>OY856411.1:1077543010-1078000510 GCA_963693085.1 Alisma plantago-aquatica
TATGATCTTTTATGGCAACGCCCCGTATCTCACAAACTATATATGTTAGTTCTAAAGAAAAATGTGTATGATGCATATATTGAATGACTTGATGACTCAAACATTGAATACCTATAACTTTGTCATCCAAACCACATAAATGAGAAATTCATCTCTAGAATCCATATGATGGTTATCAAGACTCTTTTGGTTATTGAACCAATAGAGACATGCATATCGTATTTGTGGTGCAATATGACAAAAGCATCTCCACTAGATGTAGTGGGAGAGAGACTATTCTATTAGGACTCATAATACTGATGTACATAGACCTTTTAGAATAAATTCTAAAGGTAGTTGCATGTACTTGATTATATATTTACTAATGTTACCAGTAGATATGGAAGTTTGTATTTAATGGAATACAAATCTGAATCTCTTGAAGTGTTCAAGGAGATTATGAATGAAGTATGTAACTAACTTGGTAAAAGTGTTAAGATACTTCGATATGATCAATATGGAAATATCTTGAACCAAGAGTTTGAGGACCTTCTGGGGAGTTTGTGATAGTATATCACAATGAACTCCCCCTGGAACATAATGATGCATAAAAAAGAATGTATCACACCCTGTTAAGTCATGGTGGAATTATCATTAAAATCTAGTTGATCTTACAATTTCTTTTTTGGGAACATGCTTTACACTAAAACAATGTATCGTAAAAATGGTTCAAAAGATACCATATGAGATATGGCATGGGAGGTGTCCTAATATATCTTTTATAGTGATTAGGAATGAATACCTATACAAGAAAATTGTTTCTTAAAGGGATTTGCCCTTAAATCACATAAATTTTATTTTGTCAAAATACTACTCTTATCCCAATCCAATAAAAAAGTTGTTTGTTAACCTGAATAATTGTATTCTTGAAAAGAAATTACTTCTAAAGGAATAAGTGGGATTAAAAGTAGAACTCAAAATGTTCGAGACATATAAGAAAACATTGAACCTAAAAGAGGTATTGTGGGAAGAAAGAGAATCACAAGGTTTTGTGGAATCTCAAGTTCCTTATGTAACACAAAAACTCATAGGTCTAGTAGAACACATCTAGAGCTTGAAATATTATGATATCTTCAAGAAGGCGGAGGGTTGATCATATATGATGAGTCAACTATCTACTTAGAATTTATTGAGGGACAGGAATCTGAAAAATGTCTCAAGATCATGACATCAAATGTGGACTCCATGCAAACCAACAAGGTATGACCTTGTTGGATCCGCAAGAAGGGGTAAAACTCATAAGGTGCATTTGGGTCTTTGCAAGAAGAACAACATGGAAGGGTAAAGTGGTTACAAAGAGTTTCAAACTAGTTCAAGGTGTTTAACATGATGAAGTCTCTTACTAGTTACCATAGTTAAATCCATCTCGATCATGCTTTTTGTTGTAGCTTGTTAAGACTAATGAGATTTGACATATGGATGTTAAACCACATTCCTTAATTGGAATAATTAAAAGGATGTGTACATGACACAACCTAAACATATTATAAATCCAAGAATGCAAATAAAGTCTATAAGCTACAAAGGTCAATCTTTGGATTGAAGAAAGCATCTCAAAGTTGGAACTTCTATTCTTGCAAGATAGTCAAAGAGCTTGACTTGATTTGGACTGAAAATAAAATTTTGATTAGAAAATATTTAGTGGGAGAATACATATATTCCACTTGATGATGGGGAATAACATCCTTATCCTAAAATGTTAAAACTTGGCAAGGAAAGTACCTTCTATATGAATGGTTTAGGAGAAGCATCCTATGTAGGGATTGAGATCTATAGAGATAGATTTGGAAAGCGTCTTAACCTAAGAAAAAGCACATACATTGGTAATATGGTGACAGGGTTCAACATGCAAGACTCGATGAGATAAGACGTGCCCATGTTCCATGGAGTTAGTCTCTCAGGAGCTTAATGTCCTAGTTCTTATGAAGAATATGAATATATGGATAGATGCCATATACATTCTCAATTAAATCTATTAATGCAATGTTATATACTTATCCCATTATCTCATA
Source organism: Alisma plantago-aquatica (assembly GCA_963693085.1). NCBI lineage: Eukaryota > Viridiplantae > Streptophyta > Magnoliopsida > Alismatales > Alismataceae > Alisma > Alisma plantago-aquatica. Next base: position 1,077,545,062 of record OY856411.1, read on the forward strand.
TGCATTCATCATGACGAAAGGATAACCAATTATGTCATATGTATTGGTCATGATGAGAGGATATCCATGCATCTCATATGTATTGGTCATGATGAGAGGACATATATATACCTACCTAGCAGTCTCGTATGATGAGAGGGTATATGTCATATGCCAGTGAGAGTCTCCAAACTATCATAAAGAACATCCGTGGGTGCTTGTGAAGCACTAAAATGATCCATTCCATGGTTTTGGTAATAAAGAAGAGTTGGGTGTAAAGAGTTACACTGATGTGAGCTTCCAAATTTTCATTTTAATGATCACAATATAAATTTATGTTTGACATTGAATGAGAACTGTAAGTTTGAAAGGTTTTTGAGCTATTGACAGTTGTTCAAGTCTACAAGAGAAGTTGAGTATCTCTGCGTTATGAGAACAATTGAGGATATTGTATGGATCAAGAAGTTCATATGGATGAACTTGTGTGAGGTTCCAACTATTGAAGACATGGTATAAATACTAATGACAACAATGGAGATACTAGTTAGGTTGGGAATCTTAGATATCATACTATAGCACTTCCATCTCATACGAGTAGTTTTACATCGAAAAGATGTGAAAATTGCAAAATATCAACTTGAAGAAAATGCTGGTAAGCCCACTACTAAAGAACTTTCGCAACAGAAGCATGATGGTCATGTTAGGTCACTCAGAATATAATTCATGGGTGATTGGCTCTAAGTGCAAGTGGGAGTATGTTGGTATGTATGCCCAGATTGACAATCATATGATGATTGTAATCACATAACTTGTAAATGATTTGATTAATATTAAAGATAAACTTCCAATTTGTTATGTTTGTTCAGTTATGAGATAATTAAAAAACTTAATAAATATTTAGAGAATAATATTATTCAATGATGTATGTCTTCAAGTACATGACTTGGAAGAATGAGATGATATCGATGTTAAGAGTACATATTCTCATTATGTCCCTGATCGGTTGTTGTTGTGGAAGGTTGATAGACAACAATAACACATAAGATCAGAATGTGAGTTGGTTGATGATAGAATCTCATTAGTCATGATATGGCGATATCAAACCAAGCACACAGATACATGTTAGAGAACAATGTATCAGACAGACCCACCATAAGAGTGGTACATGGAAACTTTAATTAGGTAAGTCACAATCACATCTTATAGCTATGGTGGTGTTTGTGGTTTTTGACCTAAAATCACTGCACTCATCACATGTCATTTGGTATGGATTGACATCATCAAATGCAATCCTGAAACATGGGTTGTTATAAAGGTGATTATTGGGTGACAGTGACACATGGGGACTGATAGTGAGTGATAAAGATGGGATTTTTCCCTCCTAAGGGAGTATGATATCCAAGGCCTCTTGATTAGAGAGATTAAGAAAAGCATGGCCATGCACATGGGAGTCAATATGTGATATTGAGCTTATATATATCTCATGCAGTCTGCTTTGGTTCAAGAAACAAGATTGAATAATAATGAGGATGACTGCTCCATGCCTCTAGTTCAATCTAGATATCACTGATAAAGGAACTATACAAACATTGTAACACCATACATATATTTTAAGTTAAAGTTGTACTCCAACTTTCCATTTACTTGGGTAGCAATGATGCTTGACTAGACACCTCTCATTGCTTATGATGTCATAAGCTATTATAGACATTCACCACCAACGTAATATGGAATCTATAGGATCACACACATAGGAACTCATTTGGAAGAGGAGTTTGATCTTGAATGATGACTGGATTAATTACAAAAGTGTTTAGGTGTTCAATTCACACAACAAATCAGCTAATTGGATTGCCAAAAGATCATTTCAAGTGTTGAGACTGTCATTTGGAGTGTCAGGATGATTGTATTGTGCATTGGATGGAATTTAGCATGAACTAGCATGCAAGACGATGTATTAGGTGGTGCAAGACGACCATATCACATGCACCAAATGTCCATTTTAGGGGTGCAATTCGGTTTCATCAAGGATTGGTGCTGACATTATGATGTGCACTAATTGGAATTAAATTGCCAACATATGTAAAAAAACTAGGAAACTCAAAAACGACCATCTCAAAGTGTGAAACGACCGTATCACATGCTAGATGACCGTATGGGTTTGCTAAATTGCCATTTTGTCTTTTGTAGGTTGTACAATTTCCAAAATTATTGTGAATATTTGAGATCTTCCTATCCTTTCCACTCCCGCATAGACTGGGAACCATGACCCTAACCTTGACATAAATAAAGGTGTAATGGGGGCTTCCCAGAACACAACATAGATAATTGAGAATCAGTTGCTCAGACAAATTTTGTCCTATCTAATTGTAGTTACCGAGAGATTCCAAGCAAGTCCTACCCAACTAGGGTGATATAGCTAAGGGAGAGAAACAATTGAGATCATTGTTGTGGGAGAGTAGGTTGGTGACTAGTATGCCAATGGGTGGTACAACTCCTTCCTATCTAATTTAGTAGGAAGACAAAAGTTCTAGTTGGTCCGTATGGACTTCTCTAGAGGTGAGGTGGCCTTTGCCTATTGCTAAGGAGGATGATGTTAGCTAGTAGTCTGTGATGAGAGGAGTTACTACAAATGATGACGTTCGAGTCTTCTCTCCCTAGAGGAGTAGTCAGACGAGTCCCAGTGCAACGAGGAGCTCCACAGACACCATCCAAGATAGAGTGAGCATCTACATTGATGAGGATTGTCACTGGACTTGCTTCAGGACCATGTATACCTTCTTGAAACCAACCTTTCCAGTGCATAGTTATTGATGTGATCTACTGGTTAATGGAAAATATGTCAGTAGAATTTTTTTTCCGATGCCTATCCGATTCCTTATTTCCCTACAAAAGATATGGCCAAATATCTGAATAATTTTTAGTTTGGAGTTTGCAAATCTAGCGGTGCATAAGAAATTTTGCACAATGCTAACAGGGTCATAAGCGAGAGACATGAATATGAGACTATTTCTATGCTTACAGTTGATTTCTCAAATGATTTTAATCTTGTGTATAGGTCAACCTTACTTCATGAGGTGAGGGAAACATGCCCGTCTATTTCTTTATGGGTAGATTATTTTATGGTCAAGCAGCAAGGTTGTACATTGGGGAGGGACATATCTAGTCATCTACTAGAGTGCATTAGGGAGACCCTTTAGGTCCACTTATTTTATCCCTAGTTTTGCATCCACATATTCACAAGATTTAAGACAACATGCCCTTGTTGCCTTTAGAATCCAATCTCGGGTGCTTCAAGATCATATTTTGTGAGACAACAAGATTTGCGGTATGGACTCTGATTTTGATATTTCTTTAGACTATCTTTGTCTCACTATTCTAACTATCGACCTTAATTTTTCTAATAAGGACATTATCCCCCAAAAATTCCAAAATGCTTTGAAGAGTGCTTTTTTAGAAACATTATTGAGGACATGCAATTTAAGTTGACCATTAGACAAAAATAGTTTTTGGGTTTCTAAAATTTGATCATGCTCAAGATTTTCTCCTTGCTATTTGTATTGATGGATTAGGCTTGCATATGTCACCACTACAGTACCATACCATCCTATGATACTCTCTCATGACTCCTTTATTTCCTATTGATGAGATTTGTCTAATTTGTTGTAAGGATTCTTTGGACACTTTTTGGGAGCATGCAGTTCATTTCAAAGAGCTACTTGGCTTCAATTATAGACATGATCTTGTTCAGGATGTGTGTATTACATACTCATACATGCATGAATTGCTTCTAAGACAAAAACACCTGTTTACTTTTTGATTGATCTGCGAGAGGAGAGATCAACACTTAGACCAGATGATATCTTAATTATTGGATGGATTGGAGTAAAGCGTGAATGTGTAGATTTGATAGGGGTTTTGTAATGACCCCCTCAATTTGGTATCCCCTATTCAGGTGGACTGAGAGGACTAGGGCCATTACCTTCAATACAGGACTGAAGGTTTAGCAAATAACCAAAAATAATTAATAAATTTCACTAATCAAAGGAGTTTGGTAGAAGACAAATATTAAATTTTACACTAAGGAATTACATGATGTGGATTTCTAAATTTGCAGCATGAAAATAAACCTTCTAATTATATCCTCTAGGAATTAAATAAATGTCTCTTGATTTGGTGCCTTCTTTTCAGCGATGTCAATTTTCATCAGACACGCAGAATAATAGCATATTATCCTAAAATGTCAACAAATAAAACTTGTTTAGTGTAACATGTTATATTCATATGTGGGGGAACCAAAATGTTCGCATCTAGTTGTAACAATCTATCCACAAAAATTATTGTTACTGAAATAAAATTTATCATTTTATTCATAACATCTCAACCCATTTTTACTCAACCACTGGGATACCTTCTCTTAGGGTTTTGTCCATGCAATGGACTACAGGTCACCTCTTAATCTGGTTCTACATTCCATGTTGGCCACCTCTCAATCTGGAGGTAGGTTCCCATTGGTCTTCCCAATCTGGCACATGACCTCATATGACCTTCCTAATCAGGTGCTTGGTCTGACCTTCCCAGTTGGGGCATGGTCTTTAGTAATCATCATGACTCTTTCATTCCTTCCATTGTCAAAACTTCTAGAGTTGGTATGCGGGGTTTGATCAAGTTACAAGAATATACTGTGATAGACATAGTGACTTTAAAAAGTAATGCAGTTAAAAAACAAACATTTATTTTCAAGAAATCCAGAAAACCTCAGGAAACGTTGGGAAAAGTAATGCAGTTATTCTTAGGCATAACCACATACCTTGATCAGGTGTACATGATGTCCAAGCAAGAGCAATAAGGAATAACCAAACAAGAAACCAAACAATTATCCAGAAAGTTAAAGCATAACACCCATGTATCATTATTCTATCCAAATTTATCACTAAGACTAACTTGGGTCTCAAGTTAGGTTTTTATTAGGGTGTTTGTTTCCTTTATCACTTTTCATGACTTTTGGTTTGACAAACTACAATCTTATAATTAATTGTACTTTTAATCTCAAGGAAAACCTAATTCATCAAAATATGGGTTGTTAAGTTCACATAATCTCCAAGTTGCTCTTTTCATCCATAAAAGATCAATCTTGTATTATCAACATCAATTGAACACAGTAGGATCATCAAAACTTCAAACTTAAGGTTCTAGTTTAGTAACTACATTAAAGATAACAACTTTAGATACTTTTCAAACTAGAAGCATATTGATGCAGTTCACATATTTTTATTCGATTCCTTATTTTTGTTTGAGCAAAAATCATATATAACTTGTCTTCATCTGAGTTACCAATAATTAATTATGATTATTGCAAGGATTACTACATTTTGGCCAATCAAAAAGCACCACATCAACATTATGCTTTATAATTGACTTACCAGAAACTTGTCTCATGACTGGGGAAAGGACCTTGCCATCCTTCAGTCATGAACACATGAGAAGGGGAAATAGAGTCAATTGTCCCTGTCTCTTCCGTCTCATTGCACACATCTAACAGACCACATTTCTCCACGTGTGACTATGCGCTGTCAGGCACCGTTGCCGCAATCGAAGGGCAAACTTCCTACACCACCATGGGAACCCCAAACCTCATCCTAGGTTCTTCCTCCTCCTCTAAACTTCTTCGGTGGCAAGACCCAACACATATTTCCTAGGTGAGTGTGTGCATTATTTCTACTACAGAAAGCTTCAGAGATGGGTCAGTAGCCTGAACCTCCAAGCTCCTCTTGTAGAGAAGGTGTAATTAGGCTTATGAGAGCTCTTACCCACCCCTTCGAGCGCTATTTTCGCCTGTAGGGTGCACTTCCTTCTTGGGTGTCAGCGTGCATCATGGCAAGATGATGGTTGTCTGATCCTAGCTGCCTTTGGAGCCATCTCTAGGCCTATCAACAATCTTCTTGCCATAAAACCCTAAGTTTGCCTTCATGGAGAAGAGACATATACATTGTAGTATATTGTTCCCATGGCCCTCACTTATATAACCAAACCAGTAGGACTTCTAGGGTTTTAAAGGAATAAGTACAACAAGAATAGTTTTGGGAAATGACAATTGTTTCCTTCTTGGGGAATTGTAGATGTTAGATATAGGAAGTACTATTAATGTCGTCAAGACTCAGTTTACGGAAAATCATTTCCAAGGCTACCAACTCCTCTATAATCATATCATATCAGCTAAATGAAATCCCTCCAAAAAGGCAATCTTTTTGGTAAAACAAAAAGTCATCAAGGAAGGTAGACAAACTATGTGTCATGTGTCGGGGAAAATTAGACCATTAGTCTAATAGGAAACTCCTTCACGGCTTGGACTCTAGATAATTATTTCTCTCTCTCCTATATTCTATTGGTTCCAAAATATTTAAGGAAACCTTTTAAATAATTAGATGTTTGTGTGGCAAGATTTTGTGGCAAAATACCCAAAGTAAATACCTTTTCCTTTCCTCTTGAGAAACAACTTGATTTGATTTATTTTGGGCATCAAATTTATTCTTTTATCATTCTACCTTTTCCATATATCTTTTGATTACTTTCACATTAGAAACCATTTGAGAACAAAACCAAACCATTAGTGGTCATTGACACCACTTTTCTAGAGAACTCCACATAATCCCCTATGTAAGTTATTAATTATCCACTAATTTTGGCTATACACCTTATTATTGGATGTTCTCTCCTATACCTTTTAGTGGATTATAGAAAATAGTAAAATCCACTCACAAGAAATGGGAAATTTGCAAAGCAAACCATAATTCTACAACAAAGCGCACAATTTCCAAAATGTCCTTTTTATTTAAATAATTGCATTTAAATTATATAATTACATGTGAAACCAAGTTATTACATCCTTCCCCTCTTATAGAATTGTTTTCCTCAAAATTCTGCTAATCATACAAATAAATCAGGATATGTCTATTCCATGTCCGTCTTTAGCTCCCATGTGGCTACATCCTCTCCACAATGCTTCCAAAGAACATTTATCATCTCTATCTTTTTATTCCTGGGCTCTTTCACCTTGTTATCCATTACCTTCAAAGGTGACCCATGGTATGTCAGCCTCACATGGAGTTCAATAGGTTCAATGCTCAGCACATGGCTTGGATCCTTCACATAGAGCTTTAGATTGGACACATGGAAAACATCATGCATCATACTATATTGAGGGGGTAATGCTAAGAGATATGAGGCTTCACCAATCCGCTCTAGAATATCAAATGACTCCATGTATCAAGGACTCAATTTTCCTATGTTCTTAGCTATATCTTTGAGGGGTTGGATTTTCAGAAAGATAATGTCAGCTATAGTGAAATAAAAATCTATCTACCTTGCATTAGCGTACGACCTCTATCAATTATGTGCTCTCTTCATCCCCTGCTCGATCAAAGAGACCTTGTCAGCATACCATTGTAGTTCCTCAACCTCAGAAAGTTTCTCTCATCAACATCATCCCAATGAAGTGATGACCAATACAACCTCTCACAAAGAGATTCATACAGAGGACCCCCAATACTTACTTTGGTAGCTAATATTATAGGCACACTTAGCTAATGGAAAGTAATGCTCCCATGATCCACCCCAATCGAGCACACATGCACTCCAAATGTTTCTTTCTGACTGTTATCTATTTGGAGGTGATAGGGAGTGCTAAATTTTAGCCTTGTATCATGTTCTTCATGCATTTACTTCCATAACTTCAAAGTGACCTTAGGGCCACGAGCACATCTAATTGAACTTGGAACACCATGCAAGCAAACTATTTTTCTAACACATAGTTCAACTAGGTCTAACACCTTGGAAATAACCTTTAAGGCAAGGAATTGTACTGACTTTGTTAGGAGGCCAACCATGACTGACCGACCTAAATCACGCGTCCAAAAGGAGTGGATTTGAAGTAGTCGGACTTTTAAATAACCCGACTCTTAGGCCCCCACAATGATGATGGGGTCCGAAGTAGCAATCGAGGTTGAACCATAGGGACAAGGGTGGTCATGCTAAGAATGCAGAATCAACACTCTACACTCGGGTAAAAGAGACATGAGGATAAACTTCCCAAGGGAACTGCAGGTGAAGATCAGTAAAATAAAGGAAAACTATCACCAACTGGAGTTACAAGGAAGATTAAGGTTTTTTTCATTTATCGGTTTTTAGGGGTTTTGCGCAACAGAACCAGAGGAGATAACACCATTGCCTTGGTAAGGAAATGAAGGAGGAAAACTTTGGAAAAACCAACGGCAACAGGAAACATCCAGTACCCCTTCTCTCAAAGAGGGTACCTCTAACTAAGTACCAACTCCCTCTCTCGAGGTTGATGTACTTGGGTTAGAGTGGAAAGATAATAGAAGCAACTCTGATCCTGGTTACTCTCGTACTCCCTGATCGAACCAAACACTAGAGCTACAACTCCTCTCTCGATGTAGCTGCAATGGGAAACATGATTCAATAGCTAGTCAAAACATGATCCAAGCATACAAGCTAGTGTTTGGATGCTAAGAAAAGTAATCATCTAACAAAAGGGGCCAAACATAAAGCAACATACATTTAAAACTTTGGTAAAACCAGCGGCAGCAGGAAACATCCAGTACCCCTTCTCTCAAAGAGGGTACCTCTAACTAAGTACCAACTCCCTCTCTCGAGCTTGATGTACTTGGGTTAGAGTGGAAAGATAACAGAAGCAACTCCGATCCTGGGTACTCTCGTACTCCCTGATCGGTCCTAATGCTAGAGCTACAACTCCTCTCTCGAGTTAGCTGCAACGGGAAACAAGATTCAATAACTAGTCAAAACATGATCCAAGCATACAAGCTAGAGTTTGGATGCTAAGCGAAGTAATCATCCAACAAAAGGCGCCAAACATAAAGCAACAAACATTTAAAACTCCTCTAATTCCATTAACATGAGCATTGTATAAAAAGGTTTAGTTACATTGTGTAAATAAGAAAGTAAATGACTGAAAAAGGGAAGATAGGTATCGCCTCTTTGATTTAGGAGGGTGACATGCAGCAGCAGGTCCCTAAGGTGCCTCTAACCTGATACTGGGCGAGAGCTCTGCCCGATACGCCTGTGTCGGGCAGCATTCCCTGTCGGGTGATCGGCCATGACATGCAAACATATCAAACAAAGCACTCTGCCCGATATGGTCGTATCGGGATGCCACCCTCTCAGGTGACACACCGTGACAGGTGGTTCATATCGGGCTCGGTATCGTGTTGGGCTAGAGACAACTTAGGGTATCAGGTTCCTCGTATCGGGTAGCCTCTTCGGTTGACATTGGGCTGATGCGGCTACCGGGGCAGATCCTAAGTGAACCATTCTCGCCCTCTCAGGTCGGGGAAGTTATCACCTAGTATCACCCAACACGCCTCTGGGACACGACACACTAGCTCCAGGTGCTTTCCAAAGTTGGCTTTCATGATATTCTGACCCGTCCCATCAGAGTCTTGTAGCTCCTATTTATAGGCAGTGGTTGGAAGAAATTGCGGACTCCGGGTGCCACGTATCCTTCATCGACTCCCTTTACGTGGCTTCAGGGATGGATGACACCTAGGTATCGCCCATCATGCCTCTGTTATTGTGTGTCGGGTTGCGGCGGTATCGAGCGGCTGTGACAAACATGCACTTTTCTGGTGAGTGGCTCATGTCGCGCAATATGTCCGTGTCGGGATGACTGGCCATGGCATGATAATGACTCTCTACCAGGTAGTAGTGTGTCACTCATCAGATTCCGCGTTGCGCGATAAGCCAGTGCCGGGTTGCTGCCATGTCGTGCAATGACTGCCACGGGAAGTGGACGTGTCGTGCAGCTAGTAAAAAGGCTGATTCCTTGTAAGTGGGCGGGGACAGGCCATCTTTCATATTTTGAGAAAAAGTGAAGAAAACTCTGTAAAAGATGATAGAAACGAGTTAAGAGCATAGTGTGACTCATTTATTCAATAACACAACAAAAAGGAGAGGAAAATAGTTTAAAAGGGTAGTTTTGACAGTGAAATATGGGCCATAAATATCATAAAAATGGGTGTTATCAACTCCCCCAAACTTAGCATTTTGATTGTCCTCAATCAATTTTAAAACTTTGTTTGTGATACTTCTTTGTAAACGGTATAGGTTTCAAACAAAGGGTTTGAGCGAGTATTGAGATGTCTTAAAGAGAATACTATCCGACCGTAAACAACAGACTTTACTTAACTTGCCTTATTTAAGAAAAAAATTTCTCCACAGCTTCGGCGAGATTTGGGAGCATGATTTTGAAGTTAGCTTTCACACCAAATAGCATTTGGGAATAGAAAGTTGTGTGTTTGGGTAGGCTTAAGGCTTTTCAGGTTTTTCTTGTTTCCCATCAGTCCATCCAGGTACGGGTCCGTTAATGGGCAAGTGGTCCCTACAGTCCAAGCCAGTTGGCTTTAGAGTAGTGATTTCACATCCTACGTATCACTGCCCCAGATCTACCATGCCTAAAGATGGGTACTTTTGGAAAACAAGTATTTTTTTTTCAATTTGGCACAAATCTCATGCTTTTATTCACTCTCATAAGACTTTTCTCTCTTTTTTTGGGATTTTGTTGGGTAAGGGAGAACAAGAGAAATTTTTTCTATTTGGGAAGCTTTTTCCTTTGCATACACATCTCTTAGCTATTGTGAGATTATTTTTTAAAATTTTTGGCGTGGAAAGTCATGGTCTTTTTTCGTTTGAGGCTGCATTTTCAGAAAGACATAACAAGACCTGCACCTCTTTGGACACAGAGAAAACAAGCTAGCAATAAGTCGTATCAGGTTTTTACTATAAAGTGTCTTTGTACATATGTATAGAGACGAAATAAGAATTTTTTTTGTATCAGGCATGTATATGTATATGTACACATTTTATAGGAAAAGAACATAAGGAACAAAAGGGGTGAAGTTCGAAGGGATTTTAGTACCTCCCTCACTGGTACGTAGAACCCCCCCCCAAACTTACTCCACACTCTGTCCTAGAGTTGTGAAGTAGATAAGGTAGGGTAATGTTAACTCAGTGAGGGTTAGCTGGTGAGCACGCCTTTTCGAGATAGAATCTCCCACACATATTCTCCGTGTTTGCTGTGGTAGTCAATGTGGTGGAGCTGGTCAGGCGTCTCCTGGTTTGACATCCATTCCAGCACGAAGATGTCACAGTCGTTGGATAGAGGAATTTGTTGTGGACTGCGGTGGTAGAACTAAAGCTCATTCCATTTGCTCACTGTTGTCTCCAGGAATGGCTGTATCTGCGTTGCCACCTTCTCATAGTATTTTCGTACTAAGCGCTCGAGGGGTGTCAACGCTGTCGATGTACACTGCACTGGATGATCTTTGTTGTTGTCTGAGCTGTTGTAGAAGATTCTTGCTCATTGGCGAGTGTACATCGTCAGGAGCATCCAGTGGTTGTAGTGCAGGATAGGTAGGAAGATGATGTGTGGAACCCTACACTGCAACTCTGCTAGAAAGGATTGTTTCGCTTCTGACTCATCGACAAGCCAGATGTCATTGAACATCATTGGATGGGCTATGTATGCATGTTCAAAATTCCTTTGTAGTATATGGATGTAGGTGGCTGCCACTGATATCGCCAAACATCCTCTTTCTTTTACCATGTCCCTTAAGTCATCAACATGGACTATGACCCTACTGCCTCGTAGATGACGTCTGCGGGGGTAGAGTCGGCCAACTTTAGAAGAACTTCAGTTACCTATTCCTGCGTGAGTGTAGAACACGAGAAACGGTCGAAGTTGTTTATCATGTCTTTTGAAGTTTCAGGAGAAGCGGGGTCTTCGATTCCACATACTTCTCATAATATTTCTAACCGCTTGCCTGCCCCATAGATGTCTACTTCTATCTCAGCTTCTTTTTCTGGAGTGCTACTGGGTTGTGAAGATTCATCTTCTTGGTCATTATCCAGTAGCCTTTCTGGTACCCCTGTGTCTTGGATGTAGCGCTTGTCTTTGATCAGTAGTAGAGAGTAGGTGCTCCTGAGATGTAAGAAGTCTTGGCCCTAGAGATGCCTTATGTTTCTGAATATGTTGAGAAGCTCCATGGTGCACAAGACGACAAAGGCACTATTCCCGCTTCCAGATTCTACTTGGATGGGGAAGTCTGTGATGGAGAAGAAGTTCCAAACATCGTTATGATGTTGGACTCCTTGCTTGATGGCTCAGAGAAGACGCAACGGGAGAAGCCTGAGATGTTTGTCCTCTGGGCGACTGAAGATAAGTCCTGAGCATGGCACCTCCTCGTTGCAACAGCTGAACAGCTGGACATCATGGTTCTGGAGGTCCGCCACACACAGAAACCAGTTTTTATGGTGCTTGTATGGTGCCAACACGAGGTTCATGTTGTGCTCTTTGATATGCCGCTGCTTGTTGGCCACCACGATGGAGTCTGACACTCCCATCATCAATCTTCTTGCCAAGGTCGGGGTGGCGTTGTATATTGTTTGCCGACCTATCGTGGTGCTAACATTCTCTATTATTGCACCCTCTAGGACCCTAAACAACTTTTTTCTAACGACGGATGGCGAGCGGAACATGCTTCTGAGTGCTTCCCGTCGTATCTAGAAGTAGTTTTCGCTCCAGACGACATCCTCGTCATCAACCTACGACCTCAGGACCTTGTTAAGAAGTTTCTGGTCCCTGATCGTCAGGTATCTGATGGCCCTTCTGTCAAAGTTGGCCATCTCGAAGGAAGGTATCTCCAACGGCGCAAAGAACTCATCTTCCATCGAGCTTCTTCCTCTGGGGGGTGTCTTTCATTGGCGGTGTAGATGTCCCCCCCTTCTCCCTCTGATTTGTCAGAAGAGTCCTCCCTGACGTTGATTGCTTCGTTGTTATCCTTAGCTTCGTCTAGGGGGACTGAAGGAGCATCTTCTTCCAAACCGTGGGAGCTCGCTTGTCCTGTTGGAGCTCTATTGGCTGACCTTGCGACGTCCCTTCCTCGGGCGTTGTGGATGGCCCGCTGGAGGAGAAAGTGGATGATGACCTTGGTGAGGATGCTGACAAGGAGGGTTGAGAGCCTGAGCCACGAGGTGACGGAGACCTGTGCGGCTGCCTTGGACACAGGTGGTCGTCTCTCCTGTTCATCCTCTCCTCGATCACATTGAGGAAATGGAGGGCCTGCTATAGTGTGGCATTGAGAGCCTCTAGTTGGCCGGGAAGACCAACTAGAGTCAGCAGTTGCTACTCCTAGATATTTAGCCTCTGTTGGAAAATAGAAAACTTGCGGGTTAGCGAAGTAAAAGTACCCGAGTGGCTTCCCGTTACCTCCCGCAAGTTATCGAGTTCATAACCCAGCATCTGTCCGAGTGATAGAGGGGCTGCTACAGATCTCCCTCTCATCCTCGTGACACTCCTCTCGCATGAAGATCGACTCGACGAGTGTGCAACCTCTCTCGGGGTAGTGTCAATCTAGATTGCTCGCGAGGTTGTTGCTTCTGGGCAAGGCGTCAACACCTTCACGACTATCTCTGCCTCGCCTACTTGTGGTGGTGGAGAAGGGTGCGGTGTTGGTGGATGTTGCTCCACATCTCTGTTGTTGGAAACCTCCTCATCAGCTGCCACAGGAGACACGGACGGCGGCATCATCGTAGATTGCGCAACTCTGAGCTCCATCTTGAGGATCTCGGCAAACGCCCAATAACTGGCGTCCGTCTGCACCACTTCTTCCGCCACTGAGGGTGCTACAGAAGTTTCGGGAGCTGCGACTGTCTCTTCCGTGGAAGCTTCCCTCGGGGCTATCGGGGTTGTCTCATCCCTGGTTGTCTCAGCGACCTCCATGATCGTCAGTACCTCTTCAGCCGCGGCAGATGTTTTCACTGTCGTCGGCTTCTCTGGAGCGGTGGGTGGCTCGACAGGAATTCTGGAATTGGTTCTCCTCTTACAGCCGACCTCTCTTGTATCTTAGTGGTGGTGACATAAGCAACTTCGACTACCACAACCTCAATCTATGATGTGCTGAAGACCAGCGTTTCTGCGTCGTAGGTGGTGCGACTAGGGAGTGGAAGGAGGGTGTTTGTTCTCGAGAATTTGTAAAAGCAACTTCGCCCCTCCTTCTTAATGATGTTGGACCTCATGAGGAACTTGAGGTCGATCTTCTCGTTGCCCCTTGTCGTTGGAGGGCTACGCGGCTCCTTTGGGTATCCTAACCCGACTGCAATGAGATTGACAATGCCACCCATGTAGTACTCCTTGGTGGCATCCTTTATGGGGTGCAACCTATTCAGCAAGAAGCGTCCCAAGTTGACCACCTTACCCTCCATCATGTACCACATGTGATGGAGTTCTTCGGTGTAGATGTTGATCGATTTGTTCTTGTTGAAGAGCAGGCACGCCGTGAATTTATGCACTATTCTCTAGAAGCAGGAGTGCACTGCCACCACCTTGATTCCCGGTTTGAATGATGATTCACCAGTCAGCTTTCTCTAGAGCTCCACTGGGTTGAACCCGTCTCCTTCGGTGATCCTTGCACCATTGTTAAGCAGTTCTTTCTCTGCCTCGCTGGAAGAGAAGATTGCATTGAGCAGCTTCTCAGATATGACGTGCTCGACATTATACATTCGCCCTTGCAGTCTGTCTACCCCGCCATATTCTTCGATTTCGTCGGGTTTATTCTGTACCCTACAGAGAGACGACATGAACTCCTTGGTGAGTTCAGTGGCTGAGGCAGAGTGACTGAGGCAGATCTTCCTCAACCCAGTTGTAGCTAGGACATTTTCTAGCCTGTCGAAAATGCCTAGCTGAAGGAAGGCCGACTGGTGGAAGAATCTACTCGGCATGTATATTTTTTGCCAGTTTTGAGTATCGACACCTGTACTCGTTGTCTCTGGGCACGAACCTGCCTAGTGAGTGATCTAATGGTTCTGCCGCCGCGGTTGAAGCTGCTGTTGGGGCCGTTACTTCTTCCGTCCTTGGTCTTTTTTTGGCCGTGGATGGCCCAGCTGCTTTAGGGTTTGGATGCTTCTGACCGACTATTGTAGCTTTACTGTGGCCTCAGTGTTGATCCTCCGGCCTTGTTCATCAACTTGGATGATGGTTTTCTTAGTACGAACCATTTCTGTTATCATAAGACAAAAGTTTATTAAGCATCTGAATGATTCACCTTACCTGATATCGGGTGGCAGGGTGCGTCGCCCGATATCAGATCGGTGATATTGAAAACTGACTTTGATTACAATTAGTAAAACCTAATAGAGTCAAAATGATCATCAAATAAGGTTTAACACTTAGGTCGCCCGACACAAATTGTTACCCGATATCAGCACTACTCGATATGATGCGAGTTAAAACATCCTCGTTAACCAAACTAGACGATACGGTGGGCTTGCCCGATATGCCTATGTCGGACAGAATGGGGTTGAACCCATACTTCCTTAAGGTAATTGTGCAACCCCTGATATGATATCTCAAAAAAGGAGCATCACGCGACACGGTCAAACTATAGAAAACCTGATAGGAGTGATGCCCGACACAAGCCTGTATCGCGTGACACATAAGAACTAGGTTCATGTATCCAATATAGCTAAAGTACAAGGTGTGCCGGGTGACACTAAACAGAGTCACACGATATGAAGCTCCCGATTCGTGCCACAAGATACGAGCGGTGTGTCGCATAACCAACGTGATAAGGAAATCGGGTTATACCCATGGGTTGTCGTGCGACATGGGAGCTGAAGTAAAGATTTTTGATACTAGAACTTAAGCGAGAGGATGTCGTTCGACATAAGAAACCAACAAGGTGATACAAAACTGGGCGACATGGGAAAAACCGAATGACACGAGCACTGCTCGATATAGTGTATCGGGTGGGTGCGCGATAGAAACGTATCGCGCGACACGGTTAAAAGGTAGGGTTGTCATCATAAATGCATGTCGAGTGATTCAAGGAAAGAACTAAATCCATGTGTCCGATATGAGATGCGCGACATGGTGGTCATGTTGGGTAACCAAACTATATGCATATTGGGCTATACCGTTGTCTTCTGAAGGTAGCTTGCGCAATACGGGAGCAGAAGCTAGGTGGCCGATACGAGAGCAAAGAGAGAAATTTATGCACGGTACGGGAGTAGGTGAGAAAGTAAATGCCAGTACCCGACACGGTTAAACCAAAATTACTATATATAGCAGTCCAAGTCGGGGGTAAAATGGGTAAAATAGGGGCACGTGTCGGCCGAGGAGACAAATCATTCCCGAGACAAGCAGTAAAATCAGTCTCGTCTGTCAAATCAAGGGTCATTACTTATGTCGCCTGTCATAGATGCACACTGCTTGGTGTATCGTCCAACACGGCTCATCACTAAGGTGCGATGCCTGATACGCCTAGCCCGTTAGGGGCGTGTCCCACGTTGTGCCCTAGTTTTTGCCCGATATCAGTCAGGAAGCAAGGCATATTGGCCCGATACAAAGCTTCTGAACAAAATAATTGATGAAAAACTAAAATTAAAGTGAAGGAAAAAGCAATTGACGGGTAAAACATCATTGGCCTAAGGTGAAGTTCCCAGCTTCAAATAGTATTACTCATAAATGCATATAAAACCGAGTGGTGGCCCATAGAACAGAAGAGTCTGAGCATGTGGTGCATGCACTGACTCGGGCCTTATTACAATCATAGTGTTCATAATGTTTCTCTTGCAGGAAAGGAAATAACATCCTATTCTAAGAAAAGTAAAGGCTCGGGATACCTCCTGAGGAGCATTGTAGTTAGTGTCGTCAACTCGACAACTTCAGATCCTTCACTTTGTTCCTTCGGCTATTTCGACGTCCTGCAAACTTATCTCTGACATTCTCACGAACACTTCATCTTCATAGAACCTTTTTACTCTGTGCCCTTTCACTGGAAAAACTTTTGCTGGATTGTCTTTGTCATACAGCTCCATCATCCCTGATGGATATATCTTTGCTATGGTGAAGGGTCCAGACCACCTCGTTTGTAGCTTACTTGGAAAAAGACAAATAGAGGATTTAAATAATAGAACTTTATCACCTTCACTCACATCCTTCTTATTCAGGTGGGCATCATGCCACACCTTAGTCCTCTGCTTGTAAATCCTTGCATTCTCATATGCATGTATTCTCAGCTCTTCGAGTTCCTATACCTGTAAATATCTCTTTTCCCCTGCCTTCTCTAGGTCCATATTTAGGAACTTAATCGCCCAAACAACCTTGTGTTCAATCTCTAAGGGTAGATGACATGATTTCTCATAAATCAATTTATAAGGGGTAGTTCCAATGGGTACTTTATATGCAGTTCTGTAGGCCCAAAGAGCGTCATCGAGCTTCATTGACCAATCTTTTCGTGTGCGACTGATAGTTTTTTTCCAAAATCTACTTAATTTGTCTATTTGAAACCTCCACCTGCCCAGAAGTTTGAGGGTGATAGGGTGTAGCAACCTTGTGTTTAACCCCATACTTCCGCAGGAGTGCTTCAAATTGTTTTTCCCCGAAATGCGATCCACCATCGCTTATCACAGTATGAGGTACTCTGAAGCGAGGGAAGATAGTTTTCTCAAACAACTTGATCACAAATTTGGAGTTGCAAGTTTAAGTGGCAACAACTTCCACCCATTTAGACACGTAATCCACCACGACGAAGATATATTGATATCCTTTTGATGGGGGAAAGGGACCCATGTAGTCTATTCCCCAGACATCAAAAATCTTGACATCAACCCAATTGGCCATAGGCATCTCATTCCTTCTTCCAATGTTTCCTGTCGATTGGCATTCTTTACAAACTTTTACATAATTTGTAGGATCTTTGAACAAGGAGGGCCAGTAAAACCCCGATTGCAGCACCTTAGCGACGGTCCTTTCAGTTCCCAGGTGTCCTCCATAAGGTGATGAATGGCATTCTTTCAGAATGTTTGGCACTTCTTCCTCAGGAATACACCTTCTATATAGGTTATCTGCACATCTTCTAAAGAGAAGGGGATCATCCCAATAGTAATTCTTTATATCCGAAAAGTGCTTCTTCTTTTGATTGTATGTTATTTCCGGAGGTAGCTCCCCACAAGCGAGGTAATTACAAATATCTACAAACAATGGCAAACTCTCATCTTTGGTTTGTACCATTCGCAAGGCCTCTTCTGCATAGTTATCATTGATAGGTGGCTCCTTCTTGTCTTCGACTATAATCCTTGATAAGTGGTCAGAGACTACGTTTTCCGCAACTTTCTTATCAATGATCTCTTGGTCGAACTCCTGGAGTAGCAAAGCCCACCTTAGCAGTCTGGGCTTAGTATCCTTTTTCTGCATAAGATATCGTATCACCCCATGGTCGGTGTAGACCTTTACCTTTGTTCCAATTAGATACGATCTGACCTTGTCGAAAGAAAAAACAATCGCCAGCATTTTCTTCTTTGTTGTCGTGTAATTTACATGTGCTTCGTCCAGAGTACGACTGGCATAGAAAATGACATGGTGCCTTTTGTCCTTTTTCTGTCCCAGGAATGCTCCTACAACATAGTCAGTGGCATCACACATAAGCTCGAAAGGTAGCTCCCAATCCGGAGCTTGAAGGATAGGTGGAGAAAGAAGTGCATCTTTCAAGGCCTGAAAAGCATTTAGACAATTGTTAGAGAAATCAAATTCAACATCCTTAACAAGAAGATTTGACAACAGTTTCGAGATCTTCGAGAAGTCTTTTATGAATCTTTGATAATAACCGGAATTCTCGAGAAAACTTCACACTCCAGTTACAAACTTCGGTGGAGGTAGTTGACCGACCTTTTTCACGCGTCCGGAAATGAATGCGGGACAAAGGAAGGAATCAAGCTTTAAATTTATAACCTGAAACCTTCTAGGACCCCACAACTTTTATTACGGGGTCGAAGTAGATATACAGGGTCGAACACAGGGACGTGGTGACGTTTAGGACGCCACAGATCTCGTTCTTTAGTCAGATAAGCCAAGACGATAGTCGATAAAAGTAAATGCTAGAACTAGTCTAGCAGGTTGTCGCGATATAAAACAAAACAAAGAAAAGAAAACAAAAAAAACAGAGCTCGTGAGTCTACTAATCAGAGAAAGAGAGTTCCTAGCTATGTAACCACAAACGGGGCAGTCTATGCATTCGTTCTCAGGCATAGACAACCCTTGAACACCCAAGCAAGCATCTAGTATGCACATTGGCATCTGTCCTATGGTGTCGTCCCACTCGCTCTCACGATGCGTGACTAGAACCATCAACAATATGTCAATGACCCTCTCTCGAGGAATGACATATCAACACCTCAGAATACACTAAGTTCCCTCTCGGGTCTTAGGATATTCTGGGGTGTTAGGAACAGAATACCTCAGATCTTCCCCCTCTCAGTTTCGGATCTAAACTATCATCTCTTAGCTATTCCTACAATGGATCTCTCGATACTGGAAGAAACAATAGTTCAAGTGTGTAAGATATCAACCAAACTAACAATCATAACTTGGAAAGAGAAAAAAGAACATGAAACATACTAGATCTGATATGAATCTACTTGCTTAAGGCAAAAGTATATAAACATGCCCAGATCGGGCTGCATAGCCAAGAAGGAGCTAACTAGCCATAGACAAGCATAGCTGGCACCGAACAAAGATGGATAAAAACCGTTTGTACAAGAAACAAAGGAATGCAGTAGAATGAAAGAGAAGAGGGAAGAGATATAGCCCGTAAAGGAGAGGTGGCTCTCGCTCCTCGGCCTCTGTGCAGGTCGGATCTCTGCCCTTGGGTCTTCTCTTCGTCCCTCTGGACTCCTCGACTCACTCTCTCTCTAGACCGTATCGGGCGGAAGCTGTATCGGTCGACGCATCCATATCGGTCGACGCAGCCGTATCGGTCGACACACCTGTATCGGTCGATGCACCCATATCAGTCGACACACCCGTATCAGTCGACACACTCGTATCGGTCGACGCAGCCGTATCGGTCGACGCACCCATATCGGTCGATGGAGCCGTATCGGTCGACGTAGCCGTATCGGTCGGCAGACTTTTGGGGAACTCGACACACTAGCTCCTTGGTCTAGGCACTTTCTCTTGTCAGGTCCTCCCTCCAGCTCTCCCCTTTGCTCTGTAGGTTGGCAGCTACTATTTATAGGAAGCGAGTTGATGGGAGTTGTAGATTTTATTAGACCACGTGTCCTTCATCCGTGGCTTCGATCTTGAGGGATCAGGCAGCCGTATCGGGCAGCGGCCGTATCGGTCGGTGCGGCCGTATCGGTCAGTGCGGCCATATCGGTCGGCACGGCCGTATCGGCCAGGCCCTATCGGTCAGCTGCTGAAATTCTTGTGTTTTCAAGTTCGGTACTTGAGAGTCCCAAAATTGGCTAGTTTCGGTGCCTGCAAGTCTAAAACGGGCTAATTAGCTACATTATTGGCTATTTTCACTACATTATCTAATGGAGAGACAGAAAACATAAAACATGAACAAAAGAGTGCATATTAAAACTAAAGTGGCACAAAACTATAGATAAAATGCATAGAAAATATGCGCTAATTTGGGTGTTATCAACTACCCCAAGCTTAAAACTTGCTTGTCCTCAAGAAAGACTGTGCTCAAAAAACAAAAGATAACATCCAAATTAAGCTTGGCAATAAATGCTAACATTAAGAAAAATAGTTTAAAGCATCAATACTCTTGATCCATGTCATTTCAGAACAAACCCCCACCAAACAAGCACAATCCTGCCAAAGTAAGATCAAAGAATTTCCAGGCAAGATTAAGCGAATTCACTATAGCCTGCCAATACTCATGAGGGTTTGAATCATAATTATTTGATCATGAAAGAGTTGTCACTTAGGTGATGACACAGGTGATGAGTAATGAGCCATCACCATGAATCCATGCATACCATTCAGGAATACCATGCCTCTCACTTAATCATGTCCTAAGAAACAAAGCAAAAAGACTCTAATGACTTCTGAGGATCCCGATCTGCGTCAGGTTGGTCCATGTAGCGAGCAACAATCCCTACAGTCCAAACCAGTTGGTCCAAAGCAGTGAGATGAACACCTCGTACTGTGCCCGAACCAACCCTGCTACTGAGATGATTTCATAGGTCACCTAGGAGGTTCCTAGTGACTCTCTAATGAGCTTTTAGAGTGGTACTACCAGGCACGACATATCTGCATTCATGAGCGCATTCATACACTGGCTGGGCACCATCCTCAACTCTCCTAAAAGAGAAAACAAGAGCTCATTTATTGTTCACACTCAGGCTTTTATCATTTGCATTCTATTTTTAGGCTTGGGTGAGAACTATATAGATATTTTGGGATTTTGTGGGCGACCAAGCCTCTTTTGTACATTTTTATATTTTTTCATCTTTTGACTCAATCTAATGTGAGAAGACATGTAGTCTATCAAGGAAAAACATTTTATCTTGATTATAACTCAAAAACTCATCATGATCCGCTTGAAACCTGTGTGAAAAGTTGTAATTATGATTCAAGCATCCTTAGAATAGAGGCAACCTTGTGAAATTCACAGCTAGGAGACTTTAATCATGACTTAGCTCATTCCAACGGTCCTTTACCATGGATTTGTAATTCACAACACAGATCAAGGGAATTTAGCTTTAAGCTATGAAAAAGGGACATAGCCTTAGATTTATTACCAAACTCAAGGAAAGAGTCAAAGAGCAAGTCAAGCAAGAGGTCAAGCAATTTTTTAGATGAAAACTGTGCAATTAGGTATAAAGTCAAGCATTTATCTATTAGATTCGCACCATATAGCCATAATTGCAAAGCTAAAAAGCTGAAAATTTTGAAAATTTAAGACTAAATGCAAGAAATAGACATGCATGCAAGAAGGGTGAAGAGAAAAGAAGGGCGAAGCCTACCACCCCAAGCTTAAAATTTTGCTCATCCTCGAGCAAGACTCAAACTTGAAATAGTGAGGCAGGAATGCATGAGTTTAACGACATTTATTGAAGTTCTAAAGATGATGCATGGGTGCAAGGATATAAAAACAGTTAGAGGAAAGAAATTAACCAACAATAACATGAAAAGCAAAATTTATTGTAATAAAAGGGCGGGAGGGTGGGTAAGAGAAAAGGGGGTGGTTGCCCCACGATACCGACACTGGGATCCCAAATCCTAAGTTTTGGGACCAGTGTCACCTGTGTCTTGCCGATGGGTTCTGCCACATAATATGAATAGAATAGGCAGATGTGTTGGCCCTGTCGAGTCTGAAGCAGAAAAGTAAAATCTGATGACTCGATGAAGTCATCTTTGTGCTGGAAGTGGCTTGAACTGCACTAGGATGAATTCTTCAGCATTTCATCCTCAGGGTACCTTTCATTATATGATTCTCAAAATGAAGTTCCTGGGATATCGACACAGGATGAGATAGATGAGAGAGGTTGGATGTCATCTTGAGGACTCATATCTTCTCTCTCCATCTCTGCACTTGAGGTTGGATGCTCAGATAAATCTTCATGTACTGTCTCAGTCATCCAATCATCTTCTAAGCAAAAAGTACCCCCTGATGAATCTGTTTGTAGTTCTACCACCCCAAGCTTATCACCTGGCATGGAGTCAGGGGTGTCTTCATGCTCAACATACATGTTGTAGTGAACCGTCCATCCAACCCCCTTGACGTCCACCAAGCCTTGTAAAGGGATGGTGGCAAATGATGGCTCATGCTTCTCCAACTCGTCTTCGTTACTGTACTCACTGCTCCATGTCGAGCAGCTGTCATCGTCGTCGAACAAATTGTTCCAAACCATGGTTGGTGTACTGCTCAAAGTGAAATGACAAGTCTCAATATGAGAAATGTCACTCTAGTCTGGTTCAATATCTGACTCTGGTCCCTCAAACCAACCTTCTGGTTGTGAGGTCGATTGGCTTTTTGAGTCTTCATCATCGTCATCATGGACCCATTCATGTCTATGACTCATTTCTTCCATTGGTTCATCAACTGGGTCATCTGGATAGAATGAAGGGCTTTCCCAAGTGGGTTGGTCTTCACAGAAAAACCCTGGTGAATCCAGTTGATGGTCTGAATAGGATGGTGATTCATACTCCACTTCATACCCAATGGAATGGTCTTGATGACTAACATCTTCATTATCTTGTGATGGCAGTTGTAACCAAATTGTAACCAGATCGATGAGATCTTGGAGCCTCCTTCCTTGTTCAACATCTTTATCAATAAGTTGTTGTACTTGAGCAGCAATGCTTTCGAGACCCGTCGATTCTTCCATGCACATGTAAGGGGAACCCGCTGTATCAAAATGATGCTTTAGGATGGACCCTTGTTCAACGGTTTGAATTATACTACTACTGCAGTCTGGAGCCCCGGTGGCTGCTTTGAGATGATGCTCCTGCTTGTCTAATAGTTGCTGGAGCGAATCGACATTTTCTTGGAGATGAGGAACTAGGGAGGTGAGTGCCTTGACACTTTCTCCAGCTAACTCCACTGCCTTGATCAGTTCTTGATCCCATGATAGCACGGGAGTCGATGGTTGACTGGCAGTCTCCTTTGTTGGAATTTCAACATATGACGACGATGGAGGTGAGTATAACTCGACTAGTTGCAGAGCACGACCTTCAATTATTTTCCAACAGTCGGAACTGCGAAAAAACTCAGGAGGACAGGTGGACAAGATGACTTGTCTTGCGGAAACAAGGTCCATGGTTGAAAAAGGTATGAGAAAAAGAAAAGTGATTTAGTATATATGAACAAATATGTGTAAAGCAAGAGGAAAACTATGCATGTTTATACAGACTTATAGTGACAGAACAAAAATCTACTAGACGTGTAAATGTGGAAAACCACCTCCCCGGCAACGGCGCCAAAAATTTGACCGGCCTTTTTCACGCGTCCGGAAATGAACGCGGGACAAAGGAAGGAATCAAGCTTTAATTTTATAACCCGAAACCTTCTAGGCCCCCGCAACTTTTATTACGGGGTTGAAGTAGATATATGGAGTCGAACACAGGGACATGGTGACGTCTAGGATGCCACAGATCTCGTTCTTTAGTCAGATAAGCCAAGACAATAGTCGATAAAAGTAAATGCTAGAACTAGTCCAGTAGGTTGTCACGATATAAAACAAAACAAAGAAAAAAAAAACAGAGCTCGTGAGTCTACTAATCAGAGAAAGAGAGTTCCTGGCTATGTAACCACAAACGGGGCAGTCTATGCACTCGTTCTCGAGCATAAACAACCCTCGAACACCCAAGCAAGCATCTAGTATGCACAGTGGCATCTGTCCTGTGGTGTCGTCCCACTCGCTCTCGCGATGCATGACTAGAACCATCAACAATATGTCAATGACCCTCTCTCGAGGAATGACATATCAACACCTCGGAATACACTAAGTTCCCTCTCGGGTCTTAGGATATTCTGGGATGTTAGGAACAGAATACCTCAGATCTTCCCCCTCTCAGGTTTGGATCCAAACTATCGTCTCTTAGCTATTCCTACAACGGATCTCTCGATACAGGTAGAAACAGCAGTTCAAGCGAGTAAGAGATCAACCAAACTAGCAATCATAACTTGGAAAGAGAAAATAGAATATGCAACATACTAGATCTGATATGAATCTACTTGCTTATGGCAAAAGTATATAAACATGCCCAGATCGGGCTGCATAGCCAAGAAGGAGCTAACTAGCCATAGACAAGCATAACTGGCACCGAAGAAAGATGGATAAACATCATTTGTACAAGAAACAAAGGAATGTAGTAGAATGAAAGAGAAGAGGGAAGAGATATAGCCCGTAGAGGAGAGGTGGCTCTTGCTCCTCGGCCTCTGTGCAGGTCGGATCTCGGCCCTTGGGTCTTCTCTTCGTCCCTCAGGACTCCTCAGCTCACTCTCTCTCTAGATCGTATCGGGTGGCAACCGTATCGGTCGACGCAGTCGTATCGGTCGACGCAGTCATATCGGTTGACGCACCTGTATCGGTCGACACAGCCATATCAGTCGACACAACCGTATCGGTCGACGCACCCGTATCAGTCGACGCAGCCGTATCGGTCGACGCAGCCGTATCAGTTGACGCAGCCGTATCAGTCGACACACCCGTATCAGTCGACGCCTCCATATCGGTCGACGCAGCCGTATTGGTCGGAATACTTTTGGGGAACTTAACACACTAGCTCCTTGGTCTAGGCACTAGCTCTTGCTGGGTCCTCCCTCCGGCTCTCCCCTTTGCTCTGTAGGTTGGCAGCTGCTATTTATAGGCAGCAAGTTAATGAGAGTTATAGCTTTTATTAATCCACGTGTCCTTCATCCGTGGCTTCGATCTTGAGGCATCAGGCGGCCGTATCGGGCAGCGACCGTATCGGGCGGTGGTCGTATTGGTCTGTGCGGCCATATCGATCGACGCGGCCGTATCGGACAGGCCCTATCAGTCAGCTGGTGGAATTCTTGTCTTTTTAGGTTCGATACTTGAGAGTCCCAAAATTGGCTAGTTTCGGTGCCTACAAGTCTAAAACATGCTAATTAGCTACATTATTGGCTATTTTCACTACATTATCTAATGGAGAGACAGAAAACATAAAACATGAACAAAAGAGTGCATATTAAAACTAAAGTGGCACAAAACTATAGATAAAATGCATAGAAAATATGTGCTAATTTGGGTGTTATCAGTAGTTTAGATATAGCTTCAACCTTGCTCACATCTACCTCGATCCCTCTCCTCGAGACTTTATGCCCCAGTACTATGACTTCTCGTTCCATGAAGTGGCACTTCTCCTAGTTGAGGACCAAATTCTTCTCCTTACAATGTTGCAAGACCAAAGATATTTTTTCAGACAAGCATCAAAGTCCTTCCCATAGATAGAAAAACCATCCATGAAAACTTCCACGTTGTCTTCCAGAAAATCCGAAAAGATTGAGATCATGCAATGCTGAAACATCGTCGGAGCATTGCACAATCCAAAAGTCATTCTTCGGAAGGCGTAAGTACCATATAGGCAAGTGAAAGTCATTTTCTCTTGGTCGTCCGGTAAGATAGGGACTTGATAAAACCTAGAAAAACCATCCAAAAAGTGGAAATAATCATGATGCGCTAATCGCTCTAGAACTTGGTCAATAAAAGGGAGTGGATAATGAGCTTTTTTTGTGGCTTGGTTTAGTTTTCGATAGTCTATGCACATCCTCCATCTGGTGACAGTCCAGACTACCACCTCATCGCCTTTGTCACCTTTCACAACTGTCGTGCCTCCTTTCTTCGATACCACATGGATGGGACTTACCCAGTTGCTGTCACTGATTGGGTAGATAATTCCTGCATCCCTCAGCTTGATCACCTCTTTCTTTGCAACCTCTTTTAGCATCTGGTTCAACTTCCTCTGGGGTTGAGCTAGGGGTTTAGAAGAGTCTTCCAAATTAATGTGATGCATACATAGCGCATGGCTAAGACCCTTGATATCCTCTACCGAATATCCTGTGGCCTGGTTATGGAGCCTCAACTCCTCGAGAAGCCTTTCCAATTGTTCCTTCATAAGACAGGCATTAATGATGACTGGATTTCTCCCTTCTTGATCGAGAAATTCATACTTTAAACCTTTAAGTAGCTGTTTTAGCTCTGGCTTAGCCTTAGGTGCCTTTTCTTCTGGTGTCTCCTCTAGAGAGGCAGGCTTAACTGTCTCTATTACCTCCTCATCGCTTAGATATTCATCAAATCGATTTAGATAGATTAGGATCTCGACAACCTCAGGATCTTCGGATTCAGAGTCTTGATTACTCAATGCTCTCACAAGGGGGTCTACTATTGCGATATCTTCTTCTACCTCTTCACAAAACTGGTTGTAGCTTTCTACGAAGTAAGTGGATTCTAGCAGGGATGGTCCCTTCATTGCATCTTTTACTTTGAAATCCAAGTGATCTTTTCCGACCCTTAGAGTGATTATTCCTTCAGCAACATCAATCAATGCTCTTCCTGTAGCAAAGAAAGGGCGTCCAAAGATGATAGGATAGTTAGGGTCCTCCACAGTGTCAATCACCACAATATTGTAAGGAATGAAGAATCTTCCTACATAGATCAGAACATGCTCAACAACTGCTATAGGTCTTTTGAAGGTATGGTCTGCCAATTCGATCCTCATGTTAGTCTTAACCATATCAGTCAAACCGAAACGTTGCGTGAGGCTTAAGGGCATAAGGATGATGATAGCCCCTAAATCAACAAGACCTTTCCGCTCGATGTTATCTCCAACAACAAAAGGAATAACGAAGGCTCCTGGATCCCTCTTCTTGGTAGGTAAATTTTCCTTCACAAAGGCAGAAGACATACTAGCAAGGTGCACTGTCTCGATTATTCCTCCTCTTTTCTTCTTGGTGATCAAATCCTTGAAAAACTTGGCGTATGTCGACATTTCCTCTAAAGCATCCAGAAAAGGTACTTCGAGGTGAAGCTTCTTTACCGACTCCATAAACTTCTCGTAACGCTTTTTAAGATGTGCCTTTATGAGTTTGTAAGGGAAAGGCAATCTTGGAGAGTAAGGACTTCTTTTACTGAATAGCTCCTCCACGGATCTTGTTTCTGGCTCCCTGACATGAGCTTGTTGGTTTTCTTCCACTACGGGATTTTTTGCCGCAATCCTAGGTTCTGATTCCTCGGGTCTGGCTTCTTTAGGGCATTCTACTGTCTTCCCTGATCTGAGAATTGCCATTTTAGCAGACTCAGTGTTGGAGGGTATCTTACCTGAGTGATTCTTTATTAACTCAGCCATCTGGGCTAGCTGCTGGTCTATCTGGCATTGGTGTGTTTGCATATCCACCATTTGAACCTGCATCATATTCAGAACCCCTGAGTTGGACAGTGCACTTTGTGCCAGCTGGTTGTTAATAGTATCATGTCTTTTGACAAAATCGAATAGTTGGCCCACCAAGTCTGGTTGATTCGAGTTCTTATCCTGACTCTGCTCCTTTGCTTGACCCTAGCCTTGACTAGGGTTAGCTGCTTGGCAATTTTGGTACTTACCATTCCCTTGAAAGTTTGCCTTGTTTGATTGGAAATTGGTAGTTCTGGTGAACTGATCTTGTCTGCCCCTTTTCTCGAAACCTTGTTGTTGCTTGGGTGGATTATTCAGCTGATGCAAGTTTTCCACCTCATCTTTGTTGCCATAGTTAAAACCAGGGTGGTCCGGTATTTTGAAGTTGATAAAAGAGACATTCTCGACTTCCTCTGCTTCAGATTCGCTTTTACTTGACTCGTCGGGTCGGGTGTAAACACAGTTATCAATTCTGTGTCCACCTTCTCCGCAGGTGATACACTTCATCACTTTCTCAACCTGTTTCTTTCCTTTCCCTCCTTATTCTTTTAACTGTCTGACGTCAGTGGCTATCTTTTAGACTTGAGTGGTGATAGCTTCAAGAGCTTTGGATTCGACTGATGGTCCTTCATTAGAGGCCTTCTTGGCATATCCTCAATCTGACCTGTCATAGTCAGTACGGGCTTGTAGTTCAACCATGTTCTCGATGATCTTTTTGGATCTACTGGGCTTCTTCCCCAGAAATTCGCTTACTGCAGCTGCATTCAACAATACCCTTTCTTCAGGGGTCAGGCCAGTGTAGAAGGAAGTTATCAGGAAACCCTTCTTGTAGATGTGATGAGGGTAGTCTCTCTGATACTCGTGATACCATTCCCAAGCTTCATGAAGATTCTCATTCGGCTTCTGCATGAATGACGCGATCCTTTGCCTATTCCTGATAGTTTTCTCCGTAGGGTAAAACTTATTCACAAAAGCGTCCGTCAGCATGTTCCATCCATTCAGAGCTTGATGCGGTAGCCCGAGGTACCAAGATAGGGCCTTGTCCTCTAAAGAGAAGATGAATCCCTTGCAGTAAATGAATTCTTGTGGAACTCCCCGCATTTTAATGGTATCACAAATATTTTTAAAAGCATCAAGATGATGGTAAGGGTTGTCATGCTTTGAATTCCCTTAGACACTCTTGTTCTGGATCATAGATATGACATATGGTTTTAGTTCAAAGTTTGTTGCATTGAACCTTGGGATGACAACAAGACATCTTGAGTTATTGGCCTTCGTGGCAGCCAACTCCCTGAGGGTCTTTTTCTTCTTAATTAGAATCTTCACTGTCGTTGTCCCCATGGTTCTACTCTTTATTATGTTGATTTCTTCTATGTCTGTGGTGATGACGACGTCTGTCATGATGATGATCATCCTCAAATTGTTCTGTTTTAGGTTCTTCATGTAGATGATCGCCATTATAACGGTCATTGTCCCCACACGGAGGTGAGTGTTGTCCAACTCTAGCATTTCGCTCATCTTCAGAAAGAGGTGGTTCGATGCGAGGTGGCATGTCGAGCGATGCTTGACTGAGCAGAATGCTTCTTTCCTGAGTACCTGAATAGAACATATTATCAAGTTAGAAAACTTGTATTAATAAAACGAACTATTATATACTCATTTCAGGTTAGAAAAAGAAATAGTGTTGTCAAGCTCATTACTAAGCTTGAGGCACAGGAGTGTAGTCAATGGATTTAGGTTGTTCATCAACAGTACCCGTTTGCCTTGTCCCCGACAACAACGCCAAAAAGTTGACCGGCCTAAATTGCACGTCCAAAAGGAGCGGATTTGAAGTAGTCGGACTTTTAAATAACCCGACTCTTAGGCCACCGCAACAATGACAGGGTCTGAAGTAGCAATCGGGGTTGAACCACAGGGACAAGGGTGGTCATGCTAAGAACGCAGAATCGAAACTCTACACTCCGGTAAAAGATACATGAGGATAAAGTTCCCAAGGGAACTGTAGGTGAAGATTGGTAAAATAAAGGAAAACTATCTCCAACTGGAGTTACAAGGAAGATTAAGGTTTTTGTCATTTATCGATTTTTAGGGGTTTTGCGCAACAGAACTAGAGGAGATAACACCATTGCCTCGGTAAGGAAACGAAGGAGGAAAACTTTGGAAAAACCAGCGGTAGCAGGAAACATCCAGTACCCCTTCTCTCAAAGAGGGCACCTCTAACTAAATACCAACTCCCTCTCTCGAGGTTGATGTACTTGGGTTAGAGTGGAAAGATAATAGAAGCAACTCCGATCCTGGGTACTCTCGTACTCCCTGATCAGACCAAATGCTAGAGCTACAACTCCTCTCTCGAGGTAGCTGCAACGGGAAACACGATTCGAT
Organism: Alisma plantago-aquatica; assembly: GCA_963693085.1. NCBI lineage: Eukaryota > Viridiplantae > Streptophyta > Magnoliopsida > Alismatales > Alismataceae > Alisma > Alisma plantago-aquatica. The sequence goes on from OY856411.1 coordinate 1,077,575,162, forward strand.
AGCTAGTCAAAACATGATCCAAGCATACAAGCTAGAGTTTGGATGCTAAGCAAAGTAATCATCAAACAAAAGGGGCCAAACATAAAGCAACAGACATTTAAAACTTTGGCATAACCAGCGGCAGTAGGAACCATCCAGTAGCCCTTCTCTCAAAGAGGGTACCTCTAAATAAGTACCAACTCCCTCTCTCAAGGTTGATGTACTTGGGTTAGAGTGGAAAGATAAAAGAAGCAACTCCGATCCTGGGTACTCTCATACTCCCTGATCGGACCAAACGCTAGAGCTACAACTCCTCTCTTCAGGTAGCTGCAATGGGAAACATGATTCGATAGCTAGTCAAAACATGATCCCAGCATACAAGCTAGAGTTTGGATGCTAAGTGAAGTAATCATCCAACAAAAGGGGCCAAACATAAAGCAACTGACATTTAAAACTCCTCTAATTCCATTAACATAAGCATTGTATAAAAGGGTTTAGTTACATTGCGTAAATAAAGAAAGTAAATGACTAAAAAAAGGGAAGATAGGTATCGCCTCCTTGATTTAGGAGGGTGACATGAAACAGCAGTTCCCTAAGGCGCCTCTAACCTGATACCGGGTGGGAGCTCTACCTGATACGCCTGTGTCGGGCGGCATTCCCTATCGGGTGATAGGCCATGACGGGAAAACGTATCGAACAAAGTACTCTGCCTGATACGGTCGTATCGGGATGCCACCCTCTCGGGCGACACACCGTGACAGGTGGTTCGTATCGGGCTTGGTATCATGTCGGGCTAGAGACAACTTAGGGTGTCAGGTTCCTCATATTGGGTAGCCTCTTCGGTCGACATCAGGCTGCTACAGCTGCCGGGGCGGATCCTAAGTGAACCATTCCCGCCCTCTCGGGTCGGGGAAGTGCTCACCTAGTATTGGCCGACACGCCTCTCAGACGCGACACACTAGCTCAAGGTGCTTTCCAAAGTTGGCTTAAGTGATATTCTGACCCGTCCCATCGGAGTCATGTAGCTGCTATTTATAGGTAGCGGTTGGAAGAAATTGCAGATCTTCGGGCACCACATATCCTTCATTGACTCCCTTTACGTGGCTTTGGGGATGGACGACACCTAGGTATCACCCGACATGCCTCTGTTATCGCGTGTTCGGTTGCGGTGGTATCGGGCGACTGTGACGAATAGGCGTTTTTCCAGTGAGTGGCTCGTGTTGCGCGATATGTCCGTGTCAGGAGGACTGGCCATGGCGTGATAACGACTCTCTATCGGGTAGTAGCGTGTCTTTCGTCAGATTAAGCACTGCGCGATACACCAGTGTTGGGTTGCCGCCATGTCGTGCAGCGACTGCCATGGGAAGTGGACGTGTCATGCATCTATTAAAAAGGTTGATTCCTTATAAGTGGGCCGGGACGGGCCATCTTGCAGATATTTAGTGAAGAAGCAAGGAAAACTTTGTAAAAGATGATAGAAATGAGTTAAGAGCATAGTGTGACTCATTTATTCAATAACATGACAAAAAGGAGAGGATAATAGTTTAAAAGGGCAGTTTTGACAATGAAATATGGGCCATAAATATCACAAAAATGGGTGTTATCAATGACCCGTATTGAGTCATGTCTTTTCTGTGTCTTGGGGATACCCATCACAAAATCCATAGTGATCTGGTCCCATTTTCACTCAAGAATTTTGATTGATTAGAGTAACTCACCAAGTCATTTGTGTTCAACCTTAACCATTTGGCATGCAAAACAACTGACCACCTAAGCTTCTATGTCTCTCTTCATTCTTGGCCACAAAAAATATCACTGTAAGTCTTTAAACATCTTTTTCGTGCGAAAGTGTATCGTATACTCAGAACCATGAGCTTCTTACAAGATACGAGTCATCAAAGGGGAATTCTTAGGAACTCAAATATGACTTACATATTGGATTTTACCATACACATTCACCAAGATATGTATTGAGAGTCTTTCCATAAAACCCATCACTGCATATGAGTCATCTATCTTTGTTGTTACAAGCTTGGTTAACAAGTTAGGTATGGTTTTTATTTGGTACCTCAACTCTTACATCCATTATTTTTATTGACAAATTCACTCTTAAATCCATAGAATTCACATTCCACTTGGTAAATACATCCTCATATGAAATTTTAATTTGGTGATTACCTTTTTCACCTAGGTTTCCAAACCATTTATTCAATATCTTCTCATAAGGGTGTGGTAATACCTCAAATCCTCGATTATCCTAAAAGGATTTCAACTTAAGTATTTATTTCTCATATCATTTCCATTCCTAATATGACACATGTCTGTCTAGTCTCTCACACTGATAATAAGATGAAATAAGCATTTGGTTGTAGTCGAAACACAAAGTTCATACCATCCAAGAGTAGAGATGGTGCATCCACACATTACCATTTTTAATTTCATATCTAGGTTGAATCCCTATCAACATGACTCTAAGCCATACATGCTTTTCATTCCACAACATTCTTATATTTTTAGAAGTCAAGAGCCTTCCACACTCTAGGGTTTGTGCAATTTCATTATTACTTAACTTCTTATATCACTTATCAATAGCCTTAGTCATCTCCTCAAAGTCTCTAGGGTGCTGGTACTTTTGGAGTGATCTCATTCTTATGGATCTAGGGAGGTCCTCTCATATTTACCCCTTGGACCACATGAATTCATGAAGGTGGCAAACCTCAAACCCATGGGCCTTGGGAAAACATAGCTTTTACATCCTGACCCGATGGACTAGTGCACGTAGGGCACAATCAACTCCTATTCTCATCGGTCTTATCCATTCTTGACCTTAGGATTGACATAGGGTTCTATTGAGAAGTCATAACTTTATTTTATCTCATCACACATCTTACTTGAGGTTTCCTTGACGATATCCATGCACATTATTTCCTTTAAAATTCTTCCACCCGAATTCCCTTCATCTCTTAGGGTACCCATAGTTTTCTTTATTCCCCTTTATTGGGATCATGGCAACCTACCCATATGGGTCATGTCCTATTCTATTAGGCACTTCCATAGTATCTTTTCTTCATGTCCCTTAGAGATGGTAATACATGGGTTTCAAGAGTCATACTCAATTTATGTGCTCTAGTGCATTATGGACTTAATCCCTCACGTAAACTGCAACCATATTCCATATTTTTGCGATTATTATCCCATTTTTACTTTCTCATATTAGGTTGCATCCCTTATTAAATGTTCATCTTGAAGTACACTTTCCTTTATCATATTTCATACAAGTGGCTAATCAATAGCAAGTAGAGAACTTATTAAACCATTTCTAAGCTTTCCATTGTGTCATATCCATTCATCTTATCTCAGGGTTGGACAAGTTTCATGTGTACATATGATAGCATTGTAGTGCTAGACCAACTTGTTCGCCTGCGTTTGGCACGGGACCGAAACCCGGTTTCGTGCTGTCTTTTAGTGCCATCCCTGCCAAACATCTGCCGGTTCAAGGCTGGTTCACGTTTGGTTCAAAATCCCAAAATTCCTCCGTTATGGGATAACGGAACCCCCAAATCGGGGTTGTCCCAGTCCCACGAGGGGCGGGATTCCGGTTCACAACCCGGTTTATGCGATCCTCTCCTCCCTTCACCCGACACCCATCCCGACATTCGTCTCCTTTCCCCTCTTCCTCCTATCTTCTGCTCTTCTGCTCTGTGCCTATCTTGTCTTCCCTCCCGATACCTCCTCTCCCGAGACCTCGAGACGAGCTGTCTGTCCTCGCCATTACTATTCTCTTCAGCAATAAAGCCGAGCCATCGTTTCATCGGTCGTTCCACCGGCAGCCATGGCAGGTGACTGGCGTGCCCTAAGCCCTACCCAGTGGAGTAGGCCGAGTAGCAGGTCAATCAAGCGGCAAAGCTGTGGTGGCTCGTCTGCAAGCTCGTCTGCAAACGCCGAGCTACTCCCGAGTTGTCTACTCACATCAAAGTGTCGTGCAGTAAACCCTACGAAGGGCAACCAGTGTCCCGCCTGCTATATACTTCTGCATTTCATCATCGATCTGGTCGCATTTCACCTTCGAAGCCTCCATACACTCTTCTGTTCCGCCGCTGCCGAGCCGCTGTTGTGGGAAGTCGTTGAGCTGCTTGCAAGGTAGGTATCCACCGCCCCTTTTCATCGATCTCGTTAGTAACATTGCAAGGTTTTCAGTAACATTGCAAGGTTTTTAGTATAAAAAATGGTATGATCTTGCTATTATCCGCCGCCCCTTTCCAATGCTAGCTTCAGCCACGAGTGCTTGGTGGTTGATAGGAAACAAGTTATTGATCGCGGTAATCATGTGATGCCCATTTTCTCAATGTTATAATCATCACTTCAACGTGTTTATTCCTAGATCTTATTGCTGGATGGAATGCCCAATACTTGCTCGATAGAATGTAGGAGAAAGAAATGTATTAGCCACATCCTGGTTGCCCTTTTGAAATGTGTTTTGTACTATGGGCATTATCTATAGATTGTATTAAGTTGTGTCTTCTAACTATTTGTTAGTTGCTGATGATTGTGTAACACTGATTTTAGTAACGATGTTAGTTGCTGATGATTGTGTAACACTGATTTTAGTAACGATGTAGTTGCATCCTGTCTATGCCTGCATTCCAAAACTTCAATTTTCGCAAACAATAGTAGTTCAATTTTTGGCTGTTGATCCTGCAGTGATGGTCATAAGAGGTTTTTCATTACTACATGGCACTCGCATTGCTGATCATCAATTTGTTTATGGCTAGTTGCTGGATTGGAACTCTGGATGACTTCAAAAGTTGGTATAGAGTTATTTAGGTCCTCTATCCATCATGTTTTTATTTTTCTACAGACTTCAATTATGTGGGTAAACTTGTTGGCCTGTATGTCATACTTGTCAAGGTGCACCAAGGGGGTGAGCCTTGACCTGCGCCTTAACCAAAATGTCGCCTTGAGTTTTTTATGGAGTCCTGAGTCTATATATAGGTATTTAATTATTTATTTGCTATACACATGTCCTAATATACAAATGAAGTATATATATCTATGTTTGTTGTACAATGTCATTATTTTCTGGATAGTACTCTTGGTATTTATTTTAATATTTTTGCGGTGGTAGTTGGTTGAATCTGATCTTGACGTTGAGGCATTCCTGTATAGCTATCCAATTGTACTATACATAGATTGCAGCCATATTAGTTGCTTGAATCTGATCTTGATCTTGATCTTGATCCAATTATGTATATATCTATGTATGCAACAATACAACTGTATATATTGAGGTTTAGTTGTGTTTAAATGTATATATCTATGTATGCAACAATACAACTGTATATATTGAGGTTTAGTTGTGTTTAAATGTATATATCTATGTATAAAACAATAAAATAATTATCTTCCTATAAGACATGTATATCAGTGGATTAACCATAATTTCTTGGATTGACCTACATTTATGTATCTGAAATATAACATATATATGAAAGGGGAAATGATATAAAGATCATAAGATGTGTATTGATATAGGTAAAAATAACATATACATGAAGGGGGATGTTATAAAATTCATAACACATGTATAGACATAAGTAAATTGTATAAAACTTTAATTTTTCTCGAAGCTTCTCTGTATATTACCTTCTATATTTCAGGACCCATGCTCCTGATTAGCTAATTTGTGATATTTTTTCACTGTATGAGTAGAACAACTCAATGTTGTACTGGAATCCCTGTATATATCAGGCTTATATATATTGTCAGTTGTATTACATATGAATATGTAAGTAAAAGGTTATTAGATTATGACTGAAATAAAAAAATTGTTGATCAAAATGTGACCCTTACTCGATTATTGAGCTTCTTCTAATTTGGATAGGTAGTATGGGCAAGATTGGACTAAAATTTCTAAATCAACCAGAGATTTTAATCAGTGTCTGCATTGTTAGTAAACATGCTTTTAACATACTGCAAATTGTGGTTGTTGTGCTAGGGTTGTGATACATCAGACATATACCAATATTTTTACAATGTTACTATTGTACACACAAATTTTTCTGATTATATTGCAAATAATACCACTATTTCGGCTAATCTGTGTTCCCTCTGAATTTCTTGTATGTACCGTCCCTGACCCTGTCGCTGGCCGTGCAACTCTCTTCAACCTTCACTTGGGCTTACTAGGTATATCTCATTTTTTCCCTTTTCAGAATTGTTACACACATAATTTTTGCTTTACAATGATGATCTTGTACCCATGAGGGAAATGACTAGCTTTCAACATTTTTAGAAATACTACATGATATTGTTGCTCCTCAAGTTATTTGAAAAGTTCATTATTTCTTGGTATTGAAGTACTATGTATGTATCTTATTATTTATTGTTAAACCATACTAAAAGCATGATTTGGACATCCTTCACTTGGTAGACATGTAGAATTATGAATCATATTTGACTCATAAATCCTCTTTATTGAATAAGCATTACATTGTTACATTGTCAATGATCTTATATTTAGCAACAATGTGTAAGTTAGTTTTAGTATTCAATAGTTACATTGATGAAATCCTATATATTATTAAGCATTCCTCAAAATTTATACATCCCATTGAGTAGGATGTCATATCACTTGCAATTTACTATTACATTGTGTGCCTTTACAGAAGTAATCCATGTACCTTAGTACCCTATAAGCAATAAATAGTGCCTCAGACAAGTTTAGAGGTATCAGAAATAACATACTTGACTTGGAACTTTTGTTGTTCTGGTTTGCAACCATGGATTGGGATAAAGTAATTGTCTATCACCTAATATGATTCATATTCTTCAGGTTTGTAGAAACACAATAAACTTAAACATCATTATGTTAGTTAAAGGTGGCACTCATCTACCTTGTGATGAAGTTCATTTGTTAGGTGTTGATCATGTTGTTTATATTACTTGTCCCCATTTAATGATTGAATCATAATACCAAAGCAAGCATCTGGCATCTGCTTGCCTAGACAACTTTGTTACTTAAATAGCCACATATTAGATTATTACTAAAATAAAAAACTGTTGTATAGTGGAATGTGTATTTCTAGCTACCCACCATATGATGGATATGCCACACTTGCTACTACTGACTCTTTCATTTCCCACTCCACTGTCATCTTGTCAAAGTGGTCAACTAAATGGGCTGACAAATGTGGTTGTATCCCTCTTTCTCCCACTTGAAATTAGTCTATATCCATCATGTTTATATTTTTCCCTTCTTGCTTATTTTAGGAAGCTTCAAGCAGCCATATTAGCTGCAACAGCTCTGTATATAAGCTGAATATAACCCTAAACTAATGAAAATTTTCTACTGAAATACAAAATTATCTAGTGATGCTATTTAAGCACAGCTATCCTTAATCCCTTACTTAAGTCCAAAACTGCTGTGTAGTGGATTAGAGAATTTATATAAATCTGTTGATTTTGTCTTCTGCCTTCTATACAACCATTGCATATTCTTCCGTCTACCACCTATACAGTAAACAAATGGTTGGGAGGTTAAAAGTTCCATTTGTTAAAAGTAAAGAATAAGGTTTTGATAGAAAAATACAAACTGAAATATGATTCATCTTCTTGATCTGAGACATGTTTGGAAACATTAATTTCATACTTCAAATAACTTTTAAGTCTGTCCCTGTATTATTGAAATGTGACAGTGATACATACTTATGGGGGCATAAAACGTAAAGCAAATATATAAATTTAATAAATTATTGGTTGATAATGTAAAATTGGTTAATTCAATATTTTAATTCTAAATTCTAATTGATATAAACTAAAATAGTTAATTTTTAAATATATCTACAGTTGAATTTCTTTTCTTAATTCTATCTTACTAGTTTTATTGTTTCATTAATAAAATGAATTTTTATTTTGTTCATTTGAAAGTTTCTGAGCTAAATTCAGAATTCCTCTGAATGAAGAAAACTATACAAATGATCAAGATTAAACATTGACAAGAAGTCTTTGGATTAAGAAAAGATTTGACTCAATGAAAAGCTCGGTTAATTGCTATTAAAAGACCATACAACTGCATTAAGGATGCTCTTGAATTGTTGAGAAATGATTTACAATCTTGTGGTACTCCATATCCTAGTTTAGATTATAATGATAACACACAATAACCATGTGATGATTATAAATATTCAGTAGAAGATGGTAGCACACAGTCAAGTTCTATGGTATTGTTTACTGATTAACACATTTTCTATTTGGTTTATTGATTATGCTCCCTATTGCTTGTTTTTATTGAATTTTTATGTTCAGTGATGTATAGGAGAAATATGAATTCATATATAGAGAAGAGTGTAAACTTGAATAAATTGAAAAGGTTGTTGACATGGACCTAAAATTGAAGGACAATCTGTTAAATTTTTCTAAAAGTTGTTGACATGGACCTAAAATTGAGACAATGTATTACAATTTCAAAAACAGCCTCCAAAACTGCTGCTGTATAGTGGATTATAGAATTTATATAAATCTGTTTTGTATATTAGTGGAACCTCAAATACCCATTATTGCCACATTTACATCTATGCATACAAGTATAACTTTCAAAATTATGCATATTCCCTTTTCAGATGGATATGCCACACTTGCTACTACTGACTCTTTCATTTCTAGCTACCCAACATATGATGGATATGCCACACTTGCTACTACTGACTCTTTCATTTCCCACTCCACTGTCATCTTGTCAAAGTGGTCAACTAAATGGGCTGACAAATGTGGTTGTATCCCTCTTTCTCCCACTTGAAACTATTCTCTATCCATCATGTTTATATTTTTCCCTTCTTGCTTATTTTAGGAAGCTTCAAGCAGCCATATTAGCTGCAACAGCTCTGTATATAAGCTGAATATAACCCTAAACTAATGAAAATTATCTACTAAAATAAAAAATTATCTACTGCTGCTATTATGTATATAACTTTCAAAATTATGTATATAACTTTCATTATTGCCACATTTACGTCTATGCCACATGTACATCTGCTGATTATATTGCAAATAATATCACTATTTCGGCTAATCTGTGTTCCCTCTGAATTTCTTGTATGTACCGTCCCTGACCTTGTCGCTGGCCGTGCAACTCTCTTCAACCTTCACTTGGGCTTACCAGGTATATCTCATGAGCAATACGGACACGTTGAATGTGAATGCCATGCTGAATGCTTGCTATTTATGTAGTTTTCCTGTAATGAACCTATTTGATGATGTGTTTGCTACAACCATTTCAAATTTAACTACAATTTAAAATTTGTTGTACACATTTTGGATCTTATGACTGGTCCGGGTAATGGATCTTGTCTTAGCCTACTTCAATACAAGTTATTACTTTCAACTACGTAGTCTCATACTAGGTTCGTATGACGGTTTCGTTTAAAACACCCACACTAAATTGATATATCGCAGTGTCATTGCTACTATGGCTGCACCCGACCCGAGGTTCCGTATTGTATGGTCAAAAGAGTTGGATGAGGCTCTAGTTGCGGCATTGAGGAGACAATATGACATGGGTAGGTGCGTCGATGGAATATTTACTAGGGACGCGTGGAGGGAGACGCTACGCGATTGGCATATCAGGATGGGGAGGAACGAGGGTACATTGGATCAGTTAAAAACTCGGTGGAAGAACCTCAGGAGAGACTATGCAAAGATAAAATTGGTAACCAACAAAAGTGGTGTTGGATGGGATGACAACAAGAACAAGCCAATATTGCCTGACACCCCAGAGTGGAGGGAGGCACTTGCGGTATGTCTAATAATATATACTCCCCTGACTATTCACTACTACAGAAACGGCCTTTGGCGTCGGTCGTTTAACCCCATTTGGCGTCGGTTTCCGACCGACGCCTATGTGGGCGCCGCTAAAGGTTGAACACTTCGGCGTCGGTTTTGACCTAAATCAGTAGTTGTCCCCTATTTTAGGCAAACAGGGAACTAGAGAGACTGATCAACAGACCATTCTACCACTACCATGACGTCGAGCTGATGGGGGGAGGAACATAGCTAGGGGCCATCATGCAATGTCCTCAACCGAAAGACAACCTCCTTCTGATGTTGCATCTGAAGATGATGTTGCTGTTGACCTAGATGCATCTGATTCATTTGTCAGCCCAGAACCAACCGGTCCAGCCGGTTTCACTGAAGACGTGGTTAATTCTGGGACACAAAGTGAGGACACCAATGGAGGATCGCACAACCAAGGTGCTGCTGCAATGACTCCCACCACGATCAGACGTAGGAAGCGAGCATCAAGCTTACAGGACAGTTGTGTCCTGTCTAATGATGTTGTGTCTGAATTCACAAAGGTGTTTTCCAAGGTACATGAGATGGGAAGTGGAATTGCTGCTAGGTGTAATGATAAAGACGAATACCAAACCATTTTGCACCACTTTCATGCAACCTACCCTGACGCCCCTGTCCCAGTTTTTACCACTCCTGTGCATGCCATAAAAGATCCATCTAACCGTAATATTTACCTAAGCCTTATGGACACCCCACACAAAATTACCATTTGGTTGCAAGACTTGTGGGAAATGAAGAACACAGCTTCTGCAGCTTCTGCATCACAATCACCCTTCACGCCACAATCTACACCGTACTTTTGAGGTTGACTAATTTAATAAGTAAATCAGTATCCTGCCTTTTATTTGATGAACTTTATCAGAAGTTGTTGTTGTACTATTTTATTCAGTTGTTGTTGTACTATTTTATTCTGTTGGGAACAAGCTCTGAACTATAGTACTATGTAATGGTTTTGATGGAACAAGCCATAATTTCATATCTGCAATATCTCGATATTTCCCTGATGCAGATAATTGCTTTTAATTATAGAGGTTATGGCTGGTATGCATCAATATGAAAAAACTGATGACATTCTACAACTACTGCATGTTATGTCTGCTCTGGCTTATGACATTGGTAACGCAATATCCTACCAAATAGCCGACCAAATTTCCCACAATATCATGGGAAATTCAGACGCCTCAACCACACACCAACCAATACCGAGATCGGTTAGTATTAGGAGCGGCCATCAAAAGGTTTTAGAAATAATAACCGGCCATGAAAGGAGGGCGTACGATCTGTATCGTATGCTACCCAACACGGTTTTAGCATTTGTTGACAAACTTGAGGGCCGAGGTTTGTTGAAAAGTACAAGAGGTGTGTCATCAGTGGAGGCAGTTTGCTACTTCCTTCAGATGGTTGGCCATGGTCATACCAACCATGTTCTTGCTGAGGACTACATTCACAGTGGTGAGACTATAAGTAGAAAGTTTAACGAGGTGTAGGATGCAGTGTGTGCTTTGTGCAGTGAATATATTATCATGCCAACTGCATCCACAACTCCGCACCGCCGCATCGGGGAGAGTCCAAGATTTTACCCTTACTTCAAGGTATGACCATCACTTAGTTGACCATTGTCCATTCCATTGTTAATATAACCACTATCGTCATCCTTGAGTTTGGTATTTACTTGCGTTTTTCTTATATACTTGTCTTAGGATGCCATTGGGGCAATTGACGGGACACACATCCCCATTTTGGTGAAGCGCGAAAAGCAGAACTGATATAGAAATAGAAAAGGGAATGTTTCCATGAATGTCATGGCTGCAGTCGACTTCTCAATGGAGTTTACATATATCATGACTGGTTGGGAGGGATCTGCTGCTGACCAAAGGGTACTTCAGGTAGCTACAACCACAGGCGGGTTCAAAATACCCGCTGGGAAGTACTATCTTGTTGATGCAGGGTACGCCAACACCAGGCAATTTCTTGCACCATATCGAAACGTTTCTTACCATATAGCAGAGTATCGGGGTAACAGAGGCTCATACACAAGCAAAAAGGAAATGTTCAACCACCAACATGCTCAACTACGTAACGTTGTCGAGCGCGCCTTTGGTGTGTTGAAGAAGAGGTTTTCGTACTTTCGTAAAGGAGCAACTTTTCCCGTGCAGTCTCAGTCTCGGATTGTAATGGCTTGTTGTATCATTCACAATTTTATCCGACACCAAAATGATGGTGATCCTATGATGGATGAAAACTTGGATGACCCTCATACTACCACTGATATCTCGAACGAATTGAGTTCTCTGCAACAAACAAGCCAAGTCGATGCTAGAGAGGGAGATGTCTTGTGCGAAACTGTTGCCAATTCTATGTGGGCAAATCAGTGATTTATACATTTCTTTTGTAACTTGCATACATTGAAACATGTTGTACAACATGTTTCACTTACTCCCTTATCTGTGTAACCTAACAACCAACTTTTGTTCTCAAACTTTATTGTTCACCGTTTTATTTGCCTTCATATAAATAATGTGAAATTATGTCTCATTAGGTTTTCTGTCTAAAAATGGACAAAGACATGCCGTCGTGCCCATGTGGTCTGCAGTGCACCGTACGAGTGTACATGGATGCCACAGATGCGGCAAATGGACGGTTTGAATACAACAATCCCCACAGGCCATATTTTACATGTGGTAGGGGTCTTGTACAAACCAGATGTCATATGAGGTTTCCTGCGCAGCAAGTACCACCTACAGTGGCTACGCTGACTGCAATTAGGGATGCAATGGTATCACAACTCGCATATGCACGTAGAGAACGTATGTTCTGGTTAGAACATTGTGCCTTTGTCTGTTCAAGCAGAGCAGACACAGATAGGTTACAAGAAGAAATTTCAAGTATGCGGGAGAGGTGTCGATATCTTCACCACCGACTTCAAATTACGAGCGATAATGACTCTTCATCAGAAGAAGATGGATACAATACGTCATAGATATACTATATTATGATATGTCTAAATGAACTCCACTTTTCTGTTGCAACAATTAGCTACTCGGTCTTCATATTATCTTTGAAAACTATGTCATCAACCCGATATTTTTCTATTAATCGTCAATTCTGTTTTATTAGATGTCGATGATTCCATCTGAGGTTCTGAGGTGTGATTGTGGGCTAAATGCAGCCTTACAGCTTAACACAGAGGATGCAAGGTTATATGACTTTGCCATTTTGAGTCAAAGGCCGGGCGAAATGTATTACATATGCCCTACTCGTGAGGTGTGATAGTACATCAATAAATAATATACTATCCTTGTCGAGGCTCCGCATTCTTTGCCATTAACTTGTACCTTGTACTACATTTTAGGGAAAAGACCGATGTAGATACTTCCATTGGGCAGTCGATCTCCCCCCAACAATTGATTCATTGAAAGCGGAGATTATGTTATTAACTGTTGAGTGCAAGTTAGTGTGGGGTCAGGCGATGAACATGAAGGACTTTGTTGAAATTCATTACAACTACGATGAATTATACGCTACGAAAAAGTATGAGCATGAGGTTTTAGAACGCAACGTTGCCAGTCTTGAGGAAGATTGTCGTATGCTTCTCGACATCCCTTCACCTCAAATGACTCCATGACGTTGAATGGAAAATGCATTTACATTGTCTTCTCTGTTTAGAATGACTATCAATGGATGTTATGAACATCATACACTTGTTTAATTTAGGCACTTTTATAAACGTCATATTACATTTTAAGCGGTATGAAAATTTTCTTCATGTTGATGAGTGTTTTAGTAATGATGTATATTATTATTCGAATTTTTTCTTCACGTTAGCTCTAACCAAATAATACAATTAATTGTGATATACACCCTTACTTTTTGAAAAATATATTACTTACAGAATCTGTGATATGGCTGGCCAACCACCGACACCGTCTTTTATCTGGTCGCACGAGCTTGATATGGTTCTCAGGGGTTTGATGAGAACCCAATATCACGTGGGTAGATGTGTGAATGGAGTATACTCTACACAGGCTTGGATGGAGGCATGGCACCAGTTCGTATACATAACTGAAAGCCCTTACATTTCATTGTCTGAGTTGCAAATGCGATGGCAATACATCAAGAGAGAGTTTGTAAGAGACAATATGTTCATATTGGCAGATTTATTGCCTCCCCCCACATTGGTCGCGCAACAAGGCATTGAACGCAACTTCTTGACGACGCGTCGCACTTACCCACCAGGGATTTTTTTAGCACTGACAATTGAAATAAACAAATGAACTTGTAACATTTGTGCTAAATGTAGTTGTGTTTTTGCGCCGAAACAATTTACATTGTCTACTTATGTGTTGCATTATTATATGTTGCTACCATAATGCGATCAAATTTCCTACTTCATTATTATCTTATTGCCACAGTTACTTTACAAATTATGTTATTTGTTCATACCTTTGTTTTTATTAATTATAGATGTCGACATCGCGTGCAAAGGAAAAGGCAATGACAAAATTTGAAAAACTTTTGAAGTCACCAGAAAAAAATCATAAATTTGTTGAAGATAACCTTTTATGCAAAAAACCATGTTGCGAGCCTCCACGCGATGACGGCCCAAATGAGAGAGACGAACAAGCCAAAGGAACAAGCCAAATGAGGGCCCAAATGTTGCAAGCCTTGTTTCCTCCTACTCACCATCTGTCGTTGTTGTTCGACTGGCCAAAAGACGCCAGCAAACAGGAAACAAATCAGGTGTTGGACGAACCCTGTCCTATGTCGTGGGAAGAGTACGACGAGGCCATGAAGAATGACGAGGCATGAAGTTGCCTGCTTGATCTCCAGCTTAGATTGTGTAAATATATCATTGTCTAGGTCCAGGGCAGACCTCTCGTTTCATTTTCTATGTTACATATGTATTTGCCCGAGAACCAACAATATATTATCTTTTAATTTATGTGGTATTACGTTCTTCTACAGACATGCTACGCACCTTTGCTACTATTTAATTTAAATACATTAATTATATTATGTATTTGTTATTTAGTATATAATACACTTTAGCCAACTTCTGCTTAAGCGGCAACACAACTACACATACCTTATTCTTTGAAGATAACCTTGTATTCATAAATATACAAAATAACACCTACACAACACAAATAAAATATATTTTTTATATATTCTAAACTTACGTTGAAATGACATCACAAATACACATTCTGCGTGCTTGTTCAAACAGTGATGCAAGAACATGACAGAATAAGCAGATACTGACTACGCTGCCAAACAGAATCAGACTTCCAGCCAAACAGATTCAGACTGCAGTCAGACTTTAATCAGACCAGCTGACCAGAATCAGACTGCGTTGCCAAACAAAGTCAGACTGCATCCTGACTGCCCCAACACCGAAATCCAGACTAACCCTGACTAACCCAGTCCAGATTCCAGAATCCCAGTCCTATGCCAAACGCAGGCTTTGAGTTTCACATAACAAATATATCACATGTGGGGATTTCTTTAACCCAAAATTTGAGGGGGTGTCATGCTTAATCTCCATGAGCTCACTCAACCTTGTGAGCATTATATGCACTAGATACAACCACTTTCCCTCTTTGCTCTAGGAACCTCAGGTTTACCTCCTTAGTATTGGTCATCTAACCTACATGACTTAGCCAGTCAAGCACTTACTGAACCGAAACATGATATGGCATTTAATTATTATATTCCTACTCACAAAATACTCTTACCCAACTCTCTCTTACATGTAAACAACCTTTCGAGTCCTACACAAGGGACTACCAATAGGAGTATGAGGCTTCACAATATATTACCATTTTGTACCTCTCTAGGATCTTGGGATTCTCTTTCCCTCACCTAGATGGTAGGGATCCTGCATACAATAATGCAACTCATTCACTTAGGGGCGGTCTAATTTAGTACATATAATAAAAATGTTTCTCATAATTCCTCATGTCTTAGAGTCTAGGTTCTCAACCTTTTCCTTCTAGGTCCAACTATCTTAGGAGTTAACCCTATAACTAATTCTAGCACTAGAGGCCCCCCTTTGTACATGAGGTTGAGGCTCTTACAGGTTCACATATTATCCTCATATAGATTATCTTATCCAGAGAAGCGCGCACACACTCATATTATCAAATCTTATTGTCCAAAATTCCAAAGACAAAGTTAAATTATCAACTCTGACTAAGGTCATCATAAATTACATTACCTCATTACTAAACTCCTCATCCATTGCATCTAGTATGCCTACCACATGATTCAACAGATATTAACCATCTGGCTTAGAACTAATCCCTTCTCCAACCCTGATGTCACTTGATTTTATGTAGATGCATGTCTACCTCCTACTTGTATATGTGTGGGGACACACTTCCTGTTAGGGTTCCTATCAGAAAGAATTTAGACTTTCTGGTCATAACCCAATATTAGGGTTTAACTCCATCACATATCTTTTCTCCTCTCTTGGGTTGACCCACCTCTGGTCAGGACACCAATCCTAAGAGTTGCACTAAAGGGTTTCATATTATTCTTCTTATTTACTCACTTTTTTCCCATTCTTTGTATGTACATTCAACCCGCATATGTATCCTGCATGCTTTAGTCAATGTACCTACATGCATGGTTGAACTTCTTGTATTTTATCTTTCCTCTCTCCATTATTTAAGGTTAGGATTTAAGTTTAGGGTTAGGAACCATACCCCAACACTTTTAGGGTTTTCTAAACACTCTAGAATTATGTCCTTAACATCTAGTTCACATGCATTTTATTATTTAGTGGAGGATGCCATAATCTCTAATATCCATAAACTAGTACTTCAAAGGGATAAAGAGAGAAGATACATGTACCTAGGTTTTAGGGAGAGAAGAGGGTAGAAAGGTGAAAAAATTAGATGAGAAATCCTAGAGGTATGTCATTTAGAGTGAAGTCCTCTAACTTTGGCCAGGCCAAATGCACCGGTGTGGGAGTCCTCATAAGCCGACTAGCGCTACAGAGGAAAATATTTCCAGGCCCCAAATCATGGTCCTTTCTAGACACCATCGTCTTTGGAAAACACTACAACAATTCCCTTGGGGCTTTACAAAACTCTTAAAATTTAATAATTATTAGAGGATATATGGTAAAACAACTCTGATACCAAAAGTAACAACCCCCTCCCCCTATTATCACCTATTCAGGTGGAGTGAAAGGGTAAGGGACATTACCTTCATTACATGACTGAAGGTTTAGCAAATAATTAAAAAATGATTAATAAATTTAACTAATCAAAGGAGTTTGGTATAAGATTAATATTACATTTTCCACTAAGGAATTACATGATATGGATTTGTAAAGTTGCCACATGAAAATAAACCTTCAAACTATATCGTCCATGAATTACATTAATGTCTCTTCATTTGGTGCCTTATTTTTGGGGATGTCCATTTTCATCAAACTTGCATAATAATAGAAAATTATCCTAAAATGATGACAAACAAAACTTGGTCAATATAAAATGTTATATTGGTATGTGGGGGAACCAAAATGTTTATAACTAGTTGTAACAACATATCTACAACAATTATTGTTACTGAAACAAAATTTATGGTTTTCTTCATAACTTCTCAACCCATTTTACTCAACCTGTGGGATACCCTCTCTTAGGGTTTTGTCCTTGAAGTGGATTGTTGGCCACCTCTCAATCTAGATCTAGGCTCCACACCGGTCTTCCCTATATGGGGAATGACCTCATTTGACCTTTCCAATCTGGGGCCTAGTTTGAGCTTCCCAATTAGGGCATGGTCTTTAGTCATCATCATGACTCTTTCATTCCTTCCATTGTTAAAACTTCCAGAGTTGGTATGCGGGGTTCGAGCAAGTTATAAGCTTATAGTGTGATAGCCATAGTGACTGTATACATTGCAGGAAATAAATAAATAAGCAAGCATTTATTTTCAAGCAATCCAAGAAACCTCAAAAAAATAAAAAATTAATGTGGTTATTCATAAGCGTAACCGCATACCTTGATCAAGTGAACTTAATGTCCAAGAAAGAGCAATCAGGAATAACCAAACAAGCAACCAATCAATTATCCTGAAAGTTAAAGCATAACACCCATGTATCATTATTCTATCCAAATTTATTACTAAGACTGACTTCGGTCTCAAGTTAGGGTTTTATTTGGGTTTTGGATTCCTAAACCCTATTTATCACTTTTCATGACTTTCGGGTTGAAAAACCCTAGTTTATCATTAATTGCAATTTTAATCTCAAGGAAACCCTAGTTCATCAAATTATGGGTTGTTAAGTTTACATAAGTTACAAGTTGCTCTTTTCATCCATAAAAGATCAATCTTTTATTATCAACATCAATTGAACAACCTCTCTAGCCTCTCTGTGGTGGCTGCCATGGGGGGGGGAGGGTACGCTGCCTCTTCACGTCCCTCCCCTTGGCCTCCAACAACCTTGGTCGAAGCTTGCAGTTGAAGGTTGCGATGGTTCTATAGAGTTAGGGAGATGTCAAGCCCAAATTGACGGGGTGCTCCTCGGTAGTCCAGTAGAATGAGAGATGGGAGGCGTGTGAGGAGTCTATACCTAGAACTGTGCTGGCATGTCGACTTGATCAACTCCACACCATTCAAAAGTGATGGTTGGAGAGGAGTCGTTCCCTCTAGATCTAGGTCTCGAGCTGCCGCTATCGCTGGTGAAGAAAGGGGCGCTTTGCCCCTCGTTAACTAGCATCTTGTCTCCTCCTCCTGAGTACCTAGTTAGCCAGGGTGATGCGACCCTTGATTGCGGTTGGACACTTCTTTGTCACCCCAGTGGAAGCTCCTCGATGGGTGGTTGGGAAAAATGCCATGCCTCAACCGTGTTTTTTACATCCTTAGACCATTTATGTGAACACTAATCCCTCACAAATACATTACTCACTAATCACCCCATGAAAATTGCCATGCCAAATATTTCCCTCCATTCTAAAACACAACATTTGCAAATAAAAAAAAATATAAACCCTCCCCTCTCACGCCGTGCACATCTCCCTCCCGCGTCGTACATGTCTTGTTTCATCGCATTTTGGAGAGGGTCGCGACTGTTCCGTTCCTCTGCCTAGCCGATCGCGACTGTTTCGTTCCTTCCTCACCCTTGCCGAAGACAGGTGCCCCCAACACCACTACGGTTGCCGCCGACAGGTGCCCTCGCCTCTCATCCTTAGTCTTCCCTCCATTGCGCCGACAGGTGCCCCCAACTCCACTATGGTCTCCGCCGATAGGTGCCACCGGATTTGCGTCCCCTTCCTCGCCCTAGCCCCCGACAGGTGCCCCCAACACCACTACGGTCGCCGCCGACAGGTGCCCTCGCCTCTCAGTCTTAGTCTGCCCTTCATTATGGCATAGCACCGTCCAATGAAGTGTGGGAAGGAAGAGGACAACCATCTTCCTGACATTGAACCATTCACGAAGAAGAGGACAACTACTTCGCATATTCGTTGCTCTGAAGGTCAGTGGCTTTCAACACTTCTGCTATTCAACATTGAACCCTGCGTTGTTATCGTCCCTACCGATGAACGTGGCTTTCCACAATCCCTGTTGCCCTATTGGTGCTTGACGAAATGTGAATGATAAGGGCCATGATGTGTGGGAGGACCATGAATGACAAGGGCCATGACATTTTATTTAGGGATGTAACTCATGGCATTTTATTTCACTTTACTTATGATGTGAGTGTTCCAATATACTATTAATTTTATCATGCTTTTATCTTTTCCTAACACAACTTTACATCTGGTTTACTGCATTTCAATATTTGAGTTGTGGTGCAACTTTTTGGATGGTTGATAGTGTCGTATATATGGTGGTTATTTGATTACCCTAAAAATTTATTATAGAGTTGATAGTTGAATATTTTTGATTGATTGGATAAATCCTTCGATATCGATCTTGTACCATGAACACTTTTGCAGATGAAAATGGGGTGACGAAACTAACACACACTTCAAAAATCTTGGATTTATCTTATGAAAATTAGAAAACATGTGGTATATCATGAATTAAAAGGACTTATAAATTTCTCAAGAAATAACTCCCAATTATTTCCAAGGCTTGAAATTCATATTATATGTTATTCAATATATTTGAGGAATTCCTTGTCACTGTAAAATGGGGAGAGTAGATCCCAGCCCAATCCTATATGAATATGATGACTAAATGATTCCAAATTACTTTATCTAATGAATTTACCACATTTTTGAAAATTATATACAAACTCCAATTCCTCTACACGACAATTCCTAATTATATGATTCAAAAAGGCATGCAACAAGATCAAGTTGATTGAAGAATATTGAAAATTGTTGTAAACCTATGTTGTAATTTTCTAAATGTGTATAATAACTTAGTTAAAATCAAATTATAAGTATTGGTATGATAATGAAAATGAAAAAACAATACATTGTTGAAATTTTTTTTGATTGATTCCTAAATTTTCCACACAAAAATATCTGTGGAAAATCAAAGATGAAGTTTTGAGTAATGTCATGAAGTTTAGTGTGATTTCGTCGACTGAATTTCATTTATGAAATTCAAGCTAACAACATGTGTGGAAATATTCTATGGGTAAATATCATTGGCTGGAATTTCCTAGGAGTCTTTTATCTTACAATGTAATAAGTCCTTTGTGAATGAATTTTTATGATTAGAACTACCTTGGAAAATTCCAGGCAGTTACATTTGAGATTTCCAATGAGAAATATATTCAATTAGAGCTTTTTGAGAAAATTCCAGCCAACTATACTTTTTTGTGTCATAATAGATAGTCATTGAATAAATGGATATATTTCAAGAATAAAACATCTAGTTGTCTAACCTATCAGGATCACTTTTCTGAAGTGAAGTCATATCCATTTACGAGAGAAATAAAGTGATGCAAGGTCCATTGGGATTTCACTACTCCCATAAAAATGGATAAAAAAATTCCTAATCTCATCAACTATCTAGTAGACATGCTTAACTATATATAATAACCATGTTAGAGATTTAAAGGCTTACCAAAGTATTTATATACAGAGCTTATACACAGATCTGTGTAGCAACCAACCGTTGCCCCACAGCTCAAAAATGCATGCAAGCACTGCACATGCCCCACATGAAGATGTTGCATCCACACCCAGGCACCCTCATCCCAAATTGCATGCTGTTTTACCCCTCTTCCTCATGTCCATGCATTAGCTGGCATGTCTCACAACACCTATTTGCTGCTAATGCACTACCAGCAACTGTTTATACAAACAAAACTCACACAGATACAGCTGTGACCACCAGTACTTGCATCATACAAGTCACAGCCATAACCTCCCCCTAACCAGGGCGTCCACTGTCCAGTCTTTTGTGTGTCACATATCTCAATGACTTCACATCTTACCAAAGTATTTATATGCTATAGATTCAAGATAGTGCCTCAAAAATCCCTTGAATTTCTTATTGAGCTTGCACTGCCTATTTGAACTGAATGATTAGAGATAATTTCTAAGAGAGTCGACCTTAATTGATATATCATGAGAATATCATCTACCTCTTGTACTATCATTCTTTCAAAGTTAATTTAATATCTACCTTGGAGAAGGAAAATTTAGGGTAGCTTGCAATAGATAGGGTTGGTTTACCCTTGGATTGATTATTACAATTTTTCCCAGAAAGAGTGCTAGTTACTCTTTGGATAAAAATAGGGGGTTACTTGATGTTTTATCTTAGTGAGTTAATATAATAGGATACTCAAGTGGTTAAGGAATCCTAGAGAAGAACTTCTCTAGGTAGTGGAGTTATGACATTTTAAGATAAAACAACTATACATCTATGTATTCTATTGTGTTTATTCATTCTCTCTCCCCATTACATGTTTTGATTATAATTTAATTTATTCATTCTCTCTCCCCATTACTTTATTGATATAGAAAGTTGTTCTCAATCTTAAGAATCTCAATACATCCCCTTCTTGAACCTGTATCCTAATGGATTCTTGCATTAAAATTCAACCCATACTTCAGATGTATAACAAATATCAAAGACAAATCCCAAGTCATCCCTTTGAACCTCAGTCAACCAAATATGCCACAATGGACTGATAGGAAGTTATTACATAGAAGCATGAAGATCTAAACAAAATTATGTAGACCAAATCACCACCTTATTTATCAATTGACTATGACAATATGACTCCAAGACTCGAGGTCAATCTAGTTGAACACTATACATTCAATAGAGATCAACCAATCATCACTTCTACCAATAAACTAGTGGTTTGATATCAAGTAATCAACATGTCTAGTTGCCTATTTGTTCCAAGACACAATCCATAAATTTCAACCATTATTGGACTTTACCAATGACCTTTGTTGGCCAGTACCTATTTGTTGGGTCACTAATTGTCAGGCCGGTCCATCAACAAGAGAATCATAGGTCCTCCAAATAGTCATATTGGTAATCCATTTGATCAAACAAGGAACCCATATAGTCATCATAAGAAATGTCATTCAACCATACATGGGCCATGAATATTACACTCCTAGATTGGTTGAGTGAAACCCTCATTCATTAGATTGGTATAGGAAACCAATCATAACAGACATATGAAAAAAATGAAGAAACAGGATAAATCAATCTACCATTTAGAGACTAGTCTACTTAGTAGACCACACACAAAACATTGGAGAGGTGCACAAGTCAACTGGCCATAGGCTCTGCACCCATCACAAAGGATACTTGAAATGATTCTAAAAGCATAATCACTTTGTATTTGACACTTCATCTACAAACCCTATAAATAGACTAGCTCAATAGATAGAGGGGAGGATCTCTCATTATACGGTTAAAATAGAAACTTGAAGGACACAACATCAAATCAGAGTGATAAAGACTTCCTAGAAAATAATATCCTATGACAAAAACAAACTAATAACAGAGAGATTCTCACATGAAAACCACAGAGTTCTTATCATTTTTGGATATTCTTTCCTCACATATTATGTGTTCTTATTCTTCATCTAGTTTCCCAGTTGTAACTAATATCAAGAATAAGTATTCCATTTATTAGCAATGTGAAGTAGAACCATGAAATCAGATATGCAGGTTCAGGTTATTCTACAGATCAAATTATGAAGTAGGAGTTATTCTACAGATTATAATTTCCCAGATTCAGGTTCAGGTTATTCTACAGAACAAATTATGAAGTAGGAGTTATTCTACACATTCAGGTTGGCGATTCACCAAAACCTGAAAATAGGAAAAGACTACAGATTCATGTATTTTATGGGTCCAACAAATAGTATAGGGGACATATATAAAATATGAAGAACAAATTTACTCTAAATCAGACCTATATCAGGTTACTCGATTATTTATATATATATAATCAAGGAATATAAATACCTAGATAGACTGAAAGGAATATAATCAATATACTATTTGAATTGCATATATATATATATATATATATATCTTGTAATGTGTGCTTAACTTATTATATATTTTCCTTCATGTAGATGGATTTTCTAATAGATCGGAGTTGGATGTATATTGGAAATAGAGTGCGAAGTGATGTATTCAAGGCAGGGTTACGAAAGTTCATTGAGTTTGATCTTATCCATCAGAGACCAACTAGACAGGGGAAATTAATATGTCCTTGCAAGGTATGTTTGAACAGATACCTTAAAACAGAGGAGGAGGTATTCTCACATGTATTACAAAAAGGATTTGTGCATAGCTATGATGTTTTGGGGAGGTGATTGGTAGGAGCAATCCTGTTGTGGCACCAAACATGCGTAGCACCGACAATATGCATCAGATGTTGGGGGATTTGTTTGGTATGGGTGACACAACAAATGACCACTCTACTGAAGCTACAGAGGAACTTGAAAATGTAGATGCACAAAGATTTTACAAGCTACTAAAAGAGGTGGATCAACCACTCTATAGAGGTTGCACAAGTCATTCTAAGATATCGTATTTGGTTGCCTTGCTATTTCTGAAGGAGGAATCTGGATGGTCCACTGATTCTTTCACAAAGTTGTTACAGTTGACTATTTCAGGATTTCTAGAAGAAAATTGTCTATTCCCGGAGACGTACAATGAAGCAAATGCGATCGTGAAGGATTTACGACTTGATCATTCTACTATAGATGTATGTACAAATAATTGCATGCTTTTTCAAAAAGATGCAGCTTCAAAAGAAAATTGTGATACTTGTGGTGCTTCAAGATGGAATGAAAAGCAATACAAAATAAAGGGGAAGAAGGTAGATCCTAAGTTCATGTATCACTTCCCTTTGATACCTCGGTTAGAGAGGCTCTATATGTCTTCATCTATTGCTAAAGATATGATTTGGCCATCTGAAGGAAAAGGAAAGGATGGTCGTATTCATCATCCTTCAGACACACCAGAATGGTTGTCTATTGATGCCAGGTATCCAAACTTTGCTGATGAACCATGCAATATTAGATTGGCATTAGCACCGGATGGATTTAATGCATTTGGCAATATGAGTGCATCACATAGCTTCTGGCCTATGTTGGTGACACCTCTCAATCTTCTGCCTTGGCTTCTTATGAAAGAACAATTTATTATGATGTCCCTATTAATCCCAGGTCCACATATGGTTGGCAATGACCTTGATGTATACTTGGAGCCATTAATTGAGGACCTGCAACTACTTTGGGACCTTGGAGTCAAAGTTTATGATGCATATAGCAAAAGGAATTTCACTATGTGGGCAATGATTTTATGGACCATTAACGATTTTCCAGCATATGGTGACTTATCTGGTTGGAGCACTAAAGGTAAGAAAGATTTGGGATGTCCTTGTTGTAATGTGGAGACTGTATCAAAATGGTTAAAGTTTGGGAAAAATCAATGGTATGGTTTCCATCGACGTTTTCTTCCAATGAATCATCCATATAGATGTGATAGGAAAAATTTTGATGGTGAAAAAGATTTTCGACTTCCACCTAAGCCACTATCTGGAGAAGATATACTGAGGCAATTTGATGGATATGAAAATATCACATTTGGAAAAATGAATAAGCACAAGAGGCTTGGAGATCAAATTCAACCATTACCTCCTGGTTGGAATAAGATAAGCATCTTTTTTCAGCTACCTTATTGGAAGTATTTATCTGTTAGACACAATCTGAATGTGATGCACATAGAAAAGAATGTGTGAGAGAATATTTTAAACACATTATTGGGTGATTCTAAGAAAGGTAAAGACAACTTACAAGCTCGTCAAGATATGAAGAAAATGCGCATTCGAAGAGATTTATGGCCAGTAGATGCAGGTGACCGCTATTACATGCCTCCAGCATCTTACACCATGACTAATGCGTAGAAAGATAAGTTCCTATCTGTGTTAGAAAAGTTGAAAGTTCTTGATGGATGTTCTTCTAACATATCTAGGTGTGTTAGCAAATCTGATAGAAAACTTGTTGGGCTGAAAAGTCATGATTGCCATGTTCTTATGCATCAACTTCTACCTGTTGCCTTGAGACATTGCATGAGCTTAGATGTGTACAAGCCTATTGCTAATTTGTGGTCATTTTTCAACAAGCTTTTCTCTAACATTATTGATGTGGAGGAATTCAAAGAATTGGAACAAGAAATTTTTGTCACTCTTTGCCAGTTGGAGAGAATCTTCCCTCCTTCTTTCTTCACCATCATGATGCATTTTCCCATTCATTTAGCTTATGAAGCCAGGCAAGCTGGATCTGTCCGAACTAGGTGGATGTACCCAATAGAGAGATACTTGAAGAAATTAAAGAAGTATGTAAGAAACAAAGCTAAACCGACTGGTTGTATTTCTAGTGGCTATTTATCTGAAGAAAGTTTGACATTTTATGCTAGGTACTTGCATAATTTTGAGACAAAACTCAACCGCACTCCTCATAATGTTTATGGATCTCCAATTAGAGTTGGAGTGTCAAGAAATTTCGACATCCACACTTTGGAACAAGCCCATCGTTATGTCCTTTTCAATAAAGAGGAATTGGATGTTTACATAAGGTAAGATTTAATTACGTCCTAAAATTCTTGTTGATATTTGAATATTTGTTGTACATTAATTTAGACACTTCTTATAAAGCAGTGAACACATGTGTATTCTTCAAGATATGGAACCCAACATTGCCCCACAAACCCTAGACACAAAACATGCAAAGGAGTATTCTAAGTGGTTGAAAGAGCATGTAAGTATCAAACATAAATATTGTTGTCACTCTTAATGTTTAAGTTAGTGTAGATTACATTAATGTTTTACTTTTTTATGAAGGTAATGCAAATGTGAGAGATTAGGCCGAACAATATTAGTGATGATTTGAGATGGTTATCCCAAGGCCCTTGTGCTGAGGGAATGTCTTATGAAGTATTTTCGGTCAATGGATGTTGTTTCCATTCAAATCACATTGAAAGTACATGTACTACACAAAATAGTGGAGTGTATTTGTGTGCTGACACTTCAAGTTATTCAAGTGGTAGAGATCGAAATCCTATAAATGCTCAAGTCACGTACTATGGCTACTTAGAGGAGGTTATTGAGCTAACTTATGGTCCAGGAATCAAAGTTCCGTTGTTCAGATGTTCTTGGTATGATGAAAGCACTTCTAACCGGTTTTGAATTGATGAATATGGGTTCACACAAATCAACACTTCAAGGATTAAAAAAAAGGAGGAACCCTTTATCCTGGCTTCTCAAGCATTGCAATGCTTTTATGTGAAGGATCCTAATGCTGATGATTGGTGCACAGTGCTAAAGCATCCTCCTAAAGATTATTCTGAAGTGCCTCTTATTGAGAATTGTTTGACTGGTTTACAATCTGAAGCTATTGATGGTGGTGTAACTAGTGATGTGTCTTGGACGAGGAGTGACACCAAGGGATCTTTTGTTGATAGAACTAAAAACAAGAATGATGGGGCTACTGTTTAGTTCATTAATCTGTATGTTTTCATCAAATTATTTTGTTTGCAAGTCTAGAATAATTTATTTGGGGAATATGTTCTATTGCATTTTTTGGCAAACTGTTACTATATGGCATATTCTTTGCAATTTATTTATTCTTGTTTCATATACCAGCAAGTAGGACATCATTGTAACTCATCATTATTCTTTTTTGGGATATGAAACCAAGGTACTCTACAATTTATATGTTTTTCAAATGTTGAATATTCATATGTTGGTGTCTCATATTCTCTGCAATTTATTTGTTTTTCAAATGTAGCTACTACTTTTGTTACTGACATTTCTACATTAATAATGTAATTTTTTTCTTGTCAGTTGAAGGATGGCAGGAAGAAGAATCACTAGATCTAGTTGTAACAACACACCCAGTCAACCTATTGATGTCCCTCCATCCACAATTTTATAAAATTGTGAGGATGAACCTACTCTATTGTCCAACAATATTGAAAATGATGAAACAGTTGAAGAAAATGTTGAGGATGAACAGGAGAATAGGAAGTATGGACGTGGGCCTACAAGTGAGCAAAGCCTACTTCCTAAGCAAGGGGAGCCACGTCACAAGGTCCTATGGGATAATGAAGGAAATGCTATTGGGGAGAATGGTGCCAAATTGAATCGTTATTGTCATATGCTAGCAAGGAAACCATAGATATGGCATCTAGACTTGATGTGGAACAAACAACCACAACAAGCTTTTGCAGATAGAAAATCATTTATTGAGGTAATCTTTTTCATAAAAAGACCAACAAATTGTATGATTGTTATATCTAAAGTAATATTTTCTATGTTTTTAGAAATACTTCGATTTAGGAAGTCACCCTAATGCATGGAATCACATTGATGAACACATTAGCAAAGGGATATCAGTGTGGAGGGCACGTGTAAAGAAAGATTACTATGAAAAGTACAAGATTGAACCAGAATTGATGATGAAGAAAGTTGAGAAAAATGCTTCCATAGATATGGACCAGTTTAAAAATCTTGTTAAAGAATGGGGAACCGAGAAGTCTAAGGTACAATGGTTTCATATAACTTGCATGTATACCTATCTACTTTTTCTAATTATATGTTTCTTATGGTTTAGAAAATTTCCGAGATCAACAAGGCAAACAAAGCAAAAAAAGTGATGGATCATACCACAGGATCAAAGCCATGGAGTTGTTATCGAGCAGAAATGGTATTAATAATGGACACTTGTCTTTCTTAGTAGGAGTTGAACATATAACATGGAAAATTATTATGTTATATATCATGTGTAGGTCAGTGAAGATCAACCCATTGTGCCTCTTAACAAATTTTTGGAAAAAGTTTACGACAAAAGCCCACAAGTGGTTAGAAAATGGATATTTGCTTTCCTATGATGTCTACAAAGCTACATATGCTTAGATATCTCAATTTAAGCTTTCCTTTTATGATGCTTTCTAATTACAGCTTGAAATCTCTGATATTGTGGAAAACCAAGTAGCAAAACAAGAAGAAATAGATCCTAGAAGTGTTGATAATCTAACACGTGATGCTTATTTGCAAGTTTTAAATCCTTCCAAAAAGGCTAGGATCCGAGGTGTTGGAATTGGTTACAAAGAGATAGGACATAGGGGAAAAGTTGCCTGTATAAGATATGAAATGCTTCTTGAGGAAAGGAATGCAAAGGATGTATGTTGGATTATAACTAAACTTGAACTATTAGTTACAACTAGTCTATTAGATCGATGTTTGTAATTTGTTTTCTATTTCATGATAAACTTAAGGAACTTGAAGAAATAGTAAATGGATTGAAGAAATCTGTCTCCCAAATAATGACTTGGTATAATCAATCACAGGTAACTTAGATTCATTTGTCTATGTCAATGTAATATATATATATTTTTTTGACATTGTTGATCTATTTGTTATAGGATGGTGGTATTAATGTTGATTGTGCAGCTGAATACCCCAATCAGACTACTGCAAATGTCTTACACATGCAAAGTGGCACAAATAGGTCAGGTGTGGGTTCTTTTCAGATACAAGACAATACAAGTAGTGGTGCAGATGTAGGCATGTTTCCCAGGCAAAATAATTCAAGCGGGGATGGCTTAGGAAGACTTTCTAGACAAAGCAATTCAAGGGAGACTGGAGTAGGCATGCTTTCCATACAAGACAATTCAAGGGAGAATGGAGTAGGCAGGCTTTCCATACAAGGCAATGGACATCCACTAATCTTTCAGCCACAGGTACCTCATAAAAGCTATAGATTATTTTCAATATTCATACACATAAGAATATTAACATGTACACTTTATTAAAGGCTGCAGTTGAATGCTGGTGCCCTACTTCTAGTAATAATCGACAAAGTCATCCTCAAATGCAGAGCACACCAAGCACATCTTCATCGGTGTCTTTCACACCAAGAACTCAACGTTTAAATCAGGTATTCAATACGTGCTTGATTAAACTTCTAGGGTATCCATCCATATATCTTGTGCTTATACCAAATCTGATATATAAGGCCAAATCAAATATATAAGGCACGGATCTACTTAATGGTTAATGCCCATGTGGTTCTATATTTCCAGACACTTTGGGTATCATGGTTATGTATGTAGTTATTGTTATCCTCTTTCAACTCAGTCTACTTATCTATTGTTATCTCTGTTAGTCTGATTGGTTAGGCCAGCTTTCTATTTTTCTTTGGGGTATCTTTATTTGATTGTTCTGTAGAGGGCACAACATCAACAACGTTAGTTTCCTTCGATTTCTATTTTTTGTTGCTGCTCGCAGCTTCCACCATGTTTCTTTAGTGTTATATATATTTCTTTTCTCTGCCTCAACCCTTATCTATTGTTGTGGCTCTTTGCTGCTATTTGTGCTGCTGGCAGCTTCTCTCCCATCTATTTTTCACCCATTGATGCTCCAACACATTTTAGAGTAACATCTGCAGTAGGAAATCAGAGAGAACATACCTACATGTGTAAATTTTGACTAAATAATGAAATAGTTGCAGATGGATGTGTATATATCGACTAAATAATGAAACAATTAAACATTTCATATAATCTCTAACTACATCATAGAGGTTGTATGTTTGAAAACTGAAACAGCTAAACACTCATGTAACATGACTACAACATAGAGGTTGTATGTTCAAGAAAACTCCACATACCTCCCAAGGACAAGAGATAGAAGCACTGTGGTCCCAGAAGAGTTGTTAATCATGGATTCATCTGCCAAAGAATGATCCACAAGAAGTAAGGCTTTTTTGGCTGAGCATTGAACTTCTTCTACAAATAAATGGTTATATGTTAATCAGTTAATAGACTTAGGTGCCCTAACACCGTAGAACCCCTTTGACAAATCTGCTTTTTAGGGGTGAAACTCGTGTTGCAACATTATCCGTGCGGAGTCATGGAGACACGAGGACAGAGAGGCAGTGTCCAACAACAACGCGTGCGATGTCACGGTGGCACTGGAGAAAATTGGGGGTTATTGCAACAAGATACGTGCGGAGTCATGGAGGTAACCCCGTGAGACTCTCCTCCTGTGTACTCAGGTTAGAGGAGGAGTCTAGAGCACTCGATGTAGTGCAATGAGGTCGATGAGCCTGGGGTCCTGTGGCAGAGCAGGGCTGGCGTCAGACTTAGCATTTCTCGGGTGTGTCGCTAAGTCTTGTACGGTGGGATCGTAGTTCGCTACGGATCTTCATATGCAGGGTACACTGCATATGATTAGGGCATAACAATAATATAAATATGTAATCATATAGGATCACAGTAAATTAATATATTCGAACTTTTGTGCCAATTTTATATATATATCTGTTTATTTGTTTAAATATCTATTGTTGCATAGAAATGTGATTATTATCTGCAAATCTGCTATGTCATTAGAACTGCCCTACTTGTACTGCACTTATGTTTTATTTCAATTTTGTAAACCTGATGAGTTGTTTAGTGATAGCTAAGTGAAATGCTATTCACTGAGCGAGTAGGCTCATACCTCTACTCAAAACATTTTCAGGTCATCAACATCATAGGAATCTGGAGGATCCTTTCATCCTAACGCTCAGTCTGTAGAAGGTTTATGTAGTTAGTAGTTAGAGGTCTCTTAGTCCTTTCCCCTTGATCTTTGGGACAAGGTGTGGGTGAGAGAGAATGTGTATAAAGATGTAAATTAACTGTTATGCTTTATTTTATGTCGAACAATGTAATATGCTGTAGACTCTGTTTATATTGCTAGTCAGTTTAATAAAAATGCTTCCGCAGTTTGTTTAGATTTAGTTTACAGCATAAATCAGGTTAACTTTTAATGTCTTTAAAAATGTTTTAAAAGCTTTGAGTGGTTTGACTTGTGTGTAATCCCTCCGTCGCGCCCTAATCTCGTGATTTGTGGGTAATGCGAGATCGGGGTGTGACACCAACGGACCATGATCTTCTCGACCCCACAAAACCAATGGCTATAAGATCATGGCCTAACACTGACTGAGGGAGGAAACCCTACCAATATCTAAGGAGATGGATTCCATGGTTGTGGGAAGGAGAAGAAGAAGAGAGGGGATGTGTTGTGGGCTACATAAATAAGAAAAGAGGTAGAAAAGAGGGAGGACAAAGAAAGAAAGATAATGACAAGTTAGGTGGGTGTGAGGAGAGGAGAAAAAGGAGATCCAACTACCTCCTTGTTGGCCAATGATCGACGATCATTTAATAGAGTTTTGTATCTAGATGACTGTCAATGAGTTAGATCACTGGGGGGGAATCAAATTTCCAAAAACAAAACCAAGCTATTCTCTTAGCCAAATTGTAAAAATCACAACTTTTGATTTTTAGCTTTGATTGGGGTGAAATGTTCCCGATTAATTCAAAAAATTAATCATATTATTTACATAAAAAGTTTAAGAGAAAACAGAGGATGTTTAAGGGTCTTAATATGGAAATTGAAATCTAAAATTTGATTTCAGTTAATAGGTTAATTAGTCTATTGTGTACATGGGCCTATTTGCCCAGGGCTGATTAGGGTTTAGTCTGCTTCCTTGTAATTGCCTCCTCTCCTATATATATAGGACATGGGTGTACTATAACAACAACAACAACAACTATTACAATGTCCCACACACTCATCAACATGGTATAAGTGCGTGCTCTGGGAACCTAACCCTTACCACCATCTCTGCTTCCCTCTCCTCTTTGTGCACGCTACTACCCTGGCCACCGACTCTCTCTCTCCTAGAGAGAGTAACAGAGAAAGAAATCGTCTCTAGAAACTTCCACCGTCTTCATCGCCTTTTACCCTACCGACGTCCTCCATCACTCCACCACTACAATACTCAACTTTGTACATAAACTTATTAAAATGCAAATTTTAAGTTTCAAGGCAACAATAGGGCATCAAGAGGTTAAAATCCATTCATTTTATATGGAGAGGGATCATTGAGTAAAAAATATTATCATTTGAGTGAATATGTGCATTATTAATGAGAGAGAGAAACCAAGTTGTTACACATGGTGACTAGCAATGAAGGTAGAACTATAATTGTCATTGTACATCTACATAGGCCCTTAGATAGCACTTTTCAAGGCTCAATCAATGACTCCTTGATCCTAAAAGTCAAGATACTGATGAATTATTGACAATTGTATCAAATCTAATTAAAGAACACATACCTAAAACTGATATGCAAGGTCATAATGTAGATATTGACTAAGTATATAAAATAATGGATCTCCTCAACGCAAAGCAGATTCATCCTTGGTCGTAGGATATCCAAGGAAACTATACTAGTATAATATGTTATACATAGCATGAGACAAAGAAAATATGCTCCTTATATGGTAAGCAAGGTGGACTTATCAAATTCTAATGATCACATGTCTTGGTCCTTTGTAGATAAAGCCATCAATAAATTAGGATATCAATCAAACAATCACCTCTTATATATTGAGTTTAATATAGTGAGGGAGAACTAATGTTTCTTGTAATTATGAGAAGCTTAAGGGGTTCAAAGTGAGAAGGGGCCCTTCATTACCTTATATTTTTCTCATTCTTAAATTGCTCAACCAATAAAATGAAAATAGTGTGATGACGAGGGAACATAAACCAAAAAATTGATAAACAAGGCACCCAAAATTTAATATGTGGCATTCTTAGATGAAATGATTGTGTTTTCAAGGGTGTAACTGCAATAAGTGGAAATCATCCTTATCTACTTGAAGAAATTTGAGTGAGTGTCAGATGAGTCCATATCCACCAAGAAGATGATAAGTGCTCTGCTCTCATAGTGATGCGGCTTGAGGTCAGGATCAGAATTTATGGGGGATATTATCGTGACATATGATTTTGGAATATACCTCCTAGTGCCATTACCACACTCAAGGATCAGTTGGACAACCTATTGAGAGGTGATGGACAAGGTGCAGAGACAGATTAATGAGCATGCAAGACAAAATTATTCACATACACGAAAACTCTACCTAAGTTATACAAACTTTTTTAGCTATTCAACATATGTGATGTAGGCATCTTGCCTCCCGGCCAGTCTCTTTATAGCTGCATAGACTTGCTAACCCAAAAGTTTTAATGGGGAGGAAAAGTAACAAAATCTTATATGTCTAGTAGTTTGGTAGAAACATGTGACAATTACATAGGAAAGATGGTTTTAGGGGAGGCAGAGAAGCAGCGGAAACAAAAATTTTCTCCCAAAACCCAGAATAAAAGGAATCGTGTCAACGTATATACAATAGGAAATATGGTTTGTGGATGCATACCTTGTCCCAAGGCTTGCTCGGTGACAGTACCTCGCGCCTTGTGCGGTCTTCACCTCCGGTCTTGGACGGTGTCTGTGCAGCTCCTGGTCGCACCAGGACTGAAGACTCCTGGTCTCACCGGGATTGACAGTTGTCCTCCGAGCGACAGAGGTCTCTCGCCTCTGCAGTCGTCCACACGGATTGCTTGGAACTCCGATCTCCTTCTCGCATAAGGAATCAGAAGGATTCGCACCCTCTTGTCGGCGTACTAGTCGCCAACACACTCTCCTGTCACCAGTCGCTTTCTGCAGTTGTCTTTCCCTTACGGTGCCTCCCTTATCGGTTAGCACTTGCTCGGGCTCTCTCTCAGTTACCAAAACCTGAGAGAATGACAACTTCACAGAGCAACTGGTTGCATTGGGTTGTACTATGAGAAACCCCCCTATACCCCTATATATATAGGAGGGTCATGGGACAGGGTTTTCTATCCCGGGCAATGCAGGACTAAAGTAGGAGTAGAAGGGTTAGAGATTTTCCACAAAAACAACCAACTGCGTAACTTGAACCGATCGTTTCACAACTGAAATGGTCAGTTGGGGATCTGAGCCGGTCGGTTGACACCTCAACCGATCAGTTGGGACCCATGAAACGGTCGGTTCACTTCTGAGTCGGTCGGTTCGTGGTCCTGATCAGTTCCTGATTGACTTTTCTTATTTTGTTTCGAATTGGTATCAAATACCAATCCTTGTTCCAATCAAATTGGGCAAGTGAAACGAAAGGAAATTTCTCACCAATCTTACTTTCCCAACTTGCTCAGTTGGACTTGAAACGATCATTTCAACACTTGAACAAATCGCTTCACCCTGTCCATGAGCCGATCGACTCACCAGTTGAGCCGATCGGTTCACCAAGCTCAGCTGATCGGTTCATCACATGAGCTGATCGGTTCACCAAGCTCAGCTGATCGGTTCATCACATGAGCCGATCGGTTGGGAGTGCAGATTGTGTAGAATCAGTCAATCACAGTTTCAATCAATCTGATACTCTAATCAATCAGTCCAACACCTTGAACACTATGATATTGAGTTATCAATTGATTGAGTGTTTATTTGAACTACTAAACTCCTTTAGTAATCAATCTAAACATGTTTGTAGACAAACTCCTATTCCAGGTTAAATCCTATGTGTGTGACCATGCAGGTCCATTTCACATTGGCAGTGAAAGTCCATAACACTTATGACTTCACAAGAAAAGAGTGGTGCCTAGTCACACATCAGTGCTAACGAAGTGAAATAGAAAGTTGGAGAACAACATTCAATCCTACAATCCGTGAATGGTGTTACAGTGAATCTTTAATTCCTTTGTCACTGATATCCTAAATGAACTCGAGGCATGGAACAGTCATCCTATCAACGTTCATTCATTTCCTTGATCTCAGAGCAGACTGGGTGAGATGTGTATGACATCAATATCACATATTGATTCACACGTGCATGTGCATGCCTTTCTCAATCCTACTCATCAAGTGGCCAAGGACATCAAACTCCCTCAGGAGGGACAAATCCCATATCTATCACTCACCCCTCAAAAGCCCCATGTGTCAAAGCCACCCAATCATCACCTTTATAACAACCCATGTTTCAAGAATGTGTTTGATGATGTCAAAGTGTACCCAATGACATGTGTTGAGTGTAGTGATTTCAGGTCTAAGAATCACACTCACCACCAATACTGTGAGAGCTGACTGTGACTACTAAGTCATGGTTCCATGTGTCACTCTCACGGTGGGTCTGTCTGGTACATTGTTCTCTAACAAGTAACTATGTGCTTGGTTTGATATCACTATATCAAGACTAATGAGATTATGTCATCAACCAACACACAATCCAGTCTTTAGTGTTATTGATGTCTATGGTTATTTCCACAATAACAACCGACTAGGGACCAAACAAGAATGTGACATCCGCATGATCTCATCGTTTAGGTCCTTAACCTAAAAGCATACGTCATTGAGTAAAAACATTCTTTAGACATACATCATCTCATAAAATAGTTTAAACATATAGATCGGAAATTGCCTTTATTATTATTCAAATCATTTACAAAGTATCCCATTACAATCATCATATGACTTGCTCTATGGGCATACATACCAATAGACTCCCACTTGCACTTAGAGACAGTCACCAAGGAACCTCAGTCCTTGTGACCTAGCATGACCATCATGCTTCTGCTAAGAAAGGGCCTTAGTCAGTGGATCAGCTATGTTGTCTTCAGTTGGTACTTTGCAAATCTTCACATCTCCTCGCTGTACGATCTCTCATATGAGATGGAAGAGCCGCAGTATGTGCTTGGACCGCTGATGTGATTTGGGTTCCTTAGCTTGTGCAATAGCTCCATTATTGTCACAATAAAGCTCAATTGCATCACAGATACTGGGAACTACACCAAGTTCAGAGATGAACTTCCTGATCCACACAACCTCCTTTGCTGCATGTGAAGCAGCAATATACTCGGCCTCTGTAGTAGAATCGGCAACTATTTCTTGCATGGAACTCTTCCAGCTCACAACTCCATTATTAAGGCAAAACACAAATCCTGACTGCGATCTGTAATCATCTTTATCGGTTTGGAAGCTTGCATCGATGTAACCCTTTACAACCAGCTCTTCCTTGCCGCCGTAAACAAGAAACTGATCCTTAGTCCTTCGCAAGTACTTGAGGATGTTCTTTACGGCGGTCTAGTGAGCATCCTCGGGATCTGAATGGTACCGGCTCATCATGCTGAGAGCATACGAGACATCTGGGTGTGTGCACAACATAGCGTACATGATGGATATGATGGCTGATGCATATGGGATCCCATTCATATGCCCCCTCTCTTCACAATATTGGGGACACTGAGCTCTAGAGACGGTGACTCCATGTAGCATGGGGATGTTGCCTCTCTTTGAGTTCTCCATGCTGAACCGCTTCAGCACTTTGTCAATGTACGTGCTTTGACTAAGTCTGAGAAGCCTTCTAGATCTATCTCTATAGATCTTAATTCCTAGAATGTAGGATGTTTCCCCTAAGTCCTTCATTGAGAAAGTATTCCCAATCCAAGTCTTTACCTTCTCTAAGGCTAAGACATCATTCCCCGTCAAAAGTATGTCATCCACATACAATATGAGGAATGTGGTCGAGCTCCCACTAACCTTCTTGTACACACAAGGTTCATATTCATTTTGAGTAAAGCCAAACACTTTGACTTCCTCATCAAATCGAAGATTCCAACTCCGAGATGCTTGCTTCAATCCATAAATTGACCTTTGTAGCTTACAGACTTTATTGGCATTCTTTGGATCTACAAAACCTTCAGGTTGTGTCATGTACACATCCTCATTTATATTCCCATTAAGGAATGCGGTTTTAACATCCATCTGCCAAATCTCATAGTCATAATAAGATGCAATAGCAAGCATGATCCTGATGGACTTAATCATGGCAACTGGAGAAAAAGTTTCGTCATAGTCAACACCTTGAACTTGTCGAAATCCCTTCGCAACCAATCTGCCTTTATAAGTTTCCACATTGCCATCCTTGTCGGTCTTCTTCTTGAAGACCCACTTGCACCCTATGGGTTTTACCCCTTCGGGTGGTTCCACCAAAGTCCATACATTGTTGGAGTACATGGATTCCATCTCGGATCTCATGGCTTCAAGCCATTTCTCAGAATCTGGTCCCTCCATAGCCTCTATGTAGGTAGTTGGATCATCATCCATGATCAACTCACCACCTTCCTGAGTTACAAGGTATCCAGACCTCTCAGGTTCAAGGTGGGTCCTACTAGATCTACGAGGTCCTTGTGTTACCTGACGAGACTGAGATTCTACAACACCTTGTGAATCTCCATTTTGCTCTCGTACATCTACTGGTTCAATGTTTTCTTGTTGGGCTTGAACCTCTTCAAGCTCTATTTTCCTCCCACAGCTTCCTTTGGAAATAAATTCCTTCTCTAGGAACACAGCTGTCCTGGCAACAAACACTTTGTTGTCAGTAGGGTGGTATAGATAATATCCCCTCGTTTCCTTGTGGTATTCAACAAAATAACATTTATCGGACTTGGCTCCAAGATTATCAGGAAACATTTTCCTAACATAAGCCTCACAACCCCAAATCTTTAGAAAAGACAAATCGGGATGCTTCCCAGTCCATATCTCATATGGTGTCTTTTGAACCAATTTAGATGGTACTCGGTTAAGTGTAAACGCAACGGTTTCAAGAGCATGACCCCAGAAGGAAATTGGAAGATCAGCAAAACTCATCATTGATCGCACCATATCTAACAATGTGTGATTCCTTCTTTCAGACACACCATTATGTTGTGGTATTCCAGGCGGAGTCCATTGTGATACAATACCAC
The DNA here is from genome assembly GCA_963693085.1 of Alisma plantago-aquatica. Taxonomy (NCBI): domain Eukaryota; kingdom Viridiplantae; phylum Streptophyta; class Magnoliopsida; order Alismatales; family Alismataceae; genus Alisma; species Alisma plantago-aquatica. The sequence continues at coordinate 1,077,613,092 of OY856411.1, forward strand.
AGGCTCGCAGAAGGTCCTCAAACTCCTGTCTTAAGTATTCCCCACCTCGATCGGATCGAAGTTCCTTAATACTTTTACCAATTTGGTTATGTACTTCATTCATGAAATCCTTGAACCTTTCAAGGGTTTCTGACTTATGCTTCATCAGGTACACATAGCCATACCTACTAAAATCATCCCTGAAGGTAATGAAGTACTGATACCCATTTCTGGCATTAGTTCTAAAAGGCCCACATACATCAGTATGTATGAGTCCTAATAGATCACTACCTCTCTCACCTTTACGTAAAAAGGGAGTCTTGGTCATATTGCCCAACAAACAAGATTCACATGTCTCTATTGATTCATAATCAAAAGAGTCTAGATAACCATCTTTATAGAGTCTAGAAATGTGCATCTCATTTACGTGCTCTAGATGACAATGCCAAAGATATGTTTCGTTTGAGTTGTTGCGTTTTTGCCTTTTGGTGTTTACGTTGTATAAATTTGTCTCTAGATCTATCAAGTATAGACCATAAGACATTGGGGCACTGCCATAAAAGATCCCATCGTTAGAAATGGAACAATTTCCATTCTTAATAAGAAATTCAAATCCATCCTTGTCCAAATAAGAGACGGAAATGATATTCCTATTTATGGCAGGTACATAATAGTAGTTCTTCAACTCTATTATTATCCCACTTGGTAGAGTTAACTCATAAGTTCCTACGGCACTGGCAGTAACCCTTGCCCCATTGGCAACACGTAGTTCAACCTCACCTTTCCCCAAAGGCCTACTTCTCTTAAGATCCTTCACATTTGAACAAATGTGAGATCCGCATCCGGTATCAAGTACCCATGATGAAGAAGTAGTAAAGTTACTCTCTATCATGTATACACCTGAAGTAGAGATCTCTATCTCTGATTTCTTCTTCCATCGTTCCTTCCATCCTCTCCATGTAGAAGAAATTGGTTTGGCGAGAGAACCCTTCTCTCCCTTACCATTCGTTCCATTGATCTCTATCAATGAACTTTCTTTCCTCTTCACCAACGCATTAAGCATACATAGAGTGGATTCAAAGGCTCCTGGTATATCTGGATTGTGCAGAACACTTCTCACAGTCCTCAACCAGTTATGGAATTTGTTCTCAATTAATTTGCCCATTTTAAAAGATGATTCTTTTACCATTCTACAAGAGAAAATTGCATTTGTCAAAACTCCTTCTTGATTTGATTTGAATAAAATCTGACGATAGTTAATTAGGCCTTTAATTAATTATCGCTCCCACTATTTTGACTCAAATTGACAGCCCTCACCATCAATTTGGAAGATTGCAGCGTACAACCTTCTAGTGGGTCAAGATCCTGAAATCCTCTGAGCCATGGACCAGCTTGGGTTGTAACCCACAACTCAGATCTTCCAAGTAGGCAACTCTTGCCAATTTCATCATATGCAACTCTTGAAAGATGTCATATGCAACTCCTTGCCATGATCATCTCCATGCCTCAAAGTGCTAGATCCTATCTAGGTCACCTTGTTAAGTCTGACCCAAAGCCAACACAATTAACATGCACCCTGCTTGGGCAGACCCACACATTCATCCTTCACGCTTCCACGAGATAGAAGGTGCACCACGCTTGGGCGTGCCCACACTTGGTTGATCAAGCTTTTCACGTGTGTTACATTTAGAAGGCATCTAAAACTGTAATATTTAATGAGGGAATTGGTTTTTATATACATATACATATCCAATCACCATAATATATAGTATGTATCATATACATGCTATATCCCACAGAAAACATGCAAAATGATAAAAGCAATGATTATGGTCATCCTATTGTGATTCCTCGAGCCAAGAGGAATCACGGTCGTTTAGGTCTACATCACATGCAACCTGTACAAGATGAAATATGTGCCTACCTTTCTGGGTTTGATCAGCTCATCTCCATGACTGATCGGCTCGCCATCAAGTTGGTTGTTCGGGTGCCACCAGCAGATCGACTGGCACCTCCAGTCGATCGGTTCACCGGTCGTCGTGCATCTCCTCAGGTCGCCACCCGCTCATCTCGCTCCTCGAACCGGTCGTCTGGAACACCAGCCGATAGGTTCACGCCTTGAACTGGTTGTCTCAGGTCGTCTGCCATTCTTTGACATAACAAGAAATAAAATATATCATATTTACAATTGAATTGTGAAACCCGAGTTACATTCGGGGGGAGCAAAGGTAGGAAAAGAAATCTCAAATTATTTCGAGTTACATCAGGAATAGGATAAAAGGGAATCGATGCACAGACCGAGATGCAAGCAACCACATACAACTATACACATATATAGGGCCATAACCATGCTACACATCCACCACAAAACTCATTTAAGGGCGATGTGTATCGAGTGCATTAATATTACATATCATATATATATATTTGGGATTTGTGGAATGGACATGCATAAAGCCAATTTTATTCTCATCGTATGCAATAAATAAAGGAAACAAATCAAAATCGATCATATCGATAATCCTAAAATATAGAGCAGTTGACGTGGCTCTGATACCACTGTTGGATTTCAGTGGAGGCAGAGAAGCAGCGGAAACAAAACTTTTCTCCCAAAACCCAGAAAAAAAGGAATCGCGTCAACATCTATATAATAGGAAAGATGGTATGTGGATGCATACCTTGTCCCGAGGCTTTCTCAGCGACAATACCTTGCTCCTTGCGTAGTCTTCACCTCCGGTCTTGGATGGTGTCTGTGCAGCTCCTGGTCGCACCAGGAATGAAGGGTTCGAGATTTTCCACAAAAACAACCAACTGGGCAACCTGAACCGATCATTTCACAACTGAAACGATCGGTTGGGGATCTGAGTCAGTCAGTTGACACCTCAACCAATCGGTTGGGACCCATGAAACGGTCGGTTCACTTATGATCTGGTCAGTTCGTGGTCCTGATCATTTCCTGATTGACTTTTCTTCTTTTGTTTCGAATTGGTATCAAATACCAATCCTTGTTCCAATCAAGTTGGGCAAGTGAAACGAAAGGAAATTTCTCACCAATCTTACTTTCCCAACTTGCTCAGTTGGACTTGAACCGATCGTTTCAAAACTTGAACAAATCGCTTCACCCTGTCCATGAGTCGATCGACTCACCAGTTGAGTCGATCGGTTCACCAAGCTTAGCCGATCGGTTCATCACATGAGCCGATCAGTTGGGAGTGCAGATTGTGCAGAATCAGTCAATCGCAGTTTCAATCAATCTGATAATCTAATCAATCAGTCCAACACCTTGAACACTATGATACTGAGCTATAAATTGATTGAGTGTCTAATTGAACTACTAAACTCCTTTAGTAATCAATCTAAACATGTTTGTGGACAAACTCCTATTCCAGGTTAAATCCTATGTGTGTGACCCTGTAGGTCCATTTCACGTTGGTAGTGAAAGTCCATAACACTTATGACTTCACAAGAAAAGAGCAGTGCCTAGTCACACATCAGTGCTACCCAAGTGAAATAGAAAGTTGGAGAACAACTTTCAATCCTACAATCTGTGAATGGTGTTACAGTGAATGTATAATTCCTTTGTCACTGATATCCTGAATGAACTCGAGGCATGGAACATTCATCCTATCAACATTCATTCATTTCCTTGATCTCAGAGCAGACTGGGTGAGATGTGTATGACATCAATATCACATATTGATTCACATGTGCATGCGCATGCCTTTCTCAATCCTACTCATCAAGTGGCCAAGGACATCAAACTCCCTCAGGAGGGACAAATCCCATATCAATCACTCACCCCACAAAAGCCCCATGTGTCAAAGCCACCCAATCATAACCGTTATAACAACCCATGTTTCAGGACTGTGTTTGATGATGTCAAAGTGTACTCAACGACATGTGTTGAGTGTAGTGATTTCAGGTCTAAGAATCACACTCACCACCATCACTGTGAGAGCTCACTGTGACTACCATGTCATGGTTCCATGTGTCACACTCACGGTGGATCTGTCTGGTACCTTGTTCTCTAACAAGTACCTATGTGCTTGGTTTGATATCGCTATATCAAGACTAATGAAATTCTATCATCAACCAACACACAATCTAGTCTTTAGTGTTATTGATGTCTATGGTTATTTCCACAATAACAACCTACTAGGGACCAAACAAGAATGTATACTCTTGACATCCGCATGATCTCATCGTTTAGGTCCTTAACCTAAAAGCATACGTCATTGAGTAAAAACATTCTTTAGACATCTATCATGTTACACCATCATCTCAGAAACAGTTTAAACATATAGATCGGAAATTTCCTTTATTATTATTCAAATCATTTATAAAGTATCCCATTACAATCATCATATGATTTGCTCTATGGGCATACATACCAACAATATATATAGGCCATTTATTTAATACCCACGCGGGTAGCCTGGATTTTGCTACCCAACAGCCAAAAAAGTAACTATTCTGACCAGAAAAGTAATTCTACTATAAAAAAAAGTAACTATGTTGACCAAAAAAGTAACTATATGACTAAAAAAGTAATCCCGTACAAAATAAACAACAGATATATATGTAATCGTGTTTTGAAATCTGTTGTTACAAACGTAACTATCTATGTATGAAACTCAACAGTTTGCTAGGTAAAGTAACCCTCTACACGTCAAAAGTAACCAACTTGAATAAAAGTAACCGAAATGGGGGGAAGATAGCTACCCACGTGGGTATCAAAGATGGGCCCAATATATATATATATATATATATATATATATATATATATATATATATATATATATATATATATATATATGGGTATATCTTTGCTACCCGTGCGGATATATATATGGTTATATCTTCGCTACCCGTGCGGCTAACTAAGATTCGCTACCTGTGCATCAATTTTGTAATGGGATGACACATATATGTAATGAGACAACCAAATTTGTAATGAGACAACCGAAATTGTAATACAAAAACTCATTTTGTATTACAGTGCTTTTACAGTAATAAATATATATTTATTACTGTAACAGCGTTGTAATAGAAAACGAGTCTTTGTATTACAATTTCGGTCGTCTCATTACAAATTTGGATTGTCTCATTACAAATGCATACCTTCCCATTACAAAACTGATGCACAGGTAGCGAATCTTAGTTACCCGCACGGGTAGCGAAGATATACCCTATATATATATATATATATATATATATATATATATAGGGTATATCTTCGCTACCCGTGCATCAGTTTTGTAAAGGGAAGGTATGCATTTGTAATGAGACAATCCAAATTTGTAATGAGACGACCGAAATTGTAATACAAAGACTCGTTTTGTATTACAACGTTGTTACAGTAATAAATATATATTTATTACTGTAACAGCGTTGTAATACAAAACGAGTCTGTGTATTACAATTTCGGTTGTCTCATTACAAATTTGGTTGTCTCATTACATATATGTGTCATCCCATTACAAAATTGATGCACGGGTAGTGAATCTTAGTTACCCGCACGGGTAGCGAAGATATACCCATATATATATATATATATATATATATATATATATATATATATATATATATATATATATATATATATATATATATATATATATATATAGGTATATCTTCGCTACCCGTGCGGGTAACTAAGATTCGCTACTCGTGCATCAGTTTTGTAATGAGACAATCCAAATTTGTAATGAGACGACCAAAATTGTAATACAAAGACTCATTTTGTATTACATTGTTGTTACAGTAGTAAATATATATTTGTTACTGTAACAGCGTTGTAATACAAAACAAGTTTTTGTATTACAATTTTGGTTGTCTCATTACATATATGTGTCATCCCATTACAAAATTGATGCACGAGTAGAGAATCTTAGTTACCCGCACGGGTAGCGAAGATATACCCTATATATATATATATATATATATATATATATATATATATATATATATATATATATATATATATATATATATATATATATATATATATATATATATATATATATATACACACACATATATATATACATACATATATATGGCCTTTTTTAATGCCTGCATGGGTAGCCTGGATTCACAACCGGGCAGCCAAAAAAGTAACAATTATGGCCAGAAAAGTAACCTACTATAAAAAAAAGTAACTATATTGATCAAAAAGTAACTATGCGACTAAAAAAGTAATCACGTACAAAATACACAACAGATATATTTATGTACCCGTGTTTTGAGATCTGCTATTGCAAACGTTACTATCTATATACGAAAATTAGTAGTTTGCAAGGTAAAGTAACCCTCTACATGTCAAAAGTAACGAACTTGAAAAAAAGTAATCAAAATGGGGGGTGGGTAGGTACCCACATGGGTATTAAAGATGGGCTATATATATATATATATATATATATATATATATATATATATATATATATATATATATATATATATATATATATATATATATATATATATATACATATATATATATATAGGGCCCATCTTTATTGCCCGCACGGGTAGCTACCCGCTCACCCTTCCGATCACTTTTTTTCAAAAAACAATTTTGAAATTGTAGAGGACTATTTTTTCTAGCTCTCCAAAAAATTTGAGCCAAAAATAATATCATTTGCCCCTCCAAAATCAAAAAACCCATCCTTATATATATATGTTGTATATTTTGTACAGAGTTACTTTTTTGGCCAGCAGAGTTACTTTCTTAGCTAGGAGAGTTATTTTTTTGGCTGCAGGGTAGCAAAAATCCATGCTACCCGCGCGGGCAATGAATGAACACCCACACACACACACACACACACACACATATATATATATATATATATATATATATATATATATAAGTAGAAATTCACCTTTAGGGATGCATCTATTGGGATGAGGATGAATTCCTATGACCGCTATGTCTCTTCATAATGCATAGAGATGCATTAAGATATATTATACATATAAGGAGTACTCTCTCTCTATGGAATCTAACTCATACTTTTTAAGACACTCACCTAAGCATGCCTAGGCAGCCGCCTAAGTGGAAAGGCATCTAAGGCTTGCGCTTAAGCAATGTCGCCTTGCCTATAATACCACATTGAGCTAGTTTATGGGTCTGGTTCTATATTAATGTATTTTAATGTTTAATGTGGCTATCCTAATGTTAATAATCAATATTGTTGCCTTTATTGTGTGTCATATATTACTCTTAATTGTATCTAATACTCTTTTTGTTTTGACTTGGATATAATACTTTTAATACACATCTTTTTATTTTACTTATTTGCACCTTTAATTCAAATTGTATTCAGTAGCTATTCTATGAAGGTAAGTGATTATATTTCTTAATAATTGTATCTATGTATGATAATAAATATATATTTAGTTGTTGATCAATCTTACATTCTTTACAATAATTATTTTCTTGTTCTTGACTTTTGGTTAATGGTAATATATTTGAAATTTAATTGGTTATTTTGTCATACATAAAAGATATTTAGGGAGATCGGCCATAAATATGTATATAACTGCATATATTACTATACAATGTGTTTATATGAGTGGGGAATGTTCATAAATACCATGACACATATGTATATATTGTGACATCTCATCACGCTAAACGAGATTACTCAAAACACAAAACATGATCAACTACTAATTAATCACATACTCAAACTGCGGAATAATTAAAATCAATTCCAACAATATAAATAATCTCTAGAACATTTACAAGAGGTCCATCATTCCATTTTCATATATTGTAACAAGTATTTACATATGGGTCCAAACTCCTCAGTCACATCCTGCATACAAAATATATTTCAAATGTACATGCCATATATTTACAAACATTGACATACTACCAAAATATCATGCAAATACTAGTATGTCATCTAGAAAACACATCCCATACCCGGAATTGAGAGTATAGGGATGACACTAGGACTCTACTACTAACATCTACAACTAACCAACCTTCTGAATCTATTGATCACCAGGTTGGTTCTCTTCCATAGTGCGACCTCGACCTCGTCGCCCGCGACCACCTAAAAAAATGTGGTGACCCACAGGTGAGACCTAGACATGTGAGAGATATAACTCTCTCTAACATATATTGATTATAACATATTAATTAATAGTAAATACATTGAGTAGTTAGGATATTGAATAAGCAATATGAACAAATTGAATAGTTTAAGCATACTAAGCAGTTAAGCAAATAAGTTGTAACATCAAGTAGAAGTACACAATTTTCATAAGTGTGATGAAGTGAAATTTAGCATTAATATGGATTAATTCCAAATTTTCCCTCATTATGCTCACTCATGGTGCCAAATCATTTTTCTTGGCTTCATAATCAATTTTGAGATACCAATCCAAAATATGGTGACCAACGCAATTTTTATACACATTATAACACCTCAAATTAGATTCAATCATCACTTTGTTCAAAGAATCAAATTAATCCATCAAACCTCATGTTTTTGTTCTCAAACTTTTAATAAATGTTCTCCACGATTTTGTGAAGTTTTGTTCCAAATTTGAGCATAATTGGACATTCCTACAATTTACTATGATTTCTTGAAGATAATGTATTGAAAACCCCTTTCTCCCCTTTTATTTATGCTTTTTCTTAGCTTTGCCATGTCAGCAATCCATACAAGGGATCCGGGGTGACTGTTGGCCCTTTGATCTACCTCTCGCAGATCCAGGCATGATCTAGTGCCCGCGAGGTCATCATCAACCTCCTGCAATCAGCGGGGAGGTGTCTTTATGGCCGGGACTTGCAATCTCGCGACCTTAACCTCGATTCAAAATTACAAGCTAGCCAAATTTCTCCCCTCATGATTTCATACGCAACCAACCCTATTTTGAAGTAGTTTCAATGTCTATACATCTGCCAAAATGAGCTCCTCACCTCCTATTCTCACTCTGGTGGCCATGGTTGCCACCAAGGAGTCCCTTATCCCTAACCCTAGCCCAAAACGCTATAAAAACCTAGGGATATGACTCCCTCCATCATTCTGTAGGGGTTTCCCCCATCTTCCATGCTCTCGTTTGGCCTAAAGAACCTTGATTTCTCTGCATTTTTCTCTGCTTCTAGATATGCGCCGCCGCCAAGCCCATTTTGTGCATTCCTGCTATATACCTCATCCTCCCTTTCTTTGACTCCCATCACGTCCGCGAGGTGGTGGCAGACTGGGACGGCCTGCGTGCGGCCTCCCTCACCCACTCTTTCTTGTAGAGTGGCTCCACGCCGGCAAGCCCTCTGCCCTATTCTTGGGCTCACATGAGGCTTGCACAAGGAAGGAGAGGGCTGAAGAACCGGCCGGTCTAGAAGGGGGTCAAACCAGGACGTAACCGGCTGAGAACCGGTTAAAATCAAGATTTAAACCAGCCAATCAAAGGCCTGAACTGAGCTCCCAAACAGTGAGCTGCCTAGCTCACATGGCTCGATATGGACCATTCATTACAGATCCAACGGCCCCCCATTTTCACAAGTAAGGTATTTATATCCCTGTCTACTCGAAATTGTAATTAATACTCAGATCTTGATTAAATCATAGAAATTGCATCGTAACTCCAAAAATGACAAACAAATAGTCAATCTTTATCAGAAAAATCCAATGAACCTTATAAAAATACTACTGGAGACCAACTAGTTATGGATATTACTGATATACCTATATTTTATCTCTCTCTTATTTAATTTATCTAATGGATCAATAATGATGATTAACCCTTGGGAAACCCTAGATTTGTCTCTAATGATCATTTTGGAATCAAACATGGCTAAATTTGAGTTTCAATCTTATCTTGTGACTCATCTAATCTAGAATTTAAAACATGCCCATTGAGATAAGGATTTTCTCTTGATATGTTGATGATTAATCTTAATCTTGCAAACCCCTAATCATATGCCTAACCCATGACTCTACCTGATCTAAACTTGAGTTTTGATGATACTATTTGATCTTGATAATGACCTAGAAATTTGAGATTAAATTTAATAATGATGATAATATTTAGGGTTGACATATGTTCCTAAAAATACCTAGGTAGGTCATCTATTCTTGAAACATGCTTAATACTTGAATAAATGTTAGACATTTGGAATTATTGTTGATGACCTAGCCCTAAGGTAGAGATAGGAAAATGTAACCCTAATCTCAAATAGTGAAACATGATTCTTTTATACTATGATCTTGACCCTTGATCCAAACATTGTGTTTTAGGATCTAACTCGAAGGGTCGACCTATTACTAGTGAATATGTACTCGAAATATCAGTGAAAGGTATGATGTTATATAACTCCTCCTTGATTGTATTGAAGATACTTTTATGTATCTCTTGAATGTATACTTGACTATTTACTTTGATGAGCTACTATTCCCTATGATTAGTCTTCTATTTTTCTATACTATATTTTGAAAAACATGAAAACATAAATTACATGCCCATTATGACTACCTGTATATTGATAATGATGATGATATTGATAATGTTGAGAATGTTGATATTGAGTACAACAACCCCCTCAGTTGGAGGTGGGACATGTACATTGACCTCCTATGTTCCTATGGTGAGAAGGAGCCTAGTGACCTTCTCCATCATGTTGGGGTAATAGAGTCACACAAAATATATAAGCATGCTTCTCGAATTACAGCATAATGGGAACTCGTAATAAAAGTTGAATTTCTTGAAAAACTTGTCGAATAAATGTTGGATTTGTAAATTGCTTGTTATTATTTTGAATATAAGTCCTTCGAAGTATACTTATTTTCTTAGAAATTGTTTTACTTGATTTTGATAGTGTACCGTTCAATTGCATGATTGTGTCTCAATTTTCTTGATTTTAGGCAATACAAATGGAATATTGAATATGATCGCTTCTGCCCTATACACTCTAATGACAAAGATAAATCGGATATATCTCCATATTGGGTTAGTTTGTTCTTTAATTATCTAGTTTTTGAGTTATATTTTTTATTATTGTATATGCCAGTGTGATTGATCCTATTGGGCCACTCAGGGATGGGCACTTCAATCCTTTTTCTACTGTCTAGGCAGTGGGATTGGGATTGGGGTAAGAACAGTTCCATGACATTTGGTATCAGAGCTTACACACTCCCATATACTTTAAGTAAATAATTTCTCAAGTCTCTCACACCCAAGAAACCCTAAAGTCCATAATGGTGAAAATTGAGGTGCCTAGGCTCGGGGTCCTGGCATAATTTCTCCTATCTGTCTTCACGGTGGCTGAGATCCCCCACTCTACCTAGCCTCTATTGATCCAGAACTGGACCTAAAGGTTCTCTTGTGAAACCCTAGAGAGTCTTCTAGCATCTCATCTCTTCTTTAAGGACTATCCTAAGCCACCCATGTAGATGAAGATTAGGTAGTCTTCTCATCCCCTCATGTGGTCCTTTCTTATGACCTTTTACCACATGATGTCTCGATTATGGGAAGCTTATGCATGGGAAAAATGAATATCGCTAAATCATGAAAGTTAATACCATGATCTGACCTTGGTTTGAAAACTCAATTTTATTCCATGAATCTTGCAATAAAGTACTCATGTATGACCCCTAATATCATGAACACTTAATTCAGCTAAAATTTGACTAGATGCTTTTTATGTTTGAGGTAAATGATATGAATTATGATATGGTGAAATAAGGATGACTTATACCTTATTCCTTATTTTTGATAAAGTCCCTATTTGATTAAGCCCATGTTTCCCTATTGTTGATTGAAACTCAAACATAGTTAAGAAAACTCATATCCTATTTTATACACACCTTGACCATGCTATCAAATGACTAAGTCTTAGACTCACAAAATCATGATATAAGATTATGATGCAAAAAGCATTTTTCCTATTGACTATTGATGCATTTTGCAATCTCAATTTTGATATGATGATTATGGACCTAGATTTTGCACTATTATGCTCTAATGCCTTGAATGTCAAATTCAAATCCTCGATTTCCAAATTATATCACTACATTGACCATGAAAGGAAAGAATTACAAATCTTGACATTATTGCCCTATTATCTTGAATTTTGATCTCATGACCTTATGGAATATGAATTGATCATTAATAATATCCCTATTTGAATAAGCTCAATGAATAATGACTAATGTTGGTAATGTTCTATATTAGGGTGGTAGTTATGACTCCCCTAACCTAGGTCACAATCCTATTATGATTACCTCTAAGTTTTCATCCTATTGATCATTTAGAGTTTGGAAAGGTATCCCCTTTCACCCTATTTTGACTGGTTGACCTAAGCCTAATAGTTTAAACCCAAGGTTGATACTCGATCTTAAATATTGATTTAATAATGACCTTGACATATGGCAATATTGACTTTAGCTTGTAGTTGACTTCCAAGATAAACTTAGGTCTAGATCATTCATCAACCTTAGAAACCATGATAATGAAATATTGACATATTGATCAAATATTGCTTTAATATTGTTGCTAGAAATTGAATATAGATGATTGATCTCCGCTAAGGTATAAATAGGAATATGAACCCTAGCTTTGAAATATATATGCATATGATAAAATTTTGGATCTATGACTTTTGGTGTCTAAAATCTCGACTCTTGATATTGATTATAGAATTGTGACTCATGTTTATCAATCTCAATAATGATACAAATCCTATGTTCATATTATTTGGATCTACAGATCATAATAGACATATAAATAATGACTTCAAAAATCCAAACTTTGAAAATTTTGAAATAACGACTATATTGACTCTCTCGATTTATGACTTAGGGTTTAGCTCTCATTAGACTAGAGTGGTACCTTCCCATTGATTTTGAGCTCAAAATAATGATATTGAAAGCATGATGTTGTCTCAAAATGTTGAAATATGAAATCTCAAATCATGGATATCTAACCCCACCTAGGCCAATGTAGAGGCTAGGACCCTGAGATTTTGGATTGAAAGTTACCTTGAACACATGATTCAAAAACTCTATTTGTTTGACCTAAAATATGATCTTTCCAAATTTGTGACCAATAGGATGCTTTCCATATTTGGTACTCATATGATGACTTTGGACAATATATGCATTGACCTTGATACTCTATTGATCGGTGATGAAATGGTGTTAGTACCAAGTTGATTATAATATGGAACATGTAATTCCAATTATGATTATTGTACTACTTAAACTTTGAGGACATGTCTTTGATTTTATAGTTGAGAATGTTATAGTATTTGAAGATATGTTTTACATCCAGATAATTCCAATATTTGAGGATAACATGTAGATTATGTAGTCCCGATTTTGAGGGTATTTTGAATTTTGGGGACAAAATTCATTTTTAAGGAGGGAAGGATGTGATGAAGTGAAATTTAGCATTAATATGGATTAATTCCAATTTTTCCATCATTATGCTCACTCATGGTGCCAAATCATTTTTCTTGGCTTCATGATCAATTTTGAGACTCAAATCCAAAATATGGTGACCAACGCAATTTTTATACACATTATAACACCTCAAATTAGATTCAATAATCACTTTGTTCAAAGAATAAAATTGATCCATCAAACCTCATGTTTTTGTTCTCAAACTTTTAACTAATGTTCTCCACATTATTTTGAAGATGTGGTCCAAATTTGAGAACAATTGGACATTCCTACAATTTACTATGATTTCTTTAAGATAATGTTTTGAAAACCCCTTTTCCCCTTTTATTTATGCTTTTTCTTAGCTTTGCCATGTCAGCGATCCATACAAGGGATCTGGGGTGACTATTGGCCCTTAGATCTACCTCTTATAGATCTAGGCCTAATCCAGTGGTCGTGATGTCATCATCAACCTCCCGCAATTAGAGGGGAAGTTTCTTTATGGTCGAGACTTGCAATCTCATGCCCTTGACCTCGATTCAAAATTACAAGCGAGCCAAATTGCTCCCCTCACAATTTCGTACGCAACCAACCCTATTTTGAAGTAGTTTCGTGCTCTATACAGCTGCCAAAATGAGCTCCTTGCCTCCTTTTCTCACTCTGGTGGCCATGGTTGCCACCAAGGAGTCCCCTAGCCCTAACCCTAGCCCAAAACGCTGTAAAAACCTCAGGATATGACTCCCTCCATCATTCTGTAGGGGTTTCCCCCATCTTCCATGCTCTCGTTAAGCCTAAATAACCTTGATTTCTCCTCATCTTTCTCTGCTTCCATATATGCACCGCCGCCAAGCCCATTTTGGGCATTCCTGCTATGCACCTCATCCTCCCTTTCTTTGACTCCCATCAAGTCCGTGAGGTGGTGGCACATTGGGACGGACTGCATGCGGCCTCCCTCACCCACACTTTCTTCTAGAGTTTCTCCATGCTGGCGAGCCCTCTGCCCTGTTCTTGGGCTCACGTGAGGCTTGCACAAGGAAGGAGGGGGCTGAAATCTAGAAGGGGGTCCAAATAGGACCGAATCGGCTGAGAACCAGTTAAAATCAAGACTTGAACCGGACAATCAAAGTCCTGAATCGGGCTCCCAAATAGTGAGCCGCCTATCTCACTTGGCTCGATCTAGACCATTCATTGCACATCCAATGGCCCCCCATTTTCACAAGTAAGTTAGTTATATCCATGTCTACTTGAAATTGCAATTAATACTCATATCTTGATTAAATCATAGAAATTGCATCGTAACTCCAAAAATGACAAACAAATAGTCAATCTTTATCAGAAAAATATAATGAACCTTTGAAAAATACTTTTCGAGACCAGTTCATTATGTATATTACTGATTTACCTATATTTGATCTCTTGCTTATTTAGTTTATCTAATGGATCAATAATGATGATTAACCCTTGAGAAACCCTAGATTTGTCTCTAATGATCATTTTGGAATCAAACATGGCTAAATTTAAGTTTAAATCTTATCTTGTGACTCATCTACTCTAGAATTTGAAACATGCCCATTGAAATAAGGATTTTCTCTTGATATGTTGATGATTAATCTTAATCTTGCAAACTCCTAATCATATGTATGACCCATGACTCTACCTGATCTAAAGTTGAGTTCTAATGATACTATTTGATCTTGATAATGATCTAGAAATTTGAGAGTAAATTGAATAATGATGATAATATTTAGGGTTGACGTATTTTCCTAAAAATACCTAGGGAGGTCATCCATTCTTGAAACATGCTTAATACATGAATAAATGTTAGACATTTGGAATTATTTTTGATGACCTAACCCTAAGGTAGAGATAGGAAAATGTAACCCTAATCTCGAACAGTGAAACATGATTCTTTTAAACTATGATCTGGACCCTTAATCCAAACATTGTGTTTTAGAATCTAACTTGAAGGGTTGACCTATTACTAATGAATATGTACTTGAAATCTCAGTGAAAGGTATGCTATTATATAACTCCTCCTTGATTGTATTGAAGATACTTTTATGTATCTCTTGACTGTATACTTGGCTATTTGCTTGGATGAGCTATTGTTCCCTATGATTAGTCTTATGTTTTTCTATACTATATTTTTAAAAACATGAAAACATAAATTGCATGTGCATTATGACTACCCATATATTGATAATGATGATGATATTGATAATGTTGAGAATGTTGATATTGAGTACAACAACCCCCTCAGTTGGAGGTGGGACTTGTACATTGGCCTCCTATGTTCCTATGGTGAGAAGGAGCCTAGTGACCTTCCCCATCACATTGGGGTAATAGAGTCACACAAAATATATAAGCATGCTTCTTGAATTACAACATAATGGGAACTCGTAATAAAAGTTGAATTGCTTGAAAAACTTGTCGAATAAATGTTGGATTTGCAAATTGCTTGTTATTCTTTTGAATATATGTCCTGCCAAGTATACTTATTTTCTTATAAAGTGTTTTACTTGATTTTGATAGTGTATCGTGCAATTGCATGATTGTGTCTCGATTTTCTTGATTTTAGGCAATACAAATGGAATATTGAATATGATCGCTTCCGCACTATACACTCTGATGACAAAGATAAATCGGATATATCTCCATATTGGGTTAGTTTGTTCTTTAATTATCCAATTTTTGAGTTATTTATTTCTTTTTTTATATTCCAGTGTGATTGATCCTATTGGGCCACTCAGGGACGGGCGCTTCAATCCTTTTTCTACTGTCTAGGCAGTGGGATTAGGATTGGGGTAAGAACAATTCCGTGACAATAAGTCTGTATCATGTAAGAACTATGTAGTTTTGGCTAAATTGGACATTATTATAATCCCTTTGTTTTGATGATGGCAAACATTTCATTCTTGTGGATCTGACGTGCTACTTGAGTGTTGCAGGAACTAGGTGGATGACACAACTTTGGAAGATCTATATGCTCAAAATGTTTTAGTTTCATGATTGTAATCAAATGTAAAAACTTGTACAAGTATATAATGTACAAGTACTTAGATATCATGTAATTCAAGTGTTTAGATCTTCCCTAGCCACACAAAACACTTAGATAGGTCATCCCCTACACTAGTATCACAACAGCACACTTATACACTCACTTAGTACATAGTTCAAAACATTAAAATAGAGTCATTCTCGGTCGACAAACTTCTCGATCGAGACACTCTCGGTCGACAAACTCCTCGACTGAGAATTGACCCAACTAGTCATTAGACCCAGCACACAAGGTGGTTGGGAGTTAGAATTGAACGTTATATACACTTTCTCCATACCATCCCTAGGTTGACAAAGTCTTCGACCGACTGATGTCTCGATCGACAATTCCTCGACTGAGAAGAACTCTGTCTACACTTTTTAGAATTAATTAACTAGCTATTGCTAAAGCAATTAGTGGACAACTAACGGCTAGTTAAGCACTAAGAACCCCCTAGAAAGTGTCTAGAATGTCCTTAAGAATTCATAGGCCATTCCTATAAATAGAACATGCCTTAGGACACCCAACATACGCTTGTGCAATACTTGAGCATACATACTTGCAATTGGCAATCCATTATTGTGAGCAATTGAGAAACTCCAACATTTTCTATTCATTTCCATTGCTCCAAATTCGTGTCCTATAGGCTAGCACCTCCTACCCACTGCACTTTTACCTTCATACACATTAGTTAGGAGATCAAAATGCTTGATATAGGAAATCAAGATTTGTGCTACAACGATAATTGTAATTTCCATTTTGTTTCTTGTTCCTTCTTATCTGTTTTGTATTCTCCTTGCTATTCCTAGGTTGGAGGCTATGGATTGGAGAGGGTTTATCTTCTCAGGCGGAGAAGGGTCTTCTCAGAGGAGAAGGTGGACTTTGGACTACTTCAAGAAGGTTGTCTCAATGGGAAGCTACTTCAAGAGGAAGGCTACTTCAAGGGGGAGCTTGAAGTTACTTCAAGGAAGGCTTCTTCAAGGTTGGTGGGACTACTTCTAGGTGAAGGCTATCTAAAGGGTGGTGAAAGTATTTGTAAATTTATTTAACATCCTTGTGAGGTAATAAAATTTAAATACTTTCAAATTCCCAATCGGAAGCAATTGGGTAGTGGACTGACTCCCTTAGTTTTTGCTAAGGGTGGAACTACTCTAAACACCTTGCCTCCTTCTCATTAATCAATTGTGGTTTCTTGAGTTGAATTAATTTTTAAAATTATCATAAAACCCTATTCACCCTCCCTCTAGTGGTTTTTCATGTAGTGTAAAGACAAGACAAGGGTTAATCAACCAATGTGATATGTATTAAACCTGAGCAATTATACTACACGACTAGTATTATATCTTTTATTATTATGCCCTGGGGAGTTTGAGTCATACCACTCAAAGTCCAACTGACCACTGTAAAGTTCTATTTAGTTCTATATAAGATCTAGGAGTGTCGGTATCCTAAGATCTCTTCCCCTTGGTCAATACGAGTAAACTACAGTGACATACCAGTCAAACTGCCAATAGTGACATATAGTCAATTGATAACAACTACTTTGTACTTGGTACAAGTTATGACACTAGAAAATAGGGTATACAAAACCCTCTAATCTGAGGTACAACCATAGCTGTCCACAATCACATCAAATGTCAGAGGCATGACCATAGCCATCCTCCATAAACTGCAATTCTGGATGACAAGGATATAACATCAACTTGCCACCCCACATACTCAACAGTATGCGCCTGGAGTTTCCCTGGGGAATATTTGTCTCACCATCCAGTTTGTTCTGACCCTGAAGATGGATCTACGGCACAGAGCTCTACATGATTAAGGTTACACTTGATTAATTACCACCAATTGAATGCATTAAGTCTTTATCATACAAGTGGACATTCAAAACCTAATTATTTTCTAACAAAAGTATATGTATAACAACTTCAAAAGATATAAAACATTTGAGATATAAATCTTAATCATATTACCACATGCTATCATTCATTGCAAATTAATGGACCACACTTATCATCATACTATTACAAGATACCAATATCTTATCACAAGTTCTAGGGTTTTAACCCTTATTGGAACATGAAGACGATTTCTCCTAAATCATGTCTTCAAAAATGCTCGGTCGCTAAAACCATCACATTATTCATAGGAAGGTCATACTTATCATCATCATTCCATGCCTTCAACAAGGCTCAAAATATCATTAGCACAAATATGTTCATAGATATTAACATGGCAAGGCATTATGATATTCATATAGTACTACATTGTGGTTTCAACACAAAAAGAGTGTAATTCATTATCACATTAATCATTCAAGAGGTCTTACTATAACCAACCAACATCATATAATTACATTAAGGTTAGGTATAACAAGCTAGATCACATGGGAGTTACACATCCACTTATTATAGTGATTTATCAAATATAACTATAAGATGGCAAAGGTAAGACTAAAAGTGAATGGTATTGGACCATCCAATTATCATCAATAGGACCCACATATAATACCATGTGATTTATTCTAATCCATTGGATGTTGAAGCATCCAATAATATTCATTGGATCAGGTTCATTGTTCAAGGTTATCAATTGAAGTATAGGTCTAACCATTAGATCAATTGAACTAAGGAATCATTGGTTCAAGGTTTAATCAAATCTACAATTACATTCTTAACTCATAATATATGGCGATGACCTTATCCACCATTAATTGTGATCATTATATCACCATTGGTGGTTAGATCAGTAATACATTCAGTTAATACCATGAAATATTAAGTTAATGTCATCATCGATTTATAACATCATTAGAATACTTCGTAAATGATAACTAAACATCTAATTGTGCCAAAACCTGACCTAAGGGGGTGACCATAGGTTGTCACCATAAATTTTAAACCCTTTATCATGAACATCAGTTGCCAAGATAGCAACACCATTGGTTGTTGAATGGTATGGCCATCGGTTGTGTTATAGAGAAGGAAATAGCTTGACAACCCTAATTTTAACCATCAAATGTTTTGTGTTTAGCACCATAGGTTATTTCTATCAACCTTTCCCAGATCATGTTACACCTTAGAAAGGTTTTAAACATGTTTACAAGTTCATATAGAACTGTAAAAAAACAGGGAACACCAAAAAAAATTCATAATTCTAAACAAGCATGGTTTCTCTATGCTTAATTCATCACATTAAAGCAGAAACATGAACTAACAAGCTTCTAACTAGCAATATAAGTGAAGAATGTTATATAACTCTCCTCTATAGAATAGTTCAGATCCCAAACAGCAAGAATATTGAGAAAATAGGGAAAGAAAACATTGGATTCAGATCTGAACTTGGCCAAATAAGCACTTCTCTCCACAAGGAAGCAAAACCCTAGAAAAAGAAACAAGAAGGATATATTTTTGAGTTCTAGAGCCACTTTCACCATGGAACAGAAGGGTTATGACTAGGAGGAATGTATAAGGAAGGAGAAGAGCAATAAAAATGGAGAAGGAAGGAATAAAACAACTTGCCTTGGTTGAAATCCCTAAAAGATGAACATGGAAACCCTAGGTAGGGCTAGATGGAGCTCTAGGAGACCTTCTTCTCAAAAACGAGGTTGTCTTATACCTTAGAGCAGTTGGTTCCACCTAAAAATAGAGTGAAGTCGTTTCTCAAGGTCAGAGGAAAGAGAAAGAAAGCATAGTTTCTTACTTGGGCAAGGAAGAGGTAAATATAGCCCATGGATGAGGATGGAAGCAAGCATGAGGTGTAAAAGTAGCTTCCCCATGTGTCTATGGCCTTAAACTATTAAGAATATACAAGAACACACAAAAGCAGCTCCCCAAACATCCTTATAGACCTTCTTATATTTCATTTGTCAAAATTCCCATCCAATCACATAATTCTCTAGTTGATAGCTACTAAAGGTAGCTCATCCGTGAAGGGGTAAACCCTAAAATACCCTCAGAGAAAATACCTTCAAACCAAGGATTAAATAGGTTCCCCATGGCTCAAAAAGATCAAGAATTATGATAAATAACCAAGGAACAAAATTCAAGTGATAAATTGCAAATAAAACCTCTCAATTTGGTAAATTGCATAAAAGTCCAAAATGAACAGAAATCTGCATAACTTGCTCAAACAATGTCCAAATTGGACCAAATTTGAAACTTAAGCTTGTATTATGATTTCAAAGCATATAATAAGATTATATTAGGCTTATATACATTAAATAATGGTAAAAAAGCTTATTCAACTCATTAAGCAAGTTTAGGGGCCTTACAACTATAAACCCCTAACAAGGATTTCGCCCCAAAATCCTATGCAAAAAGAGATGGGTATTTTATACACATATATTTCTCTAGTTCCCATGTGGCTTCCTCTATTCCATGATGATTCCACAAATCTTTCACTAGTATTATATATTTTCTCTTCAACTTTTTCACCCTTAGGATCAACACATGACCCTCAACATAGGAGATATCCTCATCTAACTCAACCTCTACTGGTTGGATTGTTTGGTTAGTATCTAGATGACATTTCCTCAACATAGAGATGTGAAAGAAATTATGCAATCTATGTAGCTATAGTGGTAGCTCCAACTTATATGCTACCTTTCCAATACGGGCTATGATAGGGTATGGTCCCATAAATCTAGGAGCCAACTTACCCTTCTTTATAAACCTCAACATGCCTTTACAAGGAGAAACCTTAAGATATACTCTATCTCCCACTTGGAACTCAGGTGGTCTGCATCGGTTATTTGTATAAGATTTATGCCTGTCTTGGGTTTCTTTCAACTATTATTGTATCACTTTATTCTTTTCTATAGTCTGTTGTACTAGCTCAGAACCCAAAAGTTGATATTCACATGTCTCATACCAGCAAAGAGGAGACCAACATCATCTCCCATATAGAGCCTCATAAGGGGCCATATCTATTCTTCTTTGATAGCTATTGTTGTATGCAAACTCTATCAGAGTCTGATGTACATCCCAACTACCAAGAAATTGCAGTACACATGCCCTCAAGAGATCCTCTAAAGTTTGAATAGTCCTTTCAGATTGTCTATCAGTCTGCGGATGAAAAGTTGTGATGAATCTCAGTTGTGTTCCCATTGTTGTATGTAGACACTCTCAAAAATGACTTGTAAACTGTGGACCTCTGTCAGAAACTATAGTCACTGGAATGCCATGCAAACGGACTATCTCATCA
The DNA here is from genome assembly GCA_963693085.1 of Alisma plantago-aquatica. Classification (NCBI taxonomy): domain Eukaryota; kingdom Viridiplantae; phylum Streptophyta; class Magnoliopsida; order Alismatales; family Alismataceae; genus Alisma; species Alisma plantago-aquatica. The sequence goes on from OY856411.1 coordinate 1,077,634,707, forward strand.
ACATATATTTGTGCCAATTTCTATATTGTAAATGTCATCTTAACTGGTAGAAAATGAGCTGACTTAGACAATTTGTCTACTATCACCCATATGGAATCATGACCCTTGGTTGTCCTAGGAAGACCAACCACAAAGTCCATAGTAATATGATCCCATTTCCAATGTGGTATTGGCAACGATTGTAATGTCCCTACAGGCTTCTGGTGCTCAGCCTTTACATGCTGACAAACTGGACATTTGGTAATGAACTCTACCACATCACGCTTTAGACATGGTCATTAATACATGTCTTTCATGTTTTAGTACATCTTGGTACTTCCAGGATGCATTGCATACATGGAGAAGTGAGCCTCCTCAAGTACCATCTTCCTCAACCCATCAACATCAGGAATTATTGTCCTATTATGGTAACAAACTGTACCATCATCTTCCTCTTGAAAGCCATCATACTTTTCACTGCCAATCCATGATCGGATATTTTGTATCACAGTATCATTCTGTTGTGCATCATGAATCTGCTATCTCAAGGTAGGTTTCACTTGTAACTGGGCCAACCATCATGCCAATTAGGAAACTTCTAGTTGTACATCCATCTGGCGAAGAGACACTAGCATATCTCTCTTATGGCACATCGAGGAATTTAATTGTGCATTATCTAAAGTTGCTGATGAAGATGACTTTCTACTCAATGCATCAACTACCACATTAGCTTTCCTTGGATGGTAGTCTATTGTGCAATCATAATCATTAATCATCTCCATCCATCTCCTCTTCCTCATATTCAACTCCTTTTTTGAGAAGATATACTGTAAATTCATGTGGTCAGTGAAGATCTCACACTTTTCTCCATAAATATAGTGTCTCCAGATCTTTAAGGAATGGACCACCGTTGCAAGCTCCAGATCATGTTTTGGGTAATTCTCCTCATGTTTCTTAAGTTTTCACGAAGCAAAAGAAATCACATTTTTATCCTGCGTCAACATGCAACCCAACACATTCTTTGAAGCATCACAATAGATAATAAGGCATTTTCCTTGCTCTAGCAGTACTAACATCGATGCACTAGTCAACTTTTCTTTCAAAAGCTGAAAAGAACATTGACACTTGTCATTCCAAGCAAAAGGAACATCCTTCTTAGTTAACCTAGTTAGGGGTAACGCTATAGAACTGAAGTCTTTGATGAACCTCTTGTAGTAACCTACCAGACCTAGGAAACTACAAATCTCTATTGGTGTCTTTGGTTGTTCCCATTCTAGTACATATTCCACTTTCTTGGGATCAACACAAACACATTTTGTAGATATAAGATGGCCCAGAAAAGACACCTCAGATAACCAGAATTCACACTTGCTGAACTTAGCATATAGTTGATGCTGCCTCAACAAAGTCAATGCCTGGTGAAGATGTTGCTCATGTTGTTGACTATCCTTGGAGTATATCAGGATATCATCAATGAATATGACCACACACTGATCAAGATAAGGTATAAACACCCTATTCATTAGATCCATAAAAGTTGCAGGTGCATTGGTTAGCCCAAACAACATAACCACAAACTCATAATGACCATACCTAGTCCTAAAAGTTGACTTGGGTATGTCATCAACCTTAATTCTCAATTGATGGTAACCTGACCTTAGGTTTATCTTTGAAAACACAATGGCACCTCTCAACTGATCAAAAAGATCACCAATCCTTGGCAAAGGATACTTATTCTTTATTGTCACCTTGTTCAATTGTCTGTAGTCTATACACAACCTCATTGAACCATCCTTCTTTTTAACAAACAACATGGGAGCACCCCAAGGGGAAGTTCTTGGCCTGATAAAACCCTTCTCTAACAGTTCTTGTAATTGTTTCTTTAACTCTTGCATCTCTGCTAGTGCCATTCTATATGCTAATTGTGCTATGGGTTTTGTTCCAGGAACAAGATTGATCTCAAACTCAATCTATCTAGGAGCGGGAATGCTAGGAAATTCCTCAGGAAAGACATCCTCAAATTCTCACACCACATGTACCTCTTGGATACTGGTACCTACCGCCTTGGTATCCACAACATGAGATAAGAAAGCCTCACATCCTTGTCTCATTAACTGCTCAGCTGTCATGGATGACATCAAACATGTAGGAAGAATCTTCCTATCACCCTAAAAAATCCAATGTACATCTCCATCATGGAACGTTGCCTCCTTAGTACTACAGTACAAGACTACCTTGTATTTTTCCATGGTATCCATTCCTCAGATTACGTCAAAACCATGCATGTCAAGTGGCAAGAGATCCACTTGAATGTTGTGTCCAGAGAAAGAAAGAACACAAGAAGGGAACACATCCCATAACTCGACGGAATCAACCAAAGGAGTCTCTAGCCCCAGGCTATTAGATATAAGACTAACAGGTAGATAACAACTATCTATCACCTCTCTAGTGGTAAAAGAGTGTTTCGCACATAGGTCTACTAACACAAATACGAAACAAGAAGCAGACAAATCAGAATGAAATAACTCCATCTGACCTATCACGACTCGTGGATTGACCATTGATCTGGATGGGTCATGGCATAGAACCTTGTTGTTTACTGTTGCCATCCACATCCTCTACTTACATGTCTAGAGGGTCTTTCCTGGGACACCTGACCACTTCCTCTTCCACTGCCACTACTAAACTGTCATTGTTGTGGACCTTGTTGACTTTGGCTACTGAGTCACCTCCTCATCTTCGATAGGGAAATAAGGTCTTGTATGCCCCACTTGCCCACACTTGTAACATGTTCTGGTGTCCTGATATTGCCTAAACAGCCCTGTCACTAAAACCAATGAGGTACTATAGGATCCTGTTGGTGGAAAACTATGACCTCTACCCCGACTCGGGGTCCACTGTGATGGTGCATGTGATCTTGGTTCACTGAAGGTTGACCTTGGTTGCGACGGCGGTGGGTAAAACCTTGTCTTCATAAAGCCTTCATATGATTGCCCTTGAAACTACATAGGTCACTTCTTACCATTAGCTTCATGCTTCTCTATGAAAGACCTCTCAATCCTCCTGACAGATTCCATAAAGGTGGAAAACCTTTCCCTATTCTCCAAGGTTGATGTTGTAGTAGTCAACTCCATACTAAGACCCTTCTCAAATCTCTAGATCCTTTCCTTTTCCGTTGCTACCATGTGCGGGAAGAACCTCAGAAGTTCCATAAACTTTGATTCATACTCATTGATAGTCATAGCTCCCTGACAAATCTTCTCAAATTGAGAGATTTTCTCATCTAGGTAGGTCTCTGGAAAATATCGGCTAACAAATTCCCTCTAAAAATCCTCCCATCCTATCACAACTCCTGGCCTTTTCTCCTCTTCTATGGCCCACCAGTGGCTAGCACTGCCCTTCAATAGGTATACCACATGCTTAACTTTGTCTTCTTCAGTGATGTTTAGGATTTTGAACACCTTTTGCATCTCAGTCAACCACATGTCAGCGTCTGTTGGATCAGAAGTACCTGCATATTCAATTGCCCCCAACACGTTTAAGATGTTCAAATGTCTTCCCGACACCTTGGGACTCTGCATTGGAGGCGGTTGTCCTAGCTTGATGTGTTGGCGCTCTGTCAGCGATATGTGTAATTGTGGCCATCATCTGTCTAAACACAGACCGAAACTTAGGATTGGCCATCATTGTCGGGTGTAGATGAGGCATTGTGGGCTGCTCTGGCCCTGCATCTAGCACTCTCTCATCACATGCCTACCTCCATGCACCTCCTCCTAGTGCAACATAGCTACTCTCAATGAATTCTTCATGTCCTCCAGACATATCGGGTGTAGATGAGGCATAAACTATGATCAGATATGTTGGATACATAAGAACAGACTCAAACCTAAGTCCTATGTCCCTATAGACTCAGCAAACCTAGAGCTCTAATACCAACTTAACTGTGACACCTCATCATGATAAATGAGATTACTCAAAACACAAAGCACGATCAACTACTAATTAATCACATAGTCAAAATGCGGAATAATTAAAACCAATTAAAACAATGTAAATAAACTCTAGAACATTTATAAAAGGTCCATCATTCCATTCTCATATACTGTAACAAGTATTTACATATGGCTCCAAAGACCTCAGTACATCATGCATACAGAAGATATTTCACATGTACATGCCATATATTTACAAACATTGGCATACTACCTAAATCTCATGCAAATACGAGTATATCATCTAGAAAACGCATCCCATACTCAGACCTTAGAGTACATGGACAACACTAGGACTCTACTACTAACATCTACAACTAACAAACCTTCTGAATCTATTGATCACTAGGTTGGTTCTCTTCCACAGTGCAACCTCGACCTCATTGTCAGTGACCACCTAAAAAAAATGTGGTGACCCACGGGTGAGACCCAGTCCCAGTGAGAGATATAACTCTCTCCAACATATATTGATTATAACATATTAATTAATAGTAAATACATTGAGCAGTTAGGATATTGAATAAGCAATATGAACAGATTGAATAGTTTAAGCATACTAAGCAGTTAAGCAAATAAGTTGTAACATCAAGTAGAAGTACACAATTTTCATAAGTCTACATCATTTATGAACTATGTAGTGTAATGAAAAGACAAGGGTTAATCAACCAATGTGATACGTATTAAACCCAAGCAATTATACTACATGACTGATATTATATTTTTTATTATTATGCCCTGGGGAGTTTGAGTCGTACCACTCAAAGTCCAACTGACCACTGCAAAGTGCTATTCAGTTCTGTATAAGATCTAGGAGTGCGGTATCCTAAGATCTCTTCCCCTCGGTCAGTATGAGTAAACTGTAGTGACATACCAGTAAAACTATCGACGAGCAGTAGCTCAAGTGGTCGCTTCATGGGGCCGCTCATGAAGGATCCCGGGTTCGAATCCCCCTAGTGGTGTTGTTTGGAATTGTTTATCCCGTAGCGCAGCCAACCTCTGTGTGACTTAATGGGCTACACTCCTTACGGGATGGGGTTGAGCTCCCCAAGTTGGGCTCGGTGCAAGCCTTACGAGTCTCCTGGGTTACCAAAAAGACATACCAGTCAAACTGCCAATAGTGACATATAGTCAATTGATATCAATGAGTTCGTACTTGGTACAAGTTACGACACTAGAAAATAGGGTATACAAAACCCTCTAATCCAAGGTACAACCACATCTGTCCTCAATCACATCAAATGTCAGAGGAATGACCATAGCCATCCTCCATAACCTGTAATTGTGGATGATAAAGATATATCCTCAAATTGCCACCCCAACATACTCAATAGTATGCACTCTGAGTTTCCCTTAGGAATACTCGTTTCACCATCCAGTAAGTTCTGACACTGAAGATGGCTCTACGGCACATGGTTCTACATGATTAAGGTTACACTTGATTTATTGTTGCCAATTGAATTCATTAAGGCTTTATCATACAAGTGGACATTCAAACCCTAATTCATTTCTAACAATATTATATGTATAACAACTTCAAAAGATATAAAACATTTGAGATATAAATCTTAATCACATTACCACATGCTATCATTCATTGCAAATTAATGGACCTGTAACATACCCAATTTTGGCTACTAAATATATGTTGAGCTAGGTTATCCAAACTTGAACTTATTTGTAATGGTGTCTCTCATTTCAAACCCCAATCAGTTATTTTGATTCAATATCTTGGTCTTTGATAAATCTTAGTATCCAATTCAAGTCCTTTTGTCAAAGTGTATCTATTGTCCTCATTTGGGAAAATATGTCCATGAACTCCCTAAGTTAAATATCAATTAGCATACTTTGGTATCATATAGTCCAATTTGTTATTATTGTTCCTAAATTCCTTGATTAGATCTTGAACCCATTGACTACTCTCAATTTGACCACTCTTGATTTGGAATCAATGGGAAACATTAATCATATAAAAAGAAATAGATTTTATAGTCAATTATGAGATAACTTGAGTCAAGTATGCTATATTCATAATTTGATGGTTCAATTGCGTAGTCAAGAAAATAAAGTCATAGTTAAAATCCCGTTGCAATTGGCCTTGTAATTTAGGAGTTATACAATGAACAGTGATTAAGATATTGACTAGTGTTATTAGTTTTCTTCTTAGTAAATGAGGTAACGCCCCATCTTCACCCGTTTCCCGCGAACCCTCGAGTTACTATACATGTAACTTCCGATAGATTTCTCCTTTCTCTAAGAAACGGCCACTCCAAATGCGTCGTTCGTTCACTTGCTCTGCCTCATCTCCTCTTTTCATCTCCTAGACACCCCGAAACCGTAGCAGCGCCCTCAACTATATAAGCCCTAGCCATGAGGACACGGCACACACCCACAATACAAAAGCTACTCCCAAACCTCAGACTCCTCATAACCAATCCACGACCGTCATTGTTGTTCAGACTTCCACACACAGTCTTGCTTCCCTCACCTAGCCGCCGCATACAAGGCCTACATCAGACAATCTGCAGCTTTGACTAGCCGCCCATCACACACCCTTTCAATCAGATCTATAGATCCAGGCCACCGGCATGATGAAGATCTCGGTGTGGAACCTGCAAATAACCTGCCATTGTATCCTCAACACTCCCCAACATCCTCGCTGGAAATCTACGTAGTGAGTTTTCAGACCATGGCTGTGTGGTGCATCCTCAGTTGCTGGCGAGTTCTTCAGCCTGCCGTCTACCATCCGGACAACCACCAGCAATTTTTCCCCTAAACTACTACCACGTGAAGAACCTGGAATTGGCCTCCCAAGGCGGCCCTCCTCCAGCTTCCCTTCACCTAAACCCCGACTACGCCGCCGGATGTACAGAAATGCAGATCACCTTTCCGCCACCGCCACTCCATCGTGGCCACCCTCTGCAACCTGGAAGTCACTAGAGCCGTCTCCTCCTTCACTGGAAGCACTGTCGCCACCTGCACACCCCAGGCCCGACGCCAGCAACAAATCTGAATGGTGACGCTGGTTCTCCACCGCCTCATCACCGTCTTCGGTGCCCACGGCACATCCTTCCAACTCTAGCATAGACCCGGGCGTGGTGTACAGGCAGGGACACCTGTCTATCCGCAACTCCGTGGCAACTAGCTGTCAGAGACTTGCCACCCTCCTCCCAGCGTTGCCTCCTCCATCGACAGCCCAGTAATGACCGCTGTCGTATCCGCTGGTGATCCGTACATCTGGTGATTCGTACATGGAAGAGAGGAAGTCTGTCTCCAGAAACCTTGGGACAGTAGTGGTGAGTCTATATCTCTCCACGATGCTCTCATGCTAGAAACATCTTCGTCGGCTAGGATTAAGAAGACGAGACGAGTCACGATCAGCCCTTGCATTCGAGAACGAGTGAGAACCGGCCAGAAAGTAGTTCTGCTTCAACTGGTAAGTCTATAATACAATATGCGTTAAACATTTATCCTATTGATAAATTGGATAATACAAAGCGCCGTACTTTTGAATTAAATATACTAAAGATAATTAATATTTGTTGCGGTGATTCAATTGATGAATGGGTGAACACTAGAATATATATATATATATATATATATATATATAGGTATTAATATGTCTATACTAATAGTTAACAATCACGTAATTATAACTGATATTTCCGAAAACTAGTGTAATGAATTAGATAGAGGACCCCTTTATAATATGGGCAGTTTTGTATACCAACTTGTGATTAGGATGCTATATTAATCACCCGATCCCATAAGATTAAGCATCTATGGTTAATACAAATCTGAAAAGTTCTTTTATACGGTTTACTAAACGTTCTTATATCGGGATATTCATTTACAGATGAGAATAGATAATTGTAAGATGAAACGTGATTACGACACACACTAACTAGCCAAATACATTAGTACTTAAGAGAAGGAATATATATATCAAAAGTATTTCTATAAATATTTTGACATTCACATTAGATTATATGGTAGTTTGGACTAAATATGAATATACCTTATTTTCATAAAGATATTGGTGTTCACATACATAACTTAATTATAGGTATTAGTTCATGACTAATGTATATGGTGGACATTCCAATAAGACCATACTAGTAAATGGACACCTTGGATCCCAAGTGACTACATAGAAGTATATTATAAATAAAAGAGAACATCATTTAGGATCTGATCTAGAGATAATATGATCAAATAAACGATTACGTAACAATGACTATATGTAAAAAGGTGCAAACCTAGAAATGACATTGAGGGGAAAATATGTCATAGAAACCTAGAAGGAAAAACCTAATCATCAATAAGAAAAATTGAACAACATTGATTCCAAGTCAAATGGTGACAATATTATTATTCTTTGTAGCTACCTCTTCATAAACTCTTGGAGACACATTATGATTATGAAATCCTTGGAGCCCTGAATAATTGAGGTACTAGATCTTCTATTTCAATTGTTGAATTATTTTCCCCTCTTGATAGACATACACACATATCTTGAATTGTGGTGAATTCCATATAGTTTTGAAACCTCTACTTGTTCTTGAAAGTTCACCACCCTTATTTTTGTAATTGATGAAATGTTGTTGATAATTATTTTGGCACTAGACTTGATCTATTGGAGTTTTGACTCCCGTGGACTTTGGTCCCTTGGGCTTTGGCCCTATAGAGCTTTGGCTCACTTGAGTGGGCCAAGTACCCCACAACCCTGCGCAGAGGATAGGGACTAGTTGTCCCCCAGTTAACTGGAATAGCTAATAAGGCACTAGTGTCGTTCTCTCCTAGAGTGTGAGAACACAAGACACTTAGCCCTAGAAAAGATATGATAGGAAGGTGCCAAAACTTGCCAAATAGAATATTTTGAGATTGATATACCTTGTGAATAGCTTGGATAAATTTTGCATACTTGAATTATTGAATCTTGCTTAATGATATTCTTGTGAAAGATTTGCTATTTTGAAGTTGATATTGGAATTTCTTTTTGTAAGCCTTTAGTCCACCAAATAGTCCTTTCCTAACTTTTATTATACATCTAAACCTATTTCGTGCATAGTTCAATTACTTGGATTTAGTACCAGCTTTGCTGACCCTTTATTTTTCCCTTCAATGGGATCCATGTGTGGTTTCGTTCCCTCCGGGAACTCATGGGCAGGTGATAGATGGAAGAACTTGAAGAGACATGCACTGGGTAGTCCTCCGTTGAAGACTAGATAGGAATGAATTTTATTTCTTAAACTTGTAATCATATTTGTAAGCTTCCGCAACTCTGATGTACAAGCATGATTGTAATAAAGATTGTTTATACTTTTGATACATTTTGTAAATATTTGATCGTAAAGGTCGGGTCTTTACAACATGGTATCAGAGCCATAAACGGTCGGCACTCTTGCATGTCTCGTGGAAATTAGGGTTAAGTAGGAACACCAATGGAGTAGTAGAACATAGAAAAAAAATATAGTTAGACCATGAATCCTGATATCATTGACCTTGTTATTAGGAAGTACATGGGATACAAGTAGAAAACACACTAGCCTAGGATGTGAGAAATTTATGAGACATACCTAGTTAAACCACTAGATTTTGAACTTCTATGGGCATGGATTTATATGAAAATATTGTTGAGAAAGAAGTGTTTGAGATACATGTGTGTAATTCTATATTTAGATTATTAAGATGTAAAAAGAAATAATATATATATACGAATGCTTTCTCTTTAGATTCTAATGCTCACAAAAAAATAGAAATATATAATGGATATATGATATAACTCTAAAATCATATGAACATATGAAAATTTCAATCTAAATCGTGAACATGATTAAATTTTGATAAAACAAACTACCTATTAAATTATAATAATTCATCACCATGTAAATAGAACGAGCTGAGGTGTCTAAGGAAGGATGTATAGTGAAGGTTCCGGCATAATTACTCCCAATCCACTTAGGTGGTGGTGGGGTTTCCTCACTATACATTCCGACCTGCCCAAGGTGAATTTCATTACTTGGGAAAACCCTAATGTTGAATAAAGACACTAAAAAAAAAGGTATATATAATCACCTTCAATAGAGTGAAAATAAAATATAATATGCTAAGAGTTATGAAAAAAAACTCAAAAGGAAGAAAGAAAAATATAAATATTTTTACTTAAAAAGAATGTGAATGTTTACTTGACCATACATTTGACTTATATGCCCTCGTTATAAATACTCAGTTGAATGAAAAATGTTGATAAAAAAAATATGAAACACATATTTCCCTTCAAATATGCAATCACATCTATTGAGAAATGACTAGGAAAGCTATAGAAATGGAAATTAAAATAACAATATACTCATATAAGTAGAAAATTGAGAAAAGAAACAATTGGATAATACATAGTGAATATTATGTGGAATTAAGATAAAATGATGAACTCATTTATTTTGTAAAATTCTAATATATATGTACATAATAATAGATAATTAATACAATATAGACATCTTAGAAAAATAAAACCCGACCTTGAAATTTAAAACTAGAAGTATGTCAAAACTCTTGACCCATAGATCATCACACAAATATATGTGACAAAAATAGGTGTATATATATATATATATATATATATATATATTTCTATGATCATGACCTTGGAAATTTTGTTAATTAGAAGTAGAAGGTCACAAATACAATATTATATACATACACATAAGAATAAAAAAAATTATACACAATATAAACATCATTGTAACATTAGTGACAAATATGTGAGATTAAAATTGATGTAGTATTGATAAACATATATTGACGAATAAGCTTGGGTTTTAACTCAAACTTGTGATAATGATGGCCAAGACTAATAAATTGAATATTTTAACTCTCATATTGGAATAAGATGTTGGAAGACTGAGGGATATATTTTCAAAGTAGAAATTAAACTTAAACCGATTTAGTGACTGTATCCCTAAATCGATTTAGTGACCTTGCAAAATAGTAAGAGGATTGTTGGATTATCAAAAAGGACCTACGATAGTGAAAGGAGAATGGGGATTGCATATGGCTTAAGGTGACACTTCAAACAAGAAAGAGTACCATGGTGGTATATTTTGTGGATCGAACTATAGTAGGAATCACTATTAAGAAACATTCGATTTTGTGGACGAAATCTTTTGAAGGGTGGTAGTGTTGTAACATACCCAATTTTGGCTACTAAATATATGTTGAGCTAGGTTATCCAAACTTGAACTTATTTGTAATGGTGTCTCTCATTTCAAACCCCAATCAGTTATTTTGATTCAATATCTTGGTCTTTGATAAATCTTAGTATCCAATTCAAGTCATTTTGTCAAAGTGTATCTATTGTCCTCATTTGGGAAAATATGTCCATGAACTCCCTAAGTTAAATATCAATTAGCATACTTTGGTATCATATAGTCCAATTTGTTATTATTGTTCCTAAATTCCTTGATTAGATCTTGAACCCATTGACTACTCTCAATTTGACCACTCTTGATTTGGAATCAATGGGAAACATTAATCATATAAAAAGAAATAGATTTTATAGTCAATTATGAGATAACTTGAGTCAAGTATGCTATATTCATAATTTGATGGTTCAATTGCGTAGTCAAGAAAATAAAGTCATAGTTAAAATCCCGTTGCAATTGGCCTTGTAATTTAGGAGTTATACAATGAACAGTGATTAAGATATTGACTAGTGTTATTAGTTTTCTTCTTAGTAAATGAGGTAACGCCCCATCTTCACCCGTTTCCCGCGAACCCTCGAGTTACTATACATGTAACTTCCGATAGATTTCTCCTTTCTCTAAGAAACGGCCACTCCAAATGCGTCGTTCGTTCACTTGCTCTGCCTCATCTCCTCTTTTCATCTCCTAGACACCCCGAAACCGTAGCAGCGCCCTCAACTATATAAGCCCTAGCCATGAGGACACGGCACACACCCACAATACAAAAGCTACTCCCAAACCTCAGACTCCTCATAACCAATCCACGACCGTCATTGTTGTTCAGACTTCCACACACAGTCTTGCTTCCCTCACCTAGCCGCCGCATACAAGGCCTACATCAGACAATCTGCAGCTTTGACTAGCCGCCCATCACACACCCTTTCAATCAGATCTATAGATCCAGGCCACCGGCATGATGAAGATCTTGGTGTGGAACCTGCAAATAACCTGCCATTGTATCCTCAACACTCCCCAACATCCTCGCTGGAAATCTACGTAGTGAGTTTTCAGACCATGGCTGTGTGGTGCATCCTCAGTTGCTGGCGAGTTCTTCAGCCTGCCGTCTACCATCCGGACAACCACCAGCAATTTTTCCCCTAAACTACTACCACGTGAAGAACCTGGAATTGGCCTCCCAAGGCGGCCCTCCTCCAGCTTCCCTTCACCTAATCCCCGACTACGCCGCCGGATGTACAGAAATGCAGATCACCTTTCCGCCACCGCCACTCCATCGTGGCCACCCTCTGCAACCTGGAAGTCACTAGAGCCGTCTCCTCCTTCACTGGAAGCACTGTCGCCACCTGCACACCCCAGGCCCGACGCCAGCAACAAATCTGAATGGTGACGCTGGTTCTCCACCGCCTCATCACCGTCTTCGGTGCCCACGGCACATCCTTCCAACTCTAGCATAGACCCGGGCGTGGTGTACAGGCAGGGACACCTGTCTATCCGCAACTCCGTGGCAACTAGCTGTCAGAGACTTGCCACCCTCCTCCCAGCGTTGCCTCCTCCATCGACAGCCCAGTAATGACCGCTGTCGTATCCGCTGGTGATCCGTACATCTGGTGATTCGTACATGGAAGAGAGGAAGTCTGTCTCCAGAAACCTTGGGACAGTAGTGGTGAGTCTATATCTCTCCACGATGCTCTCATGCTAGAAACATCTTCGTCGGCTAGGATTAAGAAGACGAGATGAGTCACGATCAGCCCTTGCATTCGAGAACGAGTGAGAACCGGCCAGAAAGTAGTTCTGCTTCAACTGGTAAGTCTATAATACAATATGCGTTAAACATTTATCCTATTGATAAATTGGATAATACAAAGCGCCGTACTTTTGAATTAAATATACTAAAGATAATTAATATTTGTTGCGGTGATTCAATTGATGAATGGGTGAACACTAGAATATATATATATATATATATATATATATATATATATATATATATAGGTATTAATATGTCTATACTAATAGTTAACAATCACGTAATTATAACTGATATTTCCGAAAACTAGTGTAATGAATTAGATAGAGGACCCCTTTATAATATGGGCAGTTTTGTATACCAACTTGTGATTAGGATGCTATATTAATCACCCGATCCCATAAGATTAAGCATCTATGGTTAATACAAATCTGAAAAGTTCTTTTATACGGTTTACTAAACGTTCTTATATCGGGATATTCATTTACAGATGAGAATAGATAATTGTAAGATGAAATGTGATTACGACACACACTAACTAGCCAATATCAAAAGTATTTCTATAAATATTTTGACATTCACATTAGATTATATGGTAGTTTGGACTAAATATGAATATACCTTATTTTCATAAAGATATTGGTGTTCACATACATAACTTAATTATAGGTATTAGTTCATGACTAATGTATATGGTGGACATTCCAATAAGACCATACTAGTAAATGGACACCTTGGATCCCAAGTGACTACATAGAAGTATATTATAAATAAAAGAGAACATCATTTAGGATCTGATCTAGAGATAATATGATCAAATAAACGATTACGTAACAATGACTATATGTAAAAAGGTGCAAACCTAGAAATGACATTGAGGGGAAAATATGTCATAGAAACCTAGAAGGAAAAACCTAATCATCAATAAGAAAAATTGAACAACATTGATTCCAAGTCAAATGGTGACAATATTATTATTCTTTGTAGCTACCTCTTCATAAACTCTTGGAGACACATTATGATTATGAAATCCTTGGAGCCCTGAATAATTGAGGTACTAGATCTTCTATTTCAATTGTTGAATTATTTTCCCCTCTTGATAGACATACACACATATCTTGAATTGTGGTGAATTCCATATAGTTTTGAAACCTCTACTTGTTCTTGAAAGTTCACCACCCTTATTTTTGTAATTGATGAAATGTTGTTGATAATTATTTTGGCACTAGACTTGATCTATTGGAGTTTTGACTCCCGTGGACTTTGGTCCCTTGGGCTTTGGCCCTATAGAGCTTTGGCTCACTTGAGTGGGCCAAGTACCCCACAACCCTGCGCAGAGGATAGGGACTAGTTGTCCCCCAGTTAACTGGAATAGCTAATAAGGCACTAGTGTCGTTCTCTCCTAGAGTGTGAGAACACAAGACACTTAGCCCTAGAAAAGATATGATAGGAAGGTGCCAAAACTTGCCAAATAGAATATTTTGAGATTGATATACCTTGTGAATAGCTTGGATAAATTTTGCATACTTGAATTATTGAATCTTGCTTAATGATATTCTTGTGAAAGATTTGCTATTTTGAAGTTGATATTGGAATTTCTTTTTGTAAGCCTTTAGTCCACCAAATAGTCCTTTCCTAACTTTTATTATACATCTAAACCTATTTCGTGCATAGTTCAATTACTTGGATTTAGTACCAGCTTTGCTGACCCTTTATTTTTCCCTTCAATGGGATCCATGTGTGGTTTCGTTCCCTCCGGGAACTCATGGGCAGGTGATAGATGGAAGAACTTGAAGAGACATGCACTGGGTAGTCCTCCGTTGAAGACTAGATAGGAATGAATTTTATTTCTTAAACTTGTAATCATATTTGTAAGCTTCCGCAACTCTGATGTACAAGCATGATTGTAATAAAGATTGTTTATACTTTTGATACATTTTGTAAATATTTGATCGTAAAGATCGGGTCTTTACAGGACCACACTTATCATCATACTATTACAAGATACCAATATCTTATCTCAAGTTCTAGGGTCTTAACTCTTATTGGAACATGAAGAGGATTTGACCTCAATAATGGCTTCAAACATGACCAAAGTTCACTAAGACCATCACATTATTCATAGTAAGGTTATCATCATCATTCCATGCCTTAAACAAGGCTCAAAAGATCATTAGCACATATATGTCCATAGATATTAACATGGCAAGCCACTATGATATTCAAATAGTACTACATTGTGGTTTCAACACAAGAAGAGTGTAATTCATTATCACATTAGTCATTTATTTGGTATGATTATAACCAATCAACATCATATAATTACATTAAGGTTAGGTATAACAATCTAGATCACATGGGAGTTACACATCCACTTATTATAGTGATTTATCAAATATAACTATAAGATGGAAAAGGTAAGACTAAAAGTTAATGGTATTGGACCATCGAATTATCATCACTAGGACCCACATATAATACCATGTGATTTATTCTAATCCATTGGATGTTGAAGCATCCAATATTATTCATTGGATCAGGTTCATTGTTCAAGGTATCAATTGAAGTATAGGTCTAACCATTAGATCAATTGAACCAAGGAACCGTTGGTTCAAGGTTTATTAAAATATACAATTAAATTATTAACTCATAATATATGGTGATGACATGATCCACCATTAATTTTGATCATTAGATCACCATTGGTTGTTAGATCAGTAATACATTCAGTTAACACCATCAAATATTAAGCTAATGTCAATATCCATTGATAGCATCATTAGAATACTTCATTAATGATAATTAAACGTATAATTGAGCCAAAATCTGACCTAAGGGGGTGACCATAGGTTACCACCATAAATTGGAAACCCTTGATCACGAACATCAGTTGCCAAGATAGAAACACCATTGGTTGTTGAATGGTATGACCATTGATTGTGTGATAGGGAAGGAAATAGCTTGACAACCCTAAGTTGAACCATCAATTGTTTTGTGTTTAGCACCATAGGTTGTTGCTATCAACCTGTACTAGATCATGTTACACCTTAGAAAGGTTGTACACATGTTTATAAGTTCATATAGAACTGGAACAAAATAGGTAACACCACAAAAATTCGTAATGCTAAACAAACATGGTTTCTCTATGCTTAATTCATCACATTAAAGGATTAACATGAACTAACAAGCTTCTAACTAGCAATATAAGTGAAGAATGTTATATAACTCTCCTCTATAGAGTAGGTCAGATCCCAAACAGCAAGAATCACGAGCAAATAGGGCAAGAAAACCTTGTATTCAGATCTGAACTTGGCCGAATAAGCACTTCTCTCCACAAGGAAGAAAAACCCTAAAAAAAGAAACAAGAAGCAAAGATTTTTGAGATCTAGAGCCACTTTCACCATGGAAAAGAAGGGTTCCAACCTGGAGGAAGGTCTAATGAAGGAGAAGAGCAAGAAAAATGGAGAAGGAAGGAAGAAAACAACATGCCTTGGTCAAAATCCCTAAAAGATTACCTTGGAAACCCTAGGTAGGGCTAGATGGAGCTCTAGGAGACCTTCTTCTCCAAAAAGTGGTTGTCTTCTACCTTAAGAGCAGTTGGTTCCACATAAAAACAAAGTAGGGTCGTTGATCCAGGTTATAAAAATTGAGTAGGGTCGTTGATCCAGGTTAGAGGAAAGATAAAGCAGGTATAGTTTCGTAATTGGGCAAGGAAGAGGTCAATATAGCCCATAGATAAGGATGGAAGCAAGCATGAGGTGTGAAAGTAGTGTAACATCCCTGACCTAGGTTATGAACTAACCCTAGGTGTTTTGCCTAATTATGTAATTAAATCCTTGTGATTAACTTTGGGCATGTAATTAAGTTCCTCAGAAACATATATTTCAAATTTTGCTCCTTTATATATAAAGTTGTAGCATTGTTTTGTAATACAGGGATCTATGTGCAAATTACCCAGTTAAGGGATTAGCTTGCGAATTGCACATGTTGAGATGTTCCTCTGATGTCGAGACATCATGAAGATGTTTATGATGAAGTTTGAGGGATTTCCCAAGCTTGAGCACCAAGGTGCAGCTGTGGAAGCAACCCCTGTACTTGAAAACCCTAAATTGGTGTAAAGTGCAATTTACCCAATTTGAGGGGTGCAACTTGTAAAACACATCATCTAAAATATCTTTTATGACTCTTGGCATCATTTGGAAGAGAAATGATGAAAAGGTCACTTCATTTGAATAATCATATAATAAAGAACACCTTTGTGATTGAATAATCAAGGTGTATGTATAATAGCCCTTTTATGTGTATGCTTTAGTGATGGGTTGATCCTCTTTGCCTTCAATTCTTGACCTTAGAAGGAGTTTGACCTTAGAAATAAGATGTGGGGACGTGCAAAGAAGAAAGGAAGAACTTAGATGAGAAATGAGGAAAGCATATGTTCTGATGTTGAAATTTCACCTAAGTATACATACTACCTTCCCCACTTAGCAAGGGAACGATCCTCTTCTTTTCATTTCTTTTCCCCCTTGCTCAAAACTGACTAAGGCTAAGCTCTGGAGCAGAGAAGGATGACCAAGGGTCCTAGGTAAGTTTGGATCATCCCTTTTGATTGAATTCATGGAGGAAACTCGTTTTTAAGGTTGAATTCATGGCTAGCTCACCTAGCTTTATCTTTCTAGCCATTCCTTTCCAACTTTTCCTTGGAGAATTCACCTTGGCCGACCTGTGGAGCTCAAAGACGCCATTAAATACCTGAAACTTGGAATCTTGGAGCTCAAGGAACAACTTTTAGGCGGGTTTTATAACTCTAAACCTTATGCTTTGATTATACATCTTTTTATATGCATATAGTTGCTAGTTCTTCTTCTTCCCTATCTTCCCTTGCATCCTTGCAAGTAAAATCGTGAAGAACTGCTACTGTCCATAAGGTAGAAGATAAGGGCGTTAATTCCTATTCTTATCCACGGATTTTCCACTTTACCAAACGACCTCCACCAATTGCCCATACGGTTTACACAACCGTTTGGTGGGCAAACGGTTTCAGGGTCGTATGAAGGAAAACGGTCTTCAAGACCGTTTGGTCGCGTTGACCAAGCAAATACCGTATGAGAATCTTGTGTATAATTATGTAGGTTAATCACCCACAAACTTTGAGAGGTTGACTCCAAAGTAATCGTGAGATATAAGCAAATCAATTAGCAAATCCAATTGAATTAAGTTCTGATTTTTCAATCTGTTTAATTTGCCCTTTTTGGGAAAACGGTCTCAAGACCGTTTAAGATGGTTGACCAAACATTGACCGTTTGGGATTACTGTTCATAATGATGTTAGTTAACGACTCACCAAATTTGATGGATTAATTCCAAACGAGTCGTGAGTGGAAGGATGATTAATAGGGCAAACCCTAATTGAAATCAGTGCTGAATTTCCAATGAGTTAATTAGTGATTTTTGGGTTGATTAGCCCAAACGGTCTCAAGACCGTATGGGGAATCATCCAAACGGTCTCAAGACCGTTTGGGGATCACCCAAGACCGTTTAGAGGTCTGGGGTCAAGTATAGTTGACCAATTGAAGGTCCAAAGGTACCAAATCATATTGCAATTAAGTATTGATGTGATGATCAACTCAATAGATCAAACCTTGATGAGTTTTCACTAGAGTCCAAAGGATGGATGGGCAAACGGTCTCAAGACCATTTGGAACTCATCCAAACGGTATCAAGACCGTTTTGTGTCAACCCAATACCGTTTGGAGGTCTAGGGTTAAGGTAATCTGATCAATTGAGGGCCCAATTACAGTGGGTTATTGAAATAATCAAATTGCTGATTTGTGACTTAATTAAGGTTCAACCCCTATCAAATCAACTTAGATTTTGATGTATTCTTGGGAAAAAGGTCTCAAGACCTTTTGGAGGTCATCCAAACGATCTCAAGACCGTTTGGGCCAAGTTTGAGCCCAATTGGAGGTCAATTGATAGGTTCAACCTTGAATTGATTCACATTGTTGAATATTGATGACCATCCGATTTGAAATTCTAATTGAGATGGACTTAACCCTAATTGTCTTTCAATTGAGGGTTATTTTGGTGTCCAATTGATTGAGGCTCATCCTAATTGACTCAATTTATAAGTGGTTAACATGGCTTTGGCCAATTGAGGGCTTCAACATACTTAATCATAAACATTTGTAACTTTTGAACCATGTTAGAGGTCCAAACGGTTTGAGCCCATTTGGACCAAACGGTCTCAAGACCGTTTGGATCCAAATGGTCTCAAGACCATTTGAGGCCAAACGGTCTCAAGACCGTTTGGGCTCAAACGATCTCAAGGTCGTTTGGACCAATCGATCTCAAGACAAGTTGATCAAACGGTTTCAAACCGTATAAGCTCAAACGGTTTGGAAAGTCAAACCTAGCATACGGTCAACGTACCCAAACGGTTTGGGAAAATGACCTTGAGGGCATACGGTCTTGAAGTCAAACCTAGCAAACAGTCAACGCACCCAAACGGTTTCAAACCGTTTGGTGGTTGAAGGTTGAAACAGTTTGGAGGTTTTCAAGGTTATTTATACTTAATCACTTGAAGTTGTAATTGGTTCAATGATGATCTAATCTAAACCCTAATGGTAATTTAGAACATTAAGGGACTAAGTGATTAATCAATTGACCCATGATGGTGATCATGAGGTAAATTACCAAAATACCCTTGAGGGGTTTAATTGAGTAATACCTTTTCCTAATAAAACCTAATCACATGTTAATGATGTTTTGGCTTATGCTAATCAATGAGGACTTAACCCAACCTGATCTAGAGTGGTGTTATCACCATCTACTAGTAAGAGGAGAGAGAAAGTATCATAAGAGAGAGAAAGTACCCTTTTATAGTGGAAACTTAAGTAAAGTACCTTCAATTCACATGAATGTGCATGATTAAGGTATGATCCACCTATGTGAGATCATGGAAACCCTAATTATGATGTTTAGTGAATCTTAATCTTATCTAGGAGCTCTAATGATGATGTTTCTCATACTTGATGATGTTATGAGTTAAATTCGCCATGAGGTGAATGGTAAACCCTAATTCTAGGGTGATGGCATGTAATGTGAATAGTAAACCCTAATTGATGAGAATCAGGGAACTTAGCTCTTATGGCAAGAGTGGAAAGTATAATTCTTGATTTGAATTGCTTTTATCAGTTGAATTAACCTTGCAGGTTCTGATATGAAGATGATCATATCCAGGTATGGATGATGATGCTATATTCATTGAAAGCATGTTGTTAGCTTTATGAATAGTAAAATATTTTGATGCCTTGTCAATGGCAACCTATGAATTAAATGGGCTGTGAGAGCCATAAATACCATCAAGGTCATGCTTTAGAGATGACTTGTGATGAATGTATTGAGAAATGATGATTGATGAGAGTTAGGCTTGTTACATTTAGTATTCTCCTTTCATAGTTGTTATGCTAATGTTATTGTTTGAAGAACAATGTATGATGTTAAAAGAATACTGAATGTACCTAACTAATCAAGTGTAATGTAGAGCCCTGATCATAGATCCAACATTATTAGAGATCAAATGATGGTGAAACAGGTTTTCCTAAGGGAACTCCTGGATTACATACTTTTGAGTATGTGGGGTATATGGATGTGTAGAACCTTACATCCTAATGTAGGTGTTTGATGTAGATGTGTAATCCATCAATCCTTCACTATAATCCCATACCGTATCAGTGGATGGTAAACATGAAATCTCCTGATGACGAAGAAAGAACAGAAATCTGTATCAGTGGAAGATAAACATGAAATCTCCTAATGACGAAGAGAGTACAGAACGCCACTGTAACTGTAAAATAGCGAAGGACCAGATTACCCTGGAAAGCTATTATAGTAGAGGCACGAGATGTCCTACAAGTAATCCTCTTACTGACTTAGGAAGGTGAAGGTCATGAGAATCCGGCTCTTTCGATGACCTAGTATGATACCGAGGCACTTAGCAGTGATTGGTTGGAGTATGAGTGTCATCTCCACAGGGCATAAAAGTAATGTTTGAAAAACATAATCCACAACGTATCATACCTGTTAGAGATAACTACGAGTTGATTGATTGATGTTACACTGTATAGTGAAAATGTCTTCATGTTTTATAACTATTGAACTCATGCTTACTATTATATCCGATGTTGGATACTTTGAAGCTTTTACTGCTTAAGTTATTCTTTGAGATGTTATAATAAAGCTTCTGGCGAAGAGTTATAACTCTCGCTGGGACAATTATGTAAAATTGTCTCACCCCGTAGACTTCAACTTTTTAGGTGGACGTCGAGGACGGAGGAACAGGTCTACAGGTGACCAGTCCCAGCAGCAGTAGCACCAGGGGCAGCAGTAAAATCTCAGGTGGAGATCTAGCCTGCCATGTGGTGTAGTTAGAGTCAGTCCTATGTGTCCTCTGTACTCTTAGGTCTTGGAGTCTTTTAGTCTGAGATTTTGGTTATGAGTTCTTGAGATTTTGTATCATGTTGTATATAATTACTCAAGAAGTAATTATCTAAGATGTAAACAGTTTATCTCCTTTGATGAAGGAAGTTTTATGGTTTCAATGCTTTATCTCAAAAAGTTTTAATTTCCGCTGATTTTTTGTATTCCGCTGCTAATCGAATCGCTTCCGCTAAGTTTAAATCGTGTTTATATCATGGTTTGGAGATCAGAGCCCACAATTAAGTGGTATCAGAGCTCTAGGTTCGCTGAGTCTACAGAGGCATAGGACTTAGGATGTCGAGTCTATCCTTAGTATCTCTTCCCTATCTAATAGAATCTTCTGCTCCTCAGGAGAAGAAGATACATAAGGATGGCAGAGCCACATGATGAGTACGTGGCAGAAAGTAGTGCTAGTGCACCTCGAGGTGGTGTAAGGGTTCCAGAAATCGAACAGCCTGCACCTAAACCACCCCAATTTGACCCAGCTGATATGGGTAACCCCACAGTTCAGACGATGTTTGGGCAGTTTATGACTGCCATGACACACATAACTGACAAGATGCCCATGCCTGCACCTAGGGCACCTGCCCAGCCTGAAGGACAAGGTATCGGTAAGACGTTCGAGCGACTTCGTTGTGTCGGAGCTACCGAGTACTTGGGGACTACCGACCCCGCAGATGTTGATCTGTGGTTAACAGAGTTGGAGAAGGCTTTCAGGATTCTTAATATCCTGGAGGCTGAGAAGGTTAGACATGCTGTCTATCTTCTCAAAGGCAGTGCTGGTCACTGGTGGAACATGGAAGAGCAGAAGAGACCTGGGATAGAGTTCTCGTGGGAAGAGTTTTGTCGGGAATTTATCAATATATATTTTCCAAAGACCTTCCTAGATGAGAAGATCTCTCAGTTTGAGAGATTGAGGCAGGGCATGATGAACATTAGCGAGTATGAAGCTAAGTTCATGGAGTTGCTGCGATTCTGTCCGCACATGGCTGCCACAGAAGAGGAAAGAATTAGGAGATTCGAGAAGGGTTTGAATGCTGATATATCAACCCATGTGTCTGCCTTAGAAAACCAAGAGAGATTCTCTACCTTCGTTGAGTCAGTTTGAAGGATAGAGAGATCTGTGGTT
The DNA here is from genome assembly GCA_963693085.1 of Alisma plantago-aquatica. NCBI lineage: Eukaryota > Viridiplantae > Streptophyta > Magnoliopsida > Alismatales > Alismataceae > Alisma > Alisma plantago-aquatica. The sequence goes on from OY856411.1 coordinate 1,077,657,230, forward strand.
GAGAAGAGGCAAACCCAGAAAAGATATCCACAATTCCAGGGTTCTTCATCTAGGGATTCCAAGAAACCTAGATTCTCTGCACCTAATCATCCACCACCCAGATCAAGTTCCCAAACTCAGTGGTCACCAAGTAGAGGCAGGGGACGAAGCCTACCTCAACAAGAGACTTACAGTTCTGCATCAATGTCAGTTACTGGACCACCAAGACCACAACAACTGGAAAGAAGTTGCTACAACTGTGGGAAGGTGGGACACTTGATGAAGGACTACCGATCTTGGCCTGTTAGTGTGACACAACCTCAGAGGCAGAGTCAACAGGGATCTCAGAGAAGGCAATCTCAAGGAGCAGCTCGAAGACACGGGCAAGCGTCTCAAGCTGGATCATCAGCACCACCTCAACACCAGGCGACAGTGAGGTTCTATGCGATGAACCCACCAGACGTAGTGGTCAATCCACGGGTAGTGGCAGGTCAGATGGGATTTTTATATTCTGATATGTCTACATCCTGTGTTGTATCTATTCTGATTGACCCGGGTGCTACGCACTCTTTTATCACTCGGAGAGTGATTCGTAACTGCAATATGACGGTTAGTCATAGGGCAGATAGTTTGTTGTTGGAGACTCCGTTGAGTGGGTCTGCCGTTTTGCAGGAGGTATGTTCTCCCTGCATCCTCTTCTTTTCTGACCATCGCATTCAAGTGGACCTTATACCACTTGATATGCAAGGATTTGATATAATCCTCGGGATGGATACCTTAGAAAGGTATAGAGTTGTCTTGGATTGTGAATCCAAGTTGGCTGTGTTTGCTGATGAAGGCAACACATGGATCTTTCAAGGTGAAAGAAAGATTCTGCCCACCTGTCTTGTATCAGCTATGGTTGCTGATAAGTTGTTGAGGCAAGGATGTTATGCATTCTTGGCCCATGTGGTAGATGTTACCAAGGAAAGTTCCAATCCTGCTGAAGTTCCCATAGTCAGGGAATTCGAGGATGTGTTTCCTGAAGAACTTCCTTGTATACCACCACCTCGGGAGAATGATTTTGAGATCAATTTGGTCCCAGATACGAAACCCATAGCCCAGACACCGTATAGGATGGCGCCTGCCGAGATGGCAGAACTCAAGAAACAGCTTCAAGAGTTACTTGAGAAGGGTTTTATCCGACCAACCACTTCACCTTGGGGTGCTCCGGTCTTGTTTGTTAAAAAGAAAGATGGGTCAATGTGGTTGTGCATTGACTATAGACAACTTAATAAAGTAACAATAAAGAACAAGTACCCTTTGCCGAGGATTGATGATCTTTTTGACCAGTTGCGTGGTGCAACAGTCTTCTCAAAGATAGATTTGAGATTTGGATATCATCAACTCCGCATTAAGGATAGTGACATATCCAAGTCTGCTTTTAGGACAAGATATGGTCACTATGAGTTCATGGTTATGTCGTTTGGACTAACCAATCCACCAGCTGCATTTATGGAACTCATGAATAGAGTTTTTTGACCCTTCCTTGATCAGTGTGTTTTCGTCTTCATAGATGACATTCTGATCTATAGTAAGGATGCTCAGCAGCATGAACAACATCTTCGCCAAGCTTTGACCTTCCTAAGAGAACATAAGTTGTATGCTAAGTTTAGCAAGTGTGAATTCTAGCTGTCAGAGGTATCTTTTCTTGGACATGTGATATCTGCCTCGGGAATTCGTGTTGACCCTGCAAAGGTAGAATCTGTTCTACAATGGGAACAACCGAAGACACCGACGGAGATTCGAAGCATCTTGGGGTTAGCTGGTTACTATCGAAGGTTTATTAAAAACTTTATCTCTATAGCCTTACCTTTGACCAAGTTAACCCGAAAAGATGCTCCTTTTTCTTGGAGTGATAAGTGTCAACAATCTTTTCAGTTGTTGAAGGAGAGGTTGACAAGTGCACCTGTGCTTGTGCTACCTGAGCAAGGAAAAGGATATGTGGTCTTCTGTGATGCCTCCAAGAATGGAATTGGATGTGTGTTGATGCAGGATAAACAAGTGATTTCTTTTGCTTCCCGACAGCTTAAGAAACACGAAGAGAATTATCCGACACACGATCTAGAGTTAGTTGTTGTGGTTCATGCCCTGAAGATCTGGAGACATTATCTTTATGGAGAGACGTTTCAGATTTTCACTGACCATAAGAACCTTAAGTATATCTTCTCTCAGCATGAGCTTAACATGAGGCAACCTCGCTGGATGGAGTTAATAAAGGACTACAATTGTACAATTGGTTACCATCCAGGGAAGGCCAATGTTGTTGCAGATGCCTTGAGTAGGAAATCAGCAACATCAACCATGGATAGAGCACAACTAAACTCTTTAGTATGCTCTAAGAGAGATATGCTTATCTCTTTAAGGCAAGACAATGTACAGTTGAAGGTGTCATTGTTAGCTGGGTTGATGGTTGAGATGCATATTAAACCTACCCTAAGAGAGGAGATTAAGGAGGCACAACATGTTGATGCTGCAGTTCAGCAGATTAGATCAGAGTATGGAAATGAGAAGTGAGATAGTTTCCATGATTCAGATGATCATGTAGCATGTTATCATGGGAGGATGATAGTGTCGAATGTGGATAACTTGAGGAAGTTAGTCCTGGAAGAAGCTCATTCTTCAATGTATGCTATGCATCCAGGAAGCACCAAGATGTATCGTAATTTAAAAGATCTGTATTGGTGGCCTGGAATGAAGAAGGATGTTGCAGAATTTGTTCTGAGGTGTCCTGTGTGTCAGAAAGTTAAAGCTGAACACTAGAAGCCTGCAGGAACAATGCAATCTTTACCCATACCACAGTGGAAGTGGGATCATGTGACCATGGACTTTGTTGTTGGCCTACCCAGGACAAGAAAAGGACATGATTCCATTTGGGTAGTTGTAGATAGGGTGACTAAGACAGCACATTTCTTACCTGTCAAAACAACCTATTCTGCTGAAAGGTTATCACAGTTGTATGTTCAAGAGATAGTGTGTTTGCATGGAGTTCCTGTCACTATAGTTTCTGACATAGGTCCCCAGTTTACATGTCATTTTTGGGAACGACTTCATTATGCTTTAGGTACCCAGTTAAGGTTTAGTACGGCCTTTCATCCACAGACTGATGGATAGTCGGAAAGGACCATACAGACCTTGGAAGACATGTTGAGAACATGTGTTCTCCAGTTTACCGGAAGTTGGGATCTACACCTAAGCTTGATAGAGTTTGCCTATAACAATAGCTATCAACATAGTATTGATATGGCACCTTATGAAGCCTTGTATGGTAGACGTTGTAGATCACCCTTGTGTTGGTATGAGATGGGTGAGCATCAGTTGTTAGGACCTGATCTTGTGCAACAAACTATAGAAAAGATTAAGGTAATACAACAACAGATTAAGACTGCACAAGATAGGCAGAAATCTTATGCTGACAAGCGTCGTAGACCCTTAGAGTTTGAGGTTGGAGACAAAGTGTATCTCAAGGTCTCGCCTTGGAAAGGAGTCCTTCATTTTGGAAAGAAAGGGAAGTTAGCTCCTAGATTTATGGGACCTTATCCAATCATTGAACGGATTGGAAAAGTAGCCTACAAACTAGAGATGCCACCAGAGTTACAGAGGTTACACCCTGTGTTTCACATTTCTATGCTGAGGAAATGTCACCCAGATACTGAGTCAGTTCTACAACCTATGGAGGTAGAATTGAATGATGATATATATTATGAGGAAGGACCAGTGTCAATCCTTGATAACAGAATTAAAAAGTTAAAGAAGAAAGATTTAAACCTTGTGAAAGTCCTCTGGAACCACTGTGGTGTTGAAGAAGCCACTTGGGAACTAGAGGATGAGATGAGAAGGAAATACCCTGCCCTTTTCTCTTAATATGTTTTATCGATTTTGGGGACGAAATCCTTGTAAGGGGTGGATAATTTGTAACATCCCTGACCTAGGTTATGAACTAACCCTAGGTGTTTTGCCTAAATATGTAATTAAATCCTTGTGATTAACTTTGGGCATGTAATTAAGTTCCTCAGAAACATATATTTCAAATTTTGCTCCTTTATATATAAAGTTGTAGCATTATTTTGTAATACAGGGATCTATGTGAAAATTACCCAGTTAAGGGATTAGCTTGCAAATTGCACATGTTGAGATGTTCCTCTGATGTCGAGACATCATGAAGATGTTTATGATGAAGTTTGAGGGATTTCCCAAGCTTGAGCACCAAGGTGCAGCTGTGGAAGCAACCCCTGTACTTGAAAACCCTAAATTGGTGTAAAGTGCAATTTACCCAATTTGAGGGGTGCAACTTGTAAAACACATCATCTAAAATATCTTTTATGACTCTTGGCATCATTTAGAAGATAAATGATGAAAAGGTCACTTCATTTGAATAATCATATAATAAAAAACACCTTTGTGATTGAATAATCAAGGTGTATGTATAATAGCCCTTTTATGTGTATGCTTTAGTGATGGGTTGATCCTCTTTGCCTTCAATTCTTGACCTTAGAAGGATTTTGACCTTAGAAATAAGATGTGGGGACGTGCAAAGAAGAAAGGAAGGACTTAGATGAGAAATGAGCAAAGCATATGTTCTTATGTTGAAATTTCACCTAAGTATACATACTACCTTCCCCACTTAGCAAGGGAACGATCCTCTTCTTTTCATTTCTTTTCCCCCTGGCTCAAAACCGACTAAGGCTAAGCTCTGGAGCAGAGAAGGACGACCAAGGGTCCTAGGTAAGTTTGGATCATCCCTTTTGCTTGAATTCATGGAGGAAACTCGGTTTCAAGGTTGAATTCATGGCTAGCTCACCTAGCTTTATCTTTGACCAAGCAAAGACCGTATGAGAATCTTGTTTATAATTATGTAGGTTAATCACCCACAAAATTTGAGAGGTTTACTCCAAAGTAATCGTGAGATATAAGCAAATCAATTAGCAAATCCAATTGAATTAAGTTCTGATTTTTCAATCTGTTTAATTTGCCCTTTTTGGGCAAACGGTCTCAAGACCGTTTAAGATGGTTGACCAAACGTTGACCGTTTGGGATTACTGTTCATAATGATGTTACTTAACGACTCACCAAATTTGATGGATTAATTCCAAACGAGTCTTGAGTTGAAGGATGATTAATAGGGCAAACCCTAATTGAAATCAGTGCTGAATTTCCAATGAGTTAATTAGTGATTTTTGGGTTGATTAGCCCAAACAGTCTCAAGACCGTTTATGGAATCATCCAAACGGTCTCAAGACCGTTTGGAAGTCTGGGGTCAAGTATAGTTGACCAATTGAAGGTCCAAAGGTACCAAATCATATTGCAATTAAGTATTGATGTGATGATCAACTCAATAGATCAAACCTTGATGAGTTTTCACTAGAGTCCAAAGGATGGATGGGCAAACGGTCTCAAGACCATTTGGAACTCATCCAAACGGTCTCAAGACCGTTTGGTGTCAACCCAAGACCGTTTGGAGGTCTAGGGTTAAGGTAATTTGATCAATTGAGGGCCCAATTACAGTGGGTTATTGAAATAATCAAATTGCTGATTTGTGACTTAATTAAGGTTCAACCCCTATCAAATCAACTTAGATTTTGATGTATTCTTGGGAAAACGGTCTCAAGACCGTTTGGAGGTCATCCAAACGATCTCAAGACCGTTTGGGCCAAGTTTGGGCCCAATTGGAGGTGAATTGATAGGTTCAACCTTGAATTGATTCACATTGTTGAATATTGATGACCATCCGATTTGAAACTCTAATTGAGATGGACTTAACCCTAATTGTCTTTCAATTGAGGGTTAATTTGGTGTCCAATTGATTGAGGCTCATCCTAATTGACTCAATTTATAAGTGGTTAACATGGCTTTGGCCAATTGAGGACTTCAACATACCTAATCATAAACATTTGTAACTTTTGAACCATGTTGGAGGTACAAACGGTTTGATCCCATTTGGACCAAACAGTCTCAAGACCGTTTGAGGCCAAACAGTCTCAAGACCGTTTGGGCTCAAACGATCTCAAGGTTGTTTGGACCAATCGATCTCAAGACAAGTTGATCAAACGGTTTCAAACCGTATAAGGTCAAACGGTTTGGAAAGTCAAACCTAGCATACAGTCAACGTACCCAAACGGTTTGGGAAAACGACCTTGAGGGCATACGGTCTTGAAGTCAAACCTAGCAAACGGTCAACGCACCCAAACGGTTTCAAACCGTTTGGTGGTTGAAGGTTGAAACCGTTTGGAGGTTTTCAAGGTTATTTATACTTAATCACTTGAAGTTGTAATTGGTTCAATGATGATCTAATCTAAACCCTAATGGTAATTTAGAACATTAAGGGACTAAGTGATTAATGAATTGACCCATGATGGTGATCATGAGGTAAATTACCAAAATACCCTTGAGGGGTTTAATTGAGTAATACCTTTTCCTAATAAAACCTAATCACATGTTAATGATGTTTTGGCTTATGCTAATCAATGAGGACTTAACCCAACCTGATCTAAAGTGGTGTTATCACCATCTACTAGTAAGAGGAGAGAGAAAGTATCATAAGAGAGAGAAAGTACCCCTTTATAGTGGAAACTTAAGTAAAGTACCTTCAATTCACATGAATGTGCATGATTAAGGTATGATCCACCTATGTGAGATCATGGAAACCCTAATTATGATGTTTAGTGAATCTTAATCTTATCTAGGAGCTCTAATGATGATGTTTCTCATACTTGATGATGTTATGAGTTAAATTCGCCATGAGGTGAATAGTAAACCCTAATTCTAGGGTGATGGCATGTAATGTGAATAGTAAACCCTAATTGATGAGAATCAGGGAACTTAGCTCTTATGGCAAGAGTGGAAAGTATAATTCTTGATTTGAATTGCTTTTATCAGTTGAATTAACCTTGCAGGTTCTGATATGAAGATGATCATATCCAGGTATGGATGATGATGCTATATTCATTGAAAGCATGTTGTTAGCTTTATGAATAGTAACATATTTTGATGCCTTGTCAATGGCAACCTATGAATTAAATGGGCTGTGAGAGCCATAAATACCATCAAGGTCATGCTTTAGAGATGACTTGTGATGAATGTATTGAGAAATGATGATTGAAGAGAGTTAGGCTTGTTACATTTAGTATTCTCCTTTCATAGTTGTTATGCTAATGTTATTGTTTGAAGAACAATGTATGATATTAAAAGAATACTGAATGTACCTAACTAATCAAGAGTAATGTAGAGCCCTGATCATAGATCCATCATTATCAGAGATCAAATGATGGTGAAACAGGTTTTCCTAAGGGAACTCCTAGATCACATACTTTTGAGTATGTGGGGTATATGGATGTGTAGAACCTTACATCCTAGTGTAGGTGTTTGATGTAGATGTGTAATCCATCAATCCTTCACTATAATCCCATACCGTATCAGTGGATGGTAAACATGAAACCTCTTGATGACGAAGAAAGCACAGATATCCGTATCAGTGGAAGATAAACATGAAATCTCCTGATGACGAAGAGAGTACAGAACACCACTGTAACTCTAAAATAGCAAAGGACCAGATTACCCTGGCAAGCTATTATAGTAGAGGCACGAGATGTCCTACAAGTAATCCTCTTACTGACTGAGGAAGGTGAAGGTCATGAGAATCCGACTCTTTCGATGACCTAGTATGATACAGAGGCACTTAGCAGTGATTGGTTGGAGTATGAGTGGTAAACCTCATCTCCACAGGCCATAAAAGTAATGTTTGAAAAACATAATCCACAACGTAGCATACCTGTTAGAGATAACTACGAGTTGATTGATTGATGTTACACTGTATAGTGCAAATGTCTTCATGTTTTATAACTATTGAACTCATGCTGACTATTATATCCGATGTTGGATACTTTGAAGCTTTTACTGCTTAAGTTATTCTTTGAGATGTTATAATAAAGCTTCTGGTGGAGAGTTATAACTCTCGCTGGGACAATTATGTAAAATTGTCTCACCCCGTAGACTTCAACTTTTTAGGTGGACGTCGAGGACGGAGGAACAGGTCTACAGGTGACCAGTCCCAGCAGCAGCAGCACGAGGGGCAGCAGTAAAATCTCAGGTGGAGATCTAGTCTGCCATGTGGTGTAGTTAGAGTCAGTCCTATGTGTCCTCTGTACTCTCAGGTCTTGGAGTCTTTTGGTATGAGATTTTGGTTATGAGTTCTTGAGATTTTGTATCATGTTGTATATAATTACTCAAGAAGTAATTATCTGAGATGTAAACAGTTTATCTCCTTTTATGAAGGAAGTTTTATGGTTTCAATGATTTATCTCAAAAAGTTTTAATTTCCTCTGATTTTTTTGTATTCCTCTGCTAATTGAATCGCTTCCGCTAAGTTTAAATCGTATTTATATCGTGGTTTGGAGATCAGAGCCCACAAGTAGCTTCCCCATGTGTCTATGGCATTAAACTATTAGGAATGTACATGCACACACACAAGTAGCTCCCCTAACATCCTTATAGACTTGCTTAGATTTCCTTTGTCAAATTCCTAGCCAATCACATAATTCACTAGTTGATGGCTACTAAAGGTAGCTCATCCGTGAAGGGGCAAACCCTAAAATACCCTTACAGAAAACACCTTCAAACCAAGGATTAAATAGGTGCCCCATGGCTCAAAAAGCACAAGAATAATGAGAGAATATACAAGGAACATAATGCAAGTGATAAATTGCAAATAAAACCTCTCAATTGGGTAAATTGTAGAAAAGTCCAAAATGTATAGAAAATCGCATAACTTGCTCAAACAGTGCCCAAATTGGACCAAATATGAAAATTAAGTTTGTCTTATGATTTCAAAGCATATAACAAGGTTATATTAGGGTTCTAAGCATTAAATTATGGTAATTAAGCTTATTTAACGCATTAAGCATGTTCAGGGGCCTGACATATATACATAAAATGTATACCTAAATTAATGTTTTTAAAGGTCACCTAGGCAATGCTTAGTCGCACCTAGTCACAAGGTGTTCAGCTGGAATGCCTTGTCACCTTGACACCTTAAAAAGTATGATCTATCTTCAATAGAATACATCACCAAAAAAATTGTCCCAACCTCCCACTTCTTCTTGAATATTGTCTTCTTCTCCGACCAACGAGATATATAAGATTATGTACTTTGCATCTATGCTTTCTTCAGTTGGTACAGTCACATCAATGAAGCCATCATCAAAATCCCCATCTCCATCTTTTATTTTGTCATTGGTATCACTCTCTTCATTATCGTTGGTGTTCTAGGGGGAACATGTGATGTGGAACACATCTTGAAGAATAAGAACAAAGAAGATAAATGACAACTCTCAAAATTCAATTCATATTCATCTTCCTATACAAAGGACCTAAGGATGGCTTTTATAACACTACATTCCTTGATCGTGGAGTAATGGAAATAAATCCTATTTAATGAAATTTGGAATTAAATAAAACCTAAAATAAAGAAAAACATAAAATATTTATGTCTGAGTACATTAACTTGATATCTTGCACTTAGGCCCATAAATATAAAAAATAAAATAAAGCCTAATATGTCCTACATCAAATCCCCTAGGATTCAAAAGATGAGCCACTAGTGAGTCAGGTACCTATCATGTGCATGCTCTCTTAAAAGTGGTCGGTGGTACAAGAAATGGATCGGACGACATTGCAGGATCAGAGTTGGGGTGTTGTCAACCTCAAGAATGCCATTTCAAGTAGTTGTAGAGACTTTATCTTTGGAGCATCTACAAGCATCGACAATACCAAGGTGGCAGTGTAGCCATCATGAACTGGAAAAACATACATGCTGTGTAAGGGCTTTGGTATTTGGCATGGTTCAAGGTTGACATCATTCACTAAAGGAGGCATCAAGGAATGAATGGGCATGAGATCAATATAAATTAGATTGTTGACATTATCCTTTGCTGGGGTGGTGGAGGCACTATCTCTAACTCATCCTTTTCAGTCACTGGATCCCAAGTGAGGTGTGCATCTTCATCATCTCTCTCATCAACCTCATATACATTGTTGTAGCTCTGGTCACTCGAAGGTAAGAATCATTGCACAAATAAAGGATACAGTTCAGTCCATGTGTATACACGATCGACTAGTTCTTGGTTGTTCCACCATGCTAAAGAAGCTCCTCTAAAGTTGTCATTGGCGATTAGTATTTTGGTCGCATCACCCATGGTTTTAGATATCTAGAAATACTGGTCGACATAGTGCAACCAATCAAGCACAATATTGGAGTTGCACTCATCGTAGAACTCTGGTATATTCTTGTGTAGTGTCTTGACATGGCTGGAGAATGGTGTAATCTGATTTTCGTGCTTGCTCAAGAGTTGCATCCTATTACAACGGGCTAGATGTTGAAAATATTTGTCTTTCTTCTGTGCGAAGTCATCTAGCTAACATAGAACTATATCATCATGTCATCTCACCATGATGACCAGTTGGTGTCAAATAGCCTCCAAGGTGGGAGTAGTTTTGAACATGAAGTAATCCAGTTTGGCATTGACTTGTTGAAGAGTCGTGATGATATTTTGGAGAAGAACGCCTCATTGACGTTGATGCAGAAGGAGGTGCCACTAAAGGAAATTTGATCCAGTAAATATTTTCAGGGATGCTTACTTGTAGTCTGGGCACGTCGCCAACTGTATGTACTTTTGTTCTTGGTTGTTGTTGTTGTGTTGATTTCCTTGAACCAGAAATGAGAAGGGAAGAGTTGACGGAGAAGGGAGGGAAAGGTCGTTGCTTGGTAGGAAAGCAAAATTTCTATTGCGGTGTGAGTGGGGTGTCATGTAGGAGACAGGGTGGATGTAGGACAGAGGGAGGGTGCGGGACCAACAAAATTGGTAGACGAGTTATGGGCTTGTACGTTGTGGCTATTGGTTGGAAGGTTGCAGCAAGATGGATGGGAGGGTGAATTCTGTGGAAGTTGGTTAGCATGGGTGGGTGCAAGGTGCGAGGATAGGTGTTGTGCGATCAGTTTGTAGGAGAGGCTGATCTGGCATGAAGGGAAGCTAGGCAGGGTCTGTTGGGATGATGGATGGTTAATGGGGCTATTCCTAGCAGCAATGTGGGATCGGGAAATGGGTCATGGGCTTGTGCACGGGAAAGGGGAGCAGTGACTATGCATAGGGGCGGGAGTGGTTGGCGTTGGGGAGGGAGGGGTAGCAGAAGCAGAGGGTATCTCAAATTGCGGGTTGTGGTAGGTGAATAGGGACAAGATGGGTGGGATCAAGGTATTGTGGGTGCTAGTAGGAGGACGCTGGGAGGGCGGGGAGAGGGGGAAAAGATCCAGTCCTGATGGGGTCATTTCTCAGGATGTCTTGAACTCCATCCTGGCCGCATGAAAAGGCCACCTTTTCACAGACGGTTAGATCAAATCTAGGGGCATTTCCTTATGGGCGAAAGTTTATTTTTGGTGCTAAGATTTGGAAATCATTTGACAACCCTCTCTCTCCCATGCATGGAGATGTGCATACGAACATAATTTCTGTCACTATCATCTCCGGCTCAGCTCCCACTCTTGCTCTCTCTCATTTCTCTCATTTTCCCTTTCCTTCCAAAACCTAGATCGCTAATCCCTCTTCGTCGGTGGGAGCGATACGGTGGCAGCGAGAAAAATCTTGAGCAATCGTGGTTGTTGTTGGTTGTCTTAAGGCTCAAATGGCCTTCATCTCCTGTACCGGACTAAGATCGTTGTTGGCTCTCGACGGCAGAGATGATACGGCAGCGGTGAGAAAAATCTTTATCGATCGTGATTGCTATTGGTTATTTTAATGTTGAAACAGAGTTCGACACCTCAACCGAACTCATTGATGATTTTGTTGTTGTTACATGATTCTACATATAGCTAAGATCACCAAATCATATATTTTTCCTCTATATTAATTGTATTTCTCTAAGTGATGGACTTTTTTCGATGAAAGGAAACTCTTTTATTCTCATAAATGTTGTTCGCTTCTCCCCAACTTTTTTCTTGGAAAAATGAAACAGTTTCCTTTATTTCTCTAAAAGGAAACTCTTTTATTTCTTAAAAAGTTGTTTTCATTCGTTGAAAGAAGTTTCTTTTGTTAATATTGTAAAGGAGATCATGAGTAAAAGAGTGATCTTTAATATCGTATCTAGTTACATCAGTAAAGGTTTGCTTTTTCATATCATACTGTCATTTTCTACATATTAGTACATCATGGCTGACGACGAATGGATGGACTAGATTGACATGGATTTAAAGCACTTCGACATGCTCATCGTTCATAAGTTGGTGTGTCCTCACGGCGTCAAGATTTAGTTGATGTTTTGTCATCATCACCTCACTAAGGACCTCTACAAGGACAAGCCTGCTATGTGTAGGTGTCATCATGCCAAGATGTCCAACAGATAAATTATGTTAGGAATACATGTTTGTTTGGCGTAGATCTAAATGACATGGGTTTTCAAGAACAAGGTTGTCAAGGAATATCAAAAGAAAGTTGTCATGTTGAAGATAATTCGTATCATGAATTTTCATAGAGAGATTTCTCATAGAGAGACACAAATCCTTCTGCAAATCCCACTTCCGCATATCCGTATGTGGAGTCACATGCCATTCGGATTGAAATTGATCTGAATCACACCAGTGTGATGTCTGATTTCACCAGATGACATTGGTGGGAAAGTTATTCATGTGAACTATGATGGTTAGTTCCTTGTTGTCGTTCCTTTTTTCCTTCTCGTTGTTCCTTTTTACGTGATTATTGTTACTTTTATCATCTTCATATGTTCCCTTTCTCGCTATACTTGTTTTCATGATTTTGTCATATTTTCCTTTTCTCATTCCTTCCAATCATTCCTATTCTCATTCTAGTCATTTCTATTCTCATTCTAGTCGTTCCTTTTCTCCCTACTTGTAACATGATTATTTGCTTTTCTTGTTCCTTTTGTCATGCTGGTTGAGCATTATTTATTTTTGAAGAGACATTATTAATCATGTTAGCATTATTTATTTTTGAAGAGACATTATTAATCATGTTATCTTTCACAATCTCAAATGAAGTTGATAAATAGGATTACTTGGAAAAACTTGAATTTAACTATGTACATGAGGCACATCAGTTCTATAATGATTATGCTCATCAGAAAGGGTTTGCCACGAGGATCGAATGGGAGAAGAAGTTTACGGGCAAGAATATGGATCATGAAAAGATTCAGTATATGTGATATGTCTGCAATAAATAAGGCTTTCGAAAGGGGAGTATAAGGAATGCCACTAGTTCAGGTGAAGAATTGATAAATCACCGATCAGGAACCGAGAAGCACCACAGAGAAGAAAGGACTGGGTGCAAAGTGCATATTAGTCTAAAGCTTGATCGCCAACTCAATGTGTACGAGATTACTGAATGGGATGTTGGTCACACACTTCACCCGCAGGAATATGCACACCTTCTTAGATCCAACTGCATTGTTTTAGAAGTCCAAGGAGCTATAGCAGAGATCAACCAAGATGATAGAATTCAATTAAGAAGTTCTTACGATGCAATGGCATTGGTGGCCGGTGGACGTGAATGTGTTGGGTTTCAGAAATTGGATTTAAAGAACCAGTTGAGGTGGAGGAGACAAAATACAATGATAGCTGGTGCGGCCACTACTTTTCAAGAGTACTTCCGCAATGAAGCATACAACAACCCATCATTTTACTACGACATTGATGTTGATAGCGAAGAGAGAATTGCAAACATCTTCTGAGCCGACGGGAGGATGAAGCTTGATTATCCGTTATTTGGTGATGTGATTTATTTTGATACAACTTTTTGGACAAACAAGAGCTATTGACCTTTAGGTACTTAATAGAGGCATGTGTTCCATTATTATACAACATTGTTCCCATATCGGATATCGTGTGTTCCTATATTAGAAATTTTTGTTCCACTATTCTACAATATGTGTTCCAGTATCCGACCTTTGAATCATGTGTTCTGGTATTCTACAATATGTGTTCCAGTATTGAAACATATTCGTTCTTGTATTACAACTCATGTGTTCCATTATTTGTCTCATTTGTTCATGTATTCGACATGCGTGTTCCATATTGAACCATATCTCATTCCATTAAGCCAAGGTGACAAATGTTTTTTTATGCAGCTCTATTTGTTCCACTATTATACAACATTGTTCCCATATCAGATATCATGTGTTCATATATTAGAAATTTTTGTTCCACTATTCTACAATATGTGTTCCAGTATCCGACCTTCAAATCTTGTGTTCCAATATTCTACAATATGTGTTCCAGTATTGAAACATATCAGTTCCTATATTCCAACTCATGTGCTCCATTATTTGTCTATTTGTTCCTGTATTCGACATGCGTGTTCCGATATTGAACCATATCTTGTTCCATTAAGCTGAGGTGACAACTTTTTTTCATGCAAATCTATTTGTTCCACTATTATACAACATTGTTCCCATATTGGATATCATGTGTTCCTATATTAAATTTTTTGTTCCACTACTCTACAATATGTGTTCCAGTATCCGACCTTTGAATCATGTGTTTCGATATTCTACAATATATGTTCTAGTATTGAAACATATCTGTTCCTATATTCCAACTCATGTGTGCCATTATTCATCTCATTTGTTCCTGTATTCGGCATGCGTGTTCCAATATTAAACCATATCTCATTCCATTAAGCTGAGGTGACAACTTTTTTTATGCAGCTCTATTTGTTCCACTATTATACAACATTGTTCCCGTATCGGATATTGTGTGTTCCTATATTAGAAATTTTTGTCCCACTATTCTACAATATGTGTTCCAGTATCCGACCTTCGAATCATGTGTTTCAGTATTCTACAATATGTGTTCCAGTATTGAAACATATTTTGTTCCTATATTCCCACTCATGTATTCCACTATTCATCTCATTTGTTCATGTATTCGACATGCGTATTCTAGTATTGAACCATATCTTGTTCCATTAAGCTGAGGTGACAACTTTTTTTATGTAACTCTATTTGTTCCACTATTATACAACATTGCTCCTGTATTGGATATCGTGTGTTCCTATATTAGAAAATTTTGTTCCACTATTCTACAATATGTGTTCCAGTATCCAACCTTCAAATCATGTGTTCCGGTATTCTACAATATGTGTTCTAGTATTGAAACATATCTGTTCCTATATTCCAACTCATGTGTTCCATTATTCGTCTCATTTGTTCATGTATTCGACATGCGTGTTCTAGTATTGAACCATATCTCATTCCATTTTGTTTACAACTTTATTTGTAGGTTTCAACCACCACCATCAGGGTGTCATATTCGGTGCAACCCTCCTCTACGACGAAACTATTGAGTCCTTTGAGTGGTTATTTTGGGTGTTTCTTAAATGCATGTCATCAAAGTTGCCTTCAACTATTTTCACAGATCAAGACGTCGCAATGGCTGTAGCTATAAGGAATGTTCTCCTCGATACATTCCATGCACTGTGTACATGGCATATATTACAAAATGCTCAGAAGAACCTCACTTAGTTGTTCACACCTATTTTGTGAAACCATCTAAATCTCTTTATGTATGAAGTTGAAGACATAGATGAATTCGATTTTTGTTGAATAAAGATGGTAGAAGAATCTTTTCCTAATGAGCCACGCCATTGGATTGTCATAATACATGGCTATCGCAAACAATGGTCCTCGGTTTGGGTAAGACAACATTTTACTATTGGTATGAAATTGACCCAGGTCAGTGAATCATGTAATGTTGTAATGAGGCTCTTTCTACAACCAAATCAGAACTTGGTTCAGTTCTTCACACACTTCAAAAGAATGCTTGTAACAAGGAGGAGCAATGAAAAGGAACAAGAGTTTCAAGCAACTGATAAATTTACAAAAAATATATTTTCCTAAAGCCCAATTGCAATAAGGGTCACTGAGGTTTATACTCCTAATGTGTTTGCAATATTCGAGGCAGAGTTTAAGAAAATGATGGAGTATGTAATCCGCCTCTGGATTGAAGACACTATTGGAGGCAGTTATACATACACTTTTTCAAAATTGTAGACAATATTACAGTAGACGAGACAACTGTGTTATTCCAGCCGGCCAATATGGTATTTGAATGTTCCTATTGTATGTAAAAAAGCATGGCAATGTTGTGTAGGCACATTCTTAAAGTTTTTAGATTCTAGGCTCTCTGGGAGAACATAATTTGCTAACAATCACCCCTCACTACATAGCCAGTCATTGGACAAAGATTGCTAAGAGTGGGATGATTATACTTGACTCTGTTGCCGATGTCAATAAACCAGTAGAATATGGGGAACACTTTCAACATATGTGTCACAAAATGGTTCAAATGGCGACATCAGATTACAAGGATGATGATCTTTACCAAATGGTAGACAATGAGATTAATTTGTTATGCTCAAAGGCTGACTCACTCAGGGGCAAACGTAATGAAAATGGTGTTCCATATCCTATTTCTCAGCCGAATACAGTTGATGATGAACCGACTCCTCCTGGAAGTCAATTTAAAGGCAAGTCAATACAGGTTCGTCCAGGTTCAATCCGGTCAATAAAAAGATTGATTTGTATTCTAGAGAATGCGAGATAGAGAAAATGGTTGAAGATCGATCGCTAAAGAGAGAATTAGTCTGGACAAGGAGAAATGCCCAATTTTGTCTTTGGACTTGACGAATAATGACTATAGGAACGACATTGGGGAGTACAGGATCACAGAGGATGAGAAAAAGAATGACATTCTGGAGTACAGGACCATAAGACCAAGAATGGGGAGAAAAGGATTGTGGAGGGTGAGTACAGTATCAAGAGTTGTAGCATTAGTAATTAATGTAATAGTGATTTCCTCAAACACATCACTCCAGTATTAATAATATAAAATCACGTTGCATTTACATTTATAGGTACAACTACTGATACATGCAAACTACAGATTGAAATACATGCAAGCAGTAGTAATTGCACTCGTGACTTGCCACTGGTGTTGGAAGCGGCATCACTAAATCCTCATCTCATTTCTCCTGTTCTCTTCGTCATTTTCCTCATATACCCTTCTCTGACCCTGTTCTTGCTATTCCCTTTCTCCTCCTCATTGTTCAGGTGACAGAAAGGATGCTGACTAAAGGAACTTGACTGGCGAGAAAAGGAACAATAATGTGAACAACGGTAATATGTATGGAGAGATTGGGATCATAGAGGGGGCGACTATAAAAACAAGGAAGAGGAGTCGGTGCTGACCAGTACAGTAACAAGAGGTGGGATTAGATGGGGGTGACAATGAAAATGAGGAAGCAGAGCCAGTATTGTCCAACATGGGTTTATCTGTAGATTTCACCGACTGCATGCAACCAAATCTACAACTATATATTGAGGTCAATCGTTGGAGTTATACAATCTCATCAGTTGGTACTTTATTTCCACTACCATATCTACCCACTCCACTGATGATGCAATGAAACATCAAAGACTCTGTAAATGTTTCTTCAAGCCACACATGATGGACTTATCGATTGGAGCTAATGGAAATGGAAGATTTTTTTAAGGATATTTCCTGACGGGAACCCTAACACCTTTCCAATGTTGAATAACCTAATACAGGGATTGGAGGAAGTCCTTGCAATATATGTATTTGGTACAATGCAGGGATTGCATGCGACCAAATCTATGGCTATCTATTGAGGTCAATCATTGGTGATATACAATCTCATCAGTTGGTACTTTACTTCCACAACCATATCTACCTACTCCCCTGATGATGCAACAAAACATTGAAGACTCTGTAGTTGTTTCTTCAAGCCACACACAATGGACTTGTCGACTGGAGCTAATGGAAATGGAAGATTATTTCAGGGATATTTCCTGATGGGAACCCTAAAACCTTTCCAATGTTGAATAACCTAATGTAGGGATTGGAAGAAGTCCTTGCAGTATATGTATTTGGTACAATGCAGGGATTGGAGGGAATGGTACAGTTAGTCAGGAGACCGTGTAAACTTCATCGGCATTTACATGTCTCTCCGACTTCATCTTCCCGCTGCTCAATATATGTATTTGTTCTAATATTTTATGTCATTCATGTTCCTGTTGTGGATTGGTTGAAGGGAATGGTACAATCTATCGGGAGACTATGTTAACTTTATCGGCAGCTACATGTTCCTCTAACATCTTCTTCCCATTGCTTAATACATGTATATGTTCCAATATTTTATGTCATTCATGTTCCTGTTGTTGATGTACTTACCGGAGGAAAAAGTCGAGCCTCTGAGGACAAGCCACTCCACCGGAGGAGAAGGAAACATTGGTCCACCAGAGGAGAACGAAGATTGTACCTCCATTACTCGTCTGGCGTTGTTACTTCACTTGGCCTATATGTTACTTTACTCAGACAATATGTTACTTTCATCATAGTCGTTGATCCTTTTCTACACTTCTACCTTGTAATTCTAAAATTTTCTATTGATTTATAGTTTATGATATTTAATGTCATTCATGTTCCTATTGCTGATGTACTTACCAGAGGAAAAAGACGAGCTTTTGAGGACAAGCCGCTCCACCGGAGGAGAAGGAAACGCTGGTCCACCAGAGGAGAACAAAGATTGTCCTCCATTACTCGTCTAGCGTTTCTACTTTACTTGGACTATATGTTACTTTACTCAGACAATATGTTACTTTAGCCATAGATGTTGATCTTTTTCTACACTTCTACCTTGTAATTCTGAAATTTTCTATTGAATGACAGTAAATAATAAATTATGTTACTGGAGAATGATATGAGAATGAATCTGTTAATACAATTTTCTTTTGTTAATCATTAAATAAAGTATGTTACATCAGCTCCAGGAGGGGGTAAGGAGATTTTACTTATCGACCTACTTGTATTACAACCAAGAGCATGGCTGATCACGTCATATCTAACTTTATTATCGGTGGATAGAAGGAGTCTGGCTGAAATGGTCCTCCGAAATGAAGACAGGAAGGAGGGGGTCCAAAGATCAAATTTCTCCTTCCGGATTTCTCCTGTCCAATACTACATGAATAGAATACAAAAGATTTCATAATTGAATTGATCTGGTTGCTCTGGAACTGATGCTAGCTGCAATTCCCATACATGTCTTTAAACTCTCTTGTAACTTCCAGGTTGGGGGATACAAACTTCAGCAACTGTTTTGCTAGCAGTTTTCTATCCACTTTGAAAGAAACTTCACTTTGCATGCTATCTAGTACAAAACACTTCTTCTGTGGATAGTCGATGACAATCACGTAGAAATGATCCTTACATCCAACAGGGAAGAAATACTACACAATGGTAAATTAGATAGTGAACACGGTGAGATAATAATCAAGGTGGTGGAGTAAAGGTTCAATCATGAAGTCAAAAGTAACAATAACAATGACTAAAGGAACAATAACAATGTGTAAAGGAACAATAACAACAAGTAAAGGAACGATAACAAGGGGGCGTATAAACGATAACAATGAGTAAAGGAACAATAACAACGAGTAAAGGAATGATAACAATGAGTAAAGGAACAATAACAATATGTAAAGGAACAATTACAGAGAGTGAAGGAATGATAACATGTGGGCGGAGGAATGATAACAATGAGTAAAGAACAATGACTCACGTAATTGCATTGGGTATGGTCGATGGTCCCATCCTTGAAATAATCCAACAGGAAGACATCTTCCATTTGGGTGAATTCTTCTATGTGTTTGTGGGTCTGTTCGTAGTCTGCATTGTGCAAGTCTGCTTGACAATTTTTTTGTTCATATAACTCCACAGAAACAGTATTTAGGAAAAACAGTGGGTACATTGAGCCATAAATAAGTGTTAAGGAATAACTTACACTAATGATGAATGGGATGCAAACTCGCTTTATTATTCCTAAAGTTGACTGCAATTCTTGCTTGTTGATTGTGTGTCCGTATACTTCATTTTATATTGTACACTAGCCATTCTCTTGGTTTGAGAGTATATAAATCCTTTTTGCATAGTTTGATCATTTCATCATCAAATAGAAGTTGAGACAAGTTGATCTTCAGGTTCAATGCAAATTCACATACTCTCTGCTCAACAACATCGAGAGATAGGTCTTCCTATTTGCTTATTGAGGATGATGTTCTTGGCTTCTTAGGAACAAATAACATAATTTGGGAAGGCGGGCATGTTTGAACGTGTGCATCGACAGTTGTAGAAGACACTTGTTTCTCTTTGACTCTTGCACTTCAAAGAATCTACAACTTCTCTACTCTCTACGGTAGATGTCCAACTGATTCAGGTTCCTTCATGATACTTCTTCCCCCCGCATCTGTTGTACCACCTTTTTCTCTTCCACGACCGGCTTTGTCTTCTTCTTCCACGCATCTCCCATCATCTTCTTCCTCAGCATCTGCTCACTCCTTTCCTCCCCCACCTTCCTACTGTGTTCCACCTTTTCATCAACAGATCTTCGACGGATGATAAGCGGCTTCACCTTCGGTGTCTGTTCTACCGTCATTTTCTTGCTAGTTTTTTAGTAGATGATAAGAGGTTTGTCATCATCTTCACTCTCTTCTTCCACCTTCTGTTTCTCTTATGCAACCTTCTTCCTCTTTTTCTTCTCCTTCTCATCCTCATTTCTGTTCTCATCAATTTGAGCCACTTCCTGATCGTCCCTCCTTTTGTCATCCTTCTCGCTCCCTTTCTCCCCCTCCATAATATTGTCCTCACCCTTCTCCCTATTCTCCTCTTTTGTAGATGCCTTGATCCCGACTTCCTCCTCCTCCCTCTTTTTGTCATCCTGCATGCTCCCTTTCTCCCCCTCCTTGTTACTATCCTCCTCCTTCTCCCTTTTATCCTCCTTACTGGTCTCATCGATTTTTACCCCTTCCTTTATTTCCTTGCTCATTGCGTCATCCTCCTTCTCCCGCTTCTCCTCCTTCATTTTGTCTTCCTTCTACCACTTCTCCCCCCCTTCCTTGTGTTCACCTCCTTCTCCCGCTTCTCCTCATCTTCCTTGTGTCCTCCTCCTCCCACTTCTCCTCCTCCTTATTTGTGTCCTCCTCCTTTTCCCACTTCTCATCCTCCTTCTTTGTGTCATCCTCCTTCTTTGTGTCCTCCCTCCTTTCTTTATCCTTCTTTCTCCATTTCTCCCCTCCTTGCTATTGTTCTCCTCCTCCTCCCTATTCTCCTCTCCCGAAGTTGTCTTGAAACTGACTTCCTACTCCTTCTCCCTCCTTTTGTGACCCTTCTCGCTCCATTTATCCCCCTCCTTATTACTGACATCCTCCTTCTCCCTATTCACATCTTCCATAGATGCGTTGATCCCATATTCCTCCTCCTCCCTCCTCTTATCACCCTTCTTTCTCCATTTGTCCCCCTCCTTGTTACTGACCTCCTCCTTCTCCCTATTCAACTCTTCCACAGATGCCTTGATCCTAGCTTCCTCCTCTTTCCTCATTTCGTCATCCTTCTCACTCCATATCTCCCCCTCCTTGTTATTGTCCTTCCCCTTCTCCATATTCTCCTCTTTCACAGGTGCGTTGCTCCCGGCATCAACCTCCTCCATCCTTTTCTATCCCTTCTCATTCCTTTTGTCACCCTCATTGACGCTATCCTCCTTCTCCTCTCACTTATCCTCCATCACCTCTTCCGCAGGTACGTTGCTCCCAGCTTCGGCCTCCTCCATCCTTTTCTCTCCCTTCTCATTCCTTTTGTCCTCCTCATTGCCACTGTCCTCCTCATCCTCTTACTTGTCCTCCATCACCTCTTCCGCAAGTGCGTTGCTCCCAGATTCGGCTTCCTCCCTCCTTATTTCTTCATTATTGCTCCCTTTGCCCCCCTCCATTCTAATGGCCTCCTCCTTCTCTCCTTCTGTGCTCCTTTTCTGCTACTCATTCTTTTCCTCCTACTCGTCATTCTTTTCCTCCTGGTTGACGTTCTTTTCCTTCTTCTGAGAGGACGAACCCAATTATCATTCACTATTTGTACATCAACAATATGGGCAAAATAAGAAAGGTTTGTGACTTACCGAACTAGATGTGATCATGTAATTTCTCTTCGTCTTAGCAACCTGCTTTGTCCTGGCCACCACTGTTGACGAATTCACCCGCTTTTTCTTCCCCCTATTTCATATCTTCTTACTGTCTTCTCTTGCTGATTCTACAGCTTGTAACATTACCTCCTTAGCAATGTCAAGGACATTACTCATGTGTACATCGAAGGGTACATCACCATGTAGGTGTTCTTCAAATGTCTGAATAGTGGGCACGATTGCTTTCGACATTTTTCCCGACGTTTTCCGCTTCTTTAAGGCCTTGAGAGCCTCATCAATTGGAATGCCATCCTCATAATCTGGAGAAGGTACAAGTGAACCCTGTTGTTGTTTTTGACGTTCTTTCTTACATCTTTCCAATCTACATTCAACAACCTTCTTCTTTATCAACAATTTTTGCACTGTGTTTTCGTATATCTTTATTTCTGTACGACACTATTGTATACAACGTTTATAAGGTAACACATACTATGGTTTTAGAATGTGCGTGCAAGGTAGTAATTACCTCACAGATTCTTTCTAGTAATTTAGCAACATGACCCCCTACTTCCGTATCTAAACCGACTCCAGTGTCTTCAACGTCTTCCACAGCTGTTGTTTCGACCAACAGGTGATCATCGCCGTCCTTCTCCCGATAAAGAGTAGGTTTCTGTCCACTCATGATACTATCAATCTTTGGTATGTAAGTCCAAATTTTGCATGTCAGTTGCAGTTGTTATCATCCTCCACCAAAAGATAGATCCAAGTAATGCACCTAAAACAGTCTTACTGAGTACAATTAACAATATTAAAGTGTAATAAATAGTTGTCAATTAATCCTTACATACCATCAGAAGGTGAAAATCTCGATCTGGCCTTCTGCTGAATCTGTTCTTCTTAAAAGTCACCAGATGACTCTTCAAATTTGTGAGGAGGTAATCTACCTAGTTCAGGTTCTGCATTCCACTGAGCGAGTCCATATATTTGAGGTAGTAAACCTGAATCGGTCCCGTTGCAAGCGCAAGAACGCATGCGAAGACGATTAAAATATACATTCGGGATTTATCCTCAGGATTCTTTAACTC
This sequence comes from Alisma plantago-aquatica, assembly GCA_963693085.1. NCBI lineage: Eukaryota > Viridiplantae > Streptophyta > Magnoliopsida > Alismatales > Alismataceae > Alisma > Alisma plantago-aquatica. The sequence goes on from OY856411.1 coordinate 1,077,680,355, forward strand.
AAAGATCTTCTGTTCTGCAACTTTGATGTCGGTGTAGTACAACTTGTTAGGTTGAAGACCCATCCTTATCGCCATTTCCTGAACTTTTCTATTCGTAACATTGTCTTTGGATTCCATATCGACCATGATGGAACCTGAGGGGATGTCATAAACTCGTCAGACGTCTTTTGTCGTCAACTTCAATCGCTCACCACCAAGGTTCGGCCAATCCATTCTCTACGGATCAAAAGCAGTGCATAGGAAGTTGAGAACTTGCGGATTGAGGGAATGCAGCTTCAAATGTAGCAGCTCTGAAAAAGCTACTATATCCATATGCTCAATTACTTCTTCCCTGCTGGCTAGTGTATTAAATTTTTTGTTCAGCTCGAAAACAAATGTTGTCCTCATCCTGTGCTAGAATCGGCTGGCCATCTAGAAACACAAAAGGAAAACAACAAAGAATTAGAAGATTAAACGAAAGAATCGAACCTGGCTATTTACTGCCACCGAAAACCCTATTTCACGAATTTGGGAATTCCTGAGCAACCGTACTTGGAAGAGGGGAGAAAATAGCAATATCAGGAAGATATGTTTGTTATCGCAGATTGCCAGGAAAAATTAATCCTACAAGTTCTTGCAGATTGCCATAAAAAAATCAAGTGGAAAGGAAGCGATCACAGAGTACTGCAACTGAGCTTATAGCACTAATTTGGGCGGTTCATCCGTCATACCTCTTTTTGTGTAGCCATTTAAAAGTAACCGTTGGCTGGCTGAAGGAACCAACATAAAGATATAATGGGATAAAATATTTTTTCATTTTTCTAAACTGGCCAAACCGTTGGATGTTTCTTTTCTCCTGGCTTAATGTGTATCCTTTTGTCCTTAAACGCTGTTCCTATCGTCCTGTACACATATCCTTTTGTCCTAAAAGGTGTTCCTATTCTCCTGGCTTATTCATGTTTTCCCTGTCTCACAATTTTCAATCTCGTTCTCCTCTTACTTGCTACCGTTCTCATTTTTGTGTTCCTATTTTCGTAAACATGTATCCTGTTATCCTTCATCATTTGTCATGTTGTTATGTGCGCATATCCTTTAGTCCTTCATCGTTGTTCCTTTTCTCTCGTACACATATCCTTTTTTCATTAAACGGTGTTGCTTCTCTCCGGACTTGTTCCTCTTTTCCTATCTCACAGTCTTCAATCTATTTCTCCTCTTACCTGCCACCGTTCTCATCTTCCGTGTTCCCATTTTTGTAAACATGTATCCTCTCGTCCTTCATCGTTGTTCATGTTGTCAAGTGCGTGTATCTTTTAGTCCTTCATCGTTGTTCCTTTTCTCTCGTGCACGTATCCTTTTGTCATTAAACGGTGTTCCTTCTCTCCAGGCTTGTTCGTATTTTCATATCTCATAGTCTTCAATCCCTTTCTCCTCTTACTTGCCACCGTTCTCATATTCTATGTTCCTATTTTTGTAAACACATATCCTCTCGTCCTTCATCATTGTTCCTGTTGTATCCTCTCGTCCTTCATCGTTGTTCCTGTTGCCCTGTGCACGTATCCTTTAGTCCTTCATTGTTGTTCCTTTTCTCCCATGCACGTATCATTTTGTCATTAAACGGTGTTCCTTCTCTCCGGGTTTTTTCATCTTATTCTATCTCACAATCTTCAATCCCTTTCTCCTCTTACCTGCCACCGTTCTCATCTTCCGTGTTCCCATTTTTGTAAACAAGTATCATCTCATCCTTCATCATTGATCCTGTTGTATCCTCTCGTCCTTCATCATTTTTCTTGTTGTCATGTGCGTGTATCCTTTAGTCCTTCATCGTTATTCCTTTTCTCCCGTGCACATATCCTTTTGTCATTAAACGGTGTTCATTCTCTATGGGCTTGTTCCTAATGTCCCTATCTCACAATCTTCAATCTCGTTCTCCTCTTACCTACTACCATTCTCATCTTCTGTGTTCCCATTTTCGTAAACACATATCCTCTCATCCTTCCATCATTGTTCCTGTTGTCCTGTGCATGTATCCTTTTGTCCTTCATCGTTGTTCCTTTTCTCTCGTAAAACGTATCATTTACAACTTAAAATTATGTGTCTTACGTGATTATGCAAATAATGTACGCTCTTGCGCAAAATACACGTTGACATGGAAACACACAGATAAGAACTTTTTTTAACAAATATATATCACAAAAGGGGAATAACATATTACATTAACAACCACTGTGTTTTGCTTCCAATGTACGTCTAACTATTAAATCTAAAAATAAATTTCGACGACTACAGACTATCTTTGTAGCCATCTTCATACACATTTGTGAAATATATTGTGGATCATTCTATTGAATGAATTTATTCAACTGGATTTCACCGTTCTAATGTTTCATGAACAACATCGTATAGACCCCACAACTATATTCGACCCTCTATTCGGGAACAACTGGAATATCTCATTTCCAATTGCTCCAGTCTTCCACCCCTCTTGTGACAGTGAGGAAGATCTTCATGTACTTCACAACCTCCTCGCAAATTTCTTTATAAAGACTCCATTTAGCTGTATCCCAAGTGTCCAAGTTGTTAAGCAAAACGAACTGCTCCGTGGGGAAGTCAAAACAAACGACAAAGAAATGATTGTGGTGGCAGATAGGAATCATGTACTGCATTTGAAATGGTGTAATTAGAGTTGCAATTAGAGTACAAGTGAGAATAGGAACCAAATTCCCAAGATATATATATGTAGAAAATACTTAAATAATCACAAGTTGAATGATCTAAGTGTGGACAATGTTGCTCGTATAACTCGAATGAATTGCAAATAAAGGTGAGGTGACGCTCCTTGTTGATTGGCTCGGCAGACTTAAGATTGAGAACAACATATTTATGCAAAATAAGACAACATAGACATCAAACAAGAGGGATTTCTCAAAAACACAAATTGGTTGCACAATAAGTACAAACAAAGCTGGAATAAGGACCATGCCACCAGGAACAATGAGAAACGTAACAACAACCAATCAGAAAGGGAACATGAAGTGCGAGTAAAGGAAGAAGTAGGACATGAAAAAGAATTACGCAATACAAGAAAAAGAACAATGAGGCCAAGAAAAGGAAAAATGAAGCCAACAAAAGGAGCAATGAAGGGAAGAAAAGGAACAACGAGCGATATCAAAGGAACGCAGTCAATAAAAAATAGATCAAGTATTGGGACAAAAGGAACAATGAAGGGCAGAAAATGTACAAGTAAGACGACTAAGAGAACCAGGAGGGGAACAAGTCACGTACGCATAGAAGCATCAGAATATTAAATCTGCTGACCCTTCCGTTTGTTTGCTCCATGTTTTTTTGTTCATTGCATGAACGTGTGCGTTGATCATCTTGTCGGTGATGTAGCAACCTTCCATTCAAGAGTGGATATCTTTCGCCGTTAGGGTTAATAGTGCTTCGTCCTCTCGGTAGCAGACATATGAACTGCAAAACAAATTATAAGAGTATATTTTCTGATTTGTCAGAAGAAAGGTAGTTCAGAACGAAGTAGAGCGCTATATACTTTAGAATGTTGCTGAGCCAAATCCAGTTCAACATGTCAATATGCAAAGGAAGTATAGCAGGTAACTCAGGGTGCAAGCCTTCAGCGTTCAAACAAACACCCTGTAGAACGCCGCTTCAACAACGACCCTTTAGATTTTTGGCGACGAGGTTCAGGTAGGCACTGACGAGTCTTCGGCTTTGATGGACTGAACATGTCCTCCTCATCTTCGCTTGATGCAGAAAATCTAACTATGTAACCGATTTCAGGCCGCTTACCCTTGTCATCACTGGAGAGAGCGGTTGAGTGCTTACACTCTCTCTTGCTTTTGACCTCGGCGTCGTCGGTGCAAACATCAACGGGAAACCCCATGTTCTCATTAAACTCTGATGGGGGCGTTGAGAAATTCCTTTCCATCTGGATAGGCTCCTCATCGTCGCTTGAGAGGAATAAGTGATGGAATTTTTCTTTCGCCATGTTGAACGTCGTCGGTGATGTTGTTGTTGTTTCGCCTGCTGGAGAAGGGATCGTCGTTGGTGCTGTTATTCGGGAGGAAGAACGGAGGGGAACCCTTGCTGAAGAAGGCTTGCGGGATTAGGATTCTTGCCGGAGAACCGAACCTAGAAGGGTTTGGCCAAAGACTAAGTTGTAATCGTACGGCCAAAACTCTTGTCGGGACGTCTTGAGAAAGAAGTCGTCGGGACCGAATCCGCACCGGGGGAGAGCGGACTAAAGCTGAGAGTCGGGGCAGTCTTGGGAAGAACCTCTCTCGCAGCTTTGCCAGATCCAGGTTTGGGAGGTTGACGGACGCGAATGCGATGGGCGTAATTCATTTGGGGAGTCAGATCAATCAGTGGGAGTCTTGACGCGGTCGGGATACACTGTGCAAGTCTTGATTAGATGGACTTGCGAGATTTCTGGGTCTGAGGGAAGCAGGGGATATCTAGCGACGGTGATAGTGGATGTGGCTTTGTGGAGGTTGTAGCTTTGCGGGAGGCGGAGAAGGACACAACATGGCATGGTTGTTGGGGTGAACGGCTGGCCTGGCTGAGTGAGGTAACAGGTGAACGGCTGCTTGAACTGCTGCCGATGGAACCGGAAGAGGGGGGAAATTACTCATGGAGTTTTACTGTTCCTCGAATGAACAATAACCGGAAGGATCAAATAGAGAAGAAAACGAGGGGGGTGAGAAGAGGTCGTTCCATAATAATTTAGAATTTGACTCTAATACTACTTGTTGTGGAACATATCTAAGAATGAATAATAATAAAGATAAACAACAATCTTTAAAATTCAACTCATATTCAACTGCCTGAATAAAGACTCCAAGGTTGGATTTTATAACACTAAATGACTTGACTCTAAAGTAATTAATGGAAATAAAATCCTATTTAACAAAATTCGAAATTAAATAAAACTTAAAAAAAGCATAAAACATCTATGACTACGTACATTAACTAAATAATTTGTACTTAGGTCCCTAAATATAAAAATAAAGTAAAAATAAATAAAATAAAACCTAATATGTCCTGCATCAACATGACTTCATGAGATTCATGTGTACTACTGTATCATTTGACGTTAGAGCCTAGTTCACTCTTCAAACAAATTTTCCCCGTGGGTGACTGGGTGTCGATGGCTGCTTATGCAAAAGTACGACGAGTAGATCAACACATCACAGTTGAAACACCAAATCAATTTTGTGTTCGGGGCGACATCATGAATGTATAGTGCGGTTCCTTCTGTGATTTATGAAACCAAAAAGTTGTCTAGACATGTCATTATCATCTCGATTACATATTGAGCATTCATTTTCCACACAAATAATTTATTTTTCTTTATTCTCTCATATAGGTCCTTTGGTAACAACGTCAATTCATATGTTAAATACGTGTCCCCTAGGGACGTGAATGATTTATTCTTTTCTTTTTTTTGTGATTTTTCTTTGGGGAAACGACGGACAAAAAGGTGGGGACTCAAATGAGACAACCATTTTTTGCTATTGCGGTGTTGTGCACTGTTGTGTGCTTTTTGCACAAAGTCCAAAAAATGTGAATGATTGGAAACTGCTATTGCTTTTGGAAAGTGAGAGAGAGTGAGAGAGAAGGAGAGAGTGGGAGGGGGAGTGGAGAGGGGAGCGGAGAGAGAAAAAAATAGTATATTTTTATTAATAAATTTTAAATAGTAATAATTTTTTTGATGAAATAAATACAGTTGAACTCCCTACAAAAAGTACTTTACAATAAAATCAAGCTCGACATATTAAAAAAAATGTACATTGTAAAAGAAGAAGGATAATACGATTGTAAAAGTAAAATAGCAGAGAGAAATTTATTTTACTTATAACTCTCAAACGATAATGATTTAAAAAAAATGATGAGTTACTAATTTTTTTTTCAAAATAAGACTAATGTCGACATAAAGTCAAAAATGAGGACAGAGAATTTTTTTACTTCTATCTCTCAAATTGTATTGAATTTTTTAACGAATAAAAATTGTTGGGTTACTAATAAAAAATGCTATACCATGTTATACCATGTTACTTATGTTATCCATGTTGTCCCATATTATTCTATATTATCCATGTTATCCATTTTACCATGTTATACCCATGCTACCTATGTTACCATATTATCCCATAAGTTATACATGCTATCAATGTTGCCATGTTATTCATGTTTTTTTATGAACATGTTATTCCATATTATTCATGTCATCTATGTTATTCCATGTTATCAGTTTTGATAGTTATCAGTTTTATCCAAAAAGACCCAAACATTGTTTACTTTAAAATAAGACTAACATCGACATACTTTGATAATGAATTTTTTAACGAAATAATACAAGACATGAGATAACAACAAGATCCAAGTTTGACATGCTTTGAAAAAATAAAATATGTAATCTAAAAAATATGAATTAATGTAAATATAAAAAATAAAAATAGGGGAGAGAGAAATTTATTTTTCTTATAACTCTAGAACCATAATGAATTTTTAAATGAAATAAAAAGGATATGTTACTAACAAAAAATACTTTAAAATAAGACTAATATTAACATACTTTGATGATGATTTTTTTAACAAAATAATTATAATACATGGGATAATATATTATAACATAGAATAACACATATGTTATAATGTGATTGTGAATGTTAATAAAGAAGAGAAAGAAACTTATTTTGTTTATAACACTCAAACTGTAATGAAATTTTAAATGAAATAAAAATTGGTGAGTTACTAACACAAAATCTTTTAAAATAAGATTAATGTCGACATACATTGATAATGAATGTTTTTAACAAAATAAATACTACACATGAGATAACATGTCATAACATAAAGAAAAAATAACTTTTTGGGTCCAACTATACATTATCTTAAGTTCAATATATTTCTTAAAGAGAGAGAAAATATGAAAATAGGAGGGAAGTAGCGTCGTATGTTATCTCTGTCCAAATATATGCTATATCTAGTTTGATTGTACACTATCTCATATTCAATTTATTTTTTAAAGAGAGAGAAAATATGAAAAATAAGAGGTAACTATTGTTGTACGTTATCTCCGGTCCAAATGTAAGTTATCTCAAGTTTAATTTATTTTTTAAAGAGAAAGAAAATATAAAAAATAGGAGGAACGTAGTTCATACATTATCTCCGGTCCAAATTTATATGTTATCTCGTGTCTGATTGTATGTTATCTCATGTTCGATTTATTTTTTAAATAGAGAGAAAATATCAAAAAATAGGGGAGATTGATGTCGTATGTTATCTCCAGTCCAAATATGTATGTTATCAACTGTCCAATTGTATGTTATCTCGAGTTTGATTAATTTTTTTAAGAGAGAGAAAATATCAAAAATAAAAGAAAAGTGGTGTCGTATGTTATCTTGAGTCCAAATGTATAGGTTATAAAAAGTGCAATTATAAAATAAATAACATGGATAACATAGACAACATGCCATAACATGGATAAATTAAATAACATGTCATACCATGGATAACATAGATAAAATGATGTACCATGGATAACATTGATAACATAGAAAACATAGATAACATGCCATACTATGGATAACATGACATAACTTGGATAACATTGATAACACTAAAAACATGCATAACATTGATATCCATTTTTTATCATGTTGTCCCATGTATTATGAAATTTCATTAGAAAAATCATTATCAAACTATGTCAATATTAGTCTTATTTTAAAATATTTTTTGTTAGTAACCCACCAGTTTTTATTTCGTCTAAAAATTCAATAGGGTTTGATAGTTATAAGTAAAATAAATTTCTTTCTCCTCTTTTTTTACTTTTTACATTACATTAATTCTCATTTTTAGCTTGTACATTTATTTTTTTCAAAACATATCAAATTTGATCTTGTTGTAATATATTTTTTGTAAGGTGAGCAACAATGTTTATTTTTTCAAAAAATTCATTACCATTTAAAACTTATTAATAAAAAAATATGTTATCTTTTTTCTCTCTCCTACAACCACTTTTTTCTCTCGACTTCCCTCTCACTCACTCTCTCTCTCTCTCCCCCCCCTCTCGTTGCAGATGCAATAGTATAATAGGGCTGCAGACGGGACAAGTGGGTAGGTTTCGTCCGGTAGCAAATGACACTTTGGTCGTCCGAGTTTCGTGTAGAGTGATCCTCTATATAACTAATCTCTTTTTTTTTTTGGCAGTATAGTCTGAGGTTGCCACCATGAGTCTTTTTGTACAGATCACTCAACTCCCAAAAGAATAAAAACATTTGCAATTATGGTTTGCAGATTACTTTGTTTCGGACTAGCTAACGTCCTTTATTTATTTCTTTCTTTCTGTTTTTCTACATCCTTACACTGCATGATTTGTTGCCAATCGTGCCGTAAAAAATATCAAACAGCAGAGTTGAGAAGTACTCTCTGACGAGATGCGTCGTTATTTCAAATCTGGCAACTGATTTGCCGCGTGCCAAAGTAAATATTTGTTACTAATGCAATTGGTAGTATATGTTGTGATTAGTACAATTGGTCTGCGGTAACCACGTCAAGACACATGTGACAGTATAATCTAATTTTGACATATCAATGAGATACTTACATGTTGTTATTGTCTTTTGTGCGTGCACGGTAGTAACGTGATTATGCTCGATGCTTACCTTTCCCAACATGTTTAATTCATAATATCTCAATTATTAACTCAAGATCTTATTTACAACTATAAGCATAATGATGCTCACGCTTGGTAGGTATTCAATAATTCAATAGTATACAATGAGTTGAGTTAAAGTTCACACGGACACGGACAGTGAAGGACATTAAAAATTTTGACGATTGAATTCATGCCATCATCGTGGTTTAGATCCGAGTCCTCTTGGTAAGAGATTAACGATTCAACTATGTGGTTGTTCCATTTTGAACGGTCAGTGAAGTATTGAAGTACATTAAACTCGGTTTTTTCAGTGCGAATAAATGTAACGGTTTAAATGAAATCAGTAATGATACGTAATTGTTCAAGAGTGTACACCCAAGTGGTAAGATCCTTAACTTATTATCAAGAGGTGTCCGATTCAAGGCTAGGTGACGGCATGAATAAAATTGAACATTTTTTTGAAAAGCAATACAAGTACTTCAAAAAAAGATCGAACCTCGAACAACTGGTATCGACATGATTTGAAAAAGATTTGGGACATTGTCATACTGTTATAGAAAACTCTGAAAATGATAGTATATCAGGATACATTATCTACCGTCTAAATAATTTGAGACGATTGCGTGATGTATCTGGAAAATTTCTGGCTTTGATCGGATTCGCTCATATCATGACATAATATTTTAGTATGCCAGGTTCCCCATCATATCCTACATTTGATTGCAATATCGATTCTCACGCGGTCACGCCTGGCACCACCCCTTGCGGTCGAACCGCTCCCCAAACAGGGAGGAACTGATTGAGGGGAAGGAGGAATGGACCGGGGAGAGGATAAGACTGTATTTATTCAGGTAGGGCAAAAAGTAGCACGTTGGATTTAAGGTCGTGCTTCGATCATACTGTGACAGCGGTGTTGTGCAGTTTCCATTTTCCCCGACCCATGCCGCACTGCTGGGGAGGTGGTGAATACTGAATACTGTCGGTCCTCGTCTCCTTCCAAATCTGCATGTCTGCCTTGGACTCCCATGGCTCATTTGATTTCTCTCCTCAGCGCCCTTCCTGTGGTCTTCGTTCTGCTTCACGTGTTCGTCTTCCTCTTGATGGTTGCATCGTTCCCAGCCAGTGTTAACCATATGTTGCATTAAGCGAAACAAGAGAACGCCTCAAGTGCTCCCGTATATCTGCTACATACAAGTAAGATAGGGTGAAGATGTTCTAGAAAATGATGATATTCTCGCAATTGGTGGTATTATACATGATTAATTAGGCAGAAGCCCAGTTCAATCAGTATACAAAATGGCGATATTCTCCTACCCACCTCTAGTTCTTGGTTGCATTGTTCCGAGCCCAATGTTAGCCATATGTTGCATTAAACGAAATAAGAGAGCGCCTCAAGTGCTCCCATACATCTGATGGATACAAGTAAGATAGGGTGAAATTGTTCTACAAAATAGTGATGTTCTCACAAAAGGTGGTATTATACATGATTAGTTAGACCCAAGAGTAATGAGCATCTTTAATTTGCATGGTAACCCTATGTGTTAATAATCAGGTAAAAAAGAGTACATTATTAGAAAGGGCGCTCCTTCAATACAAAGCCCCAGTTTCTAATATAAAGGAGTAAGCTAAGTAGCTATCTAGGAACCACAGAAGGCTTACTGGGTAGGGCAGCTACTGCATGCCCGCCGTCCTGTTAGGATCTGCTTGAGTAGGTGTTTTGCCCGTTATAAGTAGGCTGTGGTTGGTGAGCTATAGACCTGCACTTGTCTAAAATAAAAGGGTTAAAATTTCTTCACGTGCACTCGCAAAAATGCGAGTTTTGACGCACCTACCACCACCTGCGCCTACCAACCTCCTGCCAGCCCCTGCCACGCGTGTCAGTCACCCGCCGGCCCCTGCCAACTCCTGTCCACCTTCTCCCACCTGCAAATGTGCCAGATTTTTTTTTGTTTGTTTGTTTTGCTTGTAACTTTTAAACCAGAAGAAATTTTTTAATGAAATAAAATGCATTACAATCCTTATAAAAAGTAAATTCCAACAAGATCAATATTGACATATTAAAAAAAAGAACATAAAAATATTTAGGAAATAAAAGAAGAGAGGAGGGAAGTAAAAAAAAAAAATGATTTTTTACTTGAATGAGCCTGTTATTGTCTAAAATGTGCCCACTAATGCTTGAATGCGCTCATTATTACTTGAATGTGCCCACTTTTACTTGAATGCACTCACTATTGCTTGATGCGCGTATTTTTACTTGAATGCACCCACTTTTGCTTGAATGTGCCCACTTTTGTATGAATGCACCTACTATAGCCCTCAATGCGCCCACTTTTGTTTGAATGCACCCATTTTTGTATGAATACACCCACTAAAGCCCTCAATGCACCCAATTTTACTTGAACTTGTCCAGTGTACTGTTTAAATGTGCCTATTTTTGTTTGAATGCGCCCAGTTTTACCTAAACGCACCCACTACTTACCTTCTTAATGCGCCCAATTTTACTTGAATACGCCCACTATGTCCAAAATGCGCCCACTATTGCTTGAATGCACCCACTTTTACTTGATGGGCCCACTATTGCTTAAATGCGCCCAATTTTGCTTGAATGTGCCCACTATTATGCAGAATGCGCCCACTTTTGTATGAATGCACCCACTATAGCCCTCAATGCGTCTAATTTTACTTGAATGTGCCCACTGTACTATTTAAATGTGCCTACTTTTGCTTGAATGCGTTCACTTTTGTTTGAATGCACCCACTTTTATATGAATGCGCCCACTATAGCCCTCAATGCGCCCAATTTTGCTTGAATGTGCCCAGTGTACTGTCTAATTGGGCCTACTTTTGCATGATTGTGTCTACTTTTACTTGAATGCGACCACTTTTGTATGATTGCGCCCACTATAGCCCTCAATGCGCCCAATTTTACTTGAATGTGCCCACTGTACTGTTTAAATGCACCTACTTTTGCTTGAATGCGTCCACTTTTGCTTGAATGTGCCCACTATAGCCCTCAATGTGCCCAATTTTGCTTGAATGCGCCCAATGTACTGTCTAATTGCGCCTACTTTTGCTTGATTGTGTCCACTTTTATTTGAATGCGCCCACTTTTGTATGAATGTGCCCACTATAGCCCTCAATGCGCCCAATTTTACTTAAATGCGCCCATTGTACTATTTAAATGTGCCTACTTTTGCTTGATTGCGCCCACTACTTTCCTCCTTAATGCGCCCCATTTTACTTCAATACCCGACTATTGTCCAAAATGCGCCCATTATTGTCCAAAATGCGCCCACTATTGCTTAAATGTGCCCACTTTTACTTGAATGCACCCACTATTACTTAAATGCACCCACTTTTACTTGAATACACCCACTATTATCCAGAATGCGCCCATTTTGCATGAATGCACCCAGTATAGCCATCAATGTGCCCACGATTATTCTCAATGCACCTACTTTTAACATAATGTGCCTCTATTGTCCTGAATGCACATACTTTTGAATGTATTCACTCACTACGACACTAAATGCGCCCACTACTTCCCTCCTCACTAATATTGTCACTCCTAGGCCCATTTTGTTTGAATACACTCATTTATAATATCCATGTATATTTTTTTTTCAAAAATATATTAATATTGTTGGGTTGCATTTTCTGTAACAAATTCAATAGTTTTTATTTTGTCAAAAAATTCATTACAGATCAAAAGTTATGTGCAAAATAATTTTTTTTCAAAAATATATTAATATTGGTCTTGTTGGATTGCATTTTCCGTAACAAATTCAACGGTTTTTATTTCGTCAAAATATTCATTTCAGATCAAAAGTTATGTGCAAAATAAATTTTTCTTTTATATTTATGTCTCAATCTCTCTCCACATACTTATCAAATCAGTCTCTCACCTACATCTGTCACCTCACCCTGCAAAACCACCTCTGCCCACACAAACCCCCTGCCAGCTGGGTCCCGCACTGGAAACTACCCAGGAGACTGCGTCAAAACGTGAGTCTCCCCTCCCTGTGCGTCACGGGAGGATTTCCAAAAATAAAACCTCTCATCAAAGTACAACAGGGACGTTATTTTCCTGAACAAAAAGAAGGGTCCCACAAATCATGTCTTCGAAATGATCGGCCCGTCATGAAGGAATGTAAAAGAAAAACTCCTAGGGTTGGGGGTGCTTAGATGTAGTTGTGTGAATTCGCAATATAAAAATATAAAGCAAACTCATACTTTGCAATCCCACTACAACCTACCAAATATGCCCTTAGCGTCAAATGTGGTTTATCCACCCTTCTACTCAGACATAAGCCATATATCTACCAAAAGGAGGATTGAGCTATGATATAATTTGTAACACTCATACCCCATTCAAAAGCTTTTTTGGAGTTTTGAAGACGGTGATACGCCCCACATACCAGCACTTATTTTAGTGAGCTCTTCGACGTCACTCACACACATCCCGAGAAAGCTCCCATATGTCTCATCCATTTTAGTAGTTTTCTAGATCAAGCACTCTCAACCATGAAGTTCTAATTGGTAGGATCGTCAAAAAGGAAGCATACTTTATTGATACGAACTATCCATTCATTCATTTTAGATGTTATATAAGTATAGGAAATGTAATTTTCAACGGATGAGTGGTGCCTATGCCATTAAATTGCTTATCCAACGAAATTGGAGTGGCACGGCTGACAATCTTAAGGCATGTGGACCAGTATTATGGAAAAGCCTATCTATGTTGAAGAGAGATGGAGCCACTTGTGCAAGTAGTTGTTTATGGAAGTTGGGTATACAAGAGAAGAGAGTATGATGACATATAGTAATGTTTTTATAAGGACATCAAAAGGCCAAGTGGCACACATTGTAACATCACATGATTTTAGATCTCAAATAAAATGATCTTAAAATAATGAATGGACTATCGTATCAATAAGGCCCACCACCTCTTAAGAAAGCTCAAATATAAGAATATCACAGTTAAATGTGCTTGGCCAGGATTACACTAAGAAGAATGACCTTCCGAGATGTGAGTGAGCACAAATCACGCATTCGAGGCAAGTGTTTCTTCGTGGGGCCAGTCAAACATACTAAATAATCTAAATTCTTCAACAACTCTCTAGTTTGAACCAAAAACTACGATATCATTCTCGAACAAAAAAGGAACTACAAATACATCATTGAAGAAATTTTGATAGACATACTTACAAAATTTATTTGAAATGAAGCCAATTAATGATATAGTAATATCAACCTTTTCATATCACTATTTGGGGTTTGTTTTAAACTGTGTAATTATTTAACAAGTTTACACACGCTAGATTCATTCTGACGTTTAACAAAAACCCCTTGTCTAATTCATATATATTTCCTCCTATGGAGCTTCATGTAAAAGATGTTGTCAACACATTCATCAGGTGGATAGTTAGGGAGGATGTGGAATATAGTGTAATAAGCACTTAAATCATGATAATACATGTAAGCCCATGACCTAGTTTAATTCTTTAAATATGCTTTGTTTACTTGATTACATGCTCATATAGATATGAAATTTGGTTGATGATATGATCAACTGGGCCTGTGTGCAAATTCTCTAATATTGGAGATCATTTGTGTGATTTGCGAATAGAATAATTGTTTTTTCTCTCTCTCTCTCTATCCCTTTCTTGGGTTTGGTTTGTTGAGACTCGGTAGCTCAAGAAACCACCCTTGCATCCCATCAGTAGTGGACTAATGGAGCCACATGATCTTGTTTATCATATGTGTTCTCACTGGTTGGGGGATCAATTGTGTGAAGACTAATGGATCTCTTCTTGGAATTAATCGATGACTTTTTAAATATCATTCATCGATGGTCTTGTAAGGGACTAGTCACTTTACTTCTTTGCATGTTTACTTTCTTTCTCCTCTTCTCTTTCGTCTAGGGATATAAACACCCCATGCTTTACCTTCTTTGTCATAGTTGCTCGACCGCCCTTGATGACCTAAAATTATAGATAGTCATCATCACTTCACAACAATTGATGACATTTCTACCTTTATCGGCCTTCGAATGATATGTCATTTGCCCTTCTCCTTTTCTTACATCAGGATATACACCTTTCCATATTCCTTCCAGATCTAGATCCAAGTGAGAGAATATTTTTTCCTATTTTTAGGATGATCCTTCCATCTTTTTACTCCACAAGCTTCATTCTTGGTGGTTTCTGTTATAGAGTTTCAACTTCGGTAGTCTTACACCTGGTTACCTTCTCTTCACGACTCTATTTTCTATTAGATCATGGAGTTATAAATATGGAGAGATCTAATGAGAGTAAACCTCATGCCTATAGAAATATCATGACTTGCTTGAGGTGGAAGCTTGTTTAAGCTTATAGGTAAAGATCAAGGTTTTCCCATTGTCATCTTGAAGTGGATTCATTTCCACTATTTTTGTAAGGCAAGTCACATAACATATGATGCGTTTAGTACCTACATGATACATGCAGACCCTAATTTTGCTTGTAATATCTCTTGATTTCCAAAAGATGGAAATTTTATTCTTATCTAAGCAATATAAAGGAGATAAAAACTAGAATGTTCATCTATATTTCTCACATATCTTCTTTTGATGAAAGAGTGTGCATAATGAGTACACATGTAATTAGATATAATCTAGGATGGTAAATGAACTTAAAGGTACTGAAAAATTCGTGGAGTTAGAGTGTTATTTGAAATAGGTTATTCTTAATGGATGTAGGATTTCCTTGCTAAAAATTTGAAGCCAGTATATCATTTATATCCTTTATGTGTCATGTTATTACTGCTCATGAGGAATTGATTAGATCACAAATGACTATGATGCTACCAAGCAAACATAAGCATAAGACTTTCTCATAATGATACCAGTAGTGGATTAAACTTTGTTGTGGTCTTTCATGAAGTATTAGGGCCTTATGGAGTCTGGATCTTAATATGTGGTCTTGTACAACCAAGGGTGTTACACTACCCTATTTTGAAAATTGGATTTGAGTTTTAACACGTTTTATATCTTATGGAGTTAAAAAAGAGATTGATTAGCATTGTTACTTACTTTTTAGTTAATTGTATGTAACTTAATTGATGTAGTCATAAAATGAATGGTTGATATGATTAATCAAGTGATATCCTAATATTGTAAAGCCCTGCATGTGTAGATCTATTTCCTTGGGTTGTTTGGGGAAATAGTGAAATAGTTGATATTGTAACAATCTAAGAATTTCGTGAAAAAGCCTAGATCCATATATTAGTGAATATATGAAGATGATTTGGATTGGTATACCATGACATATTCAAATCTTGTTGGGGCCCGAATATGATCAAAGGTCCATGATATATGATATGTATGAAGATCAATAGTAGTTGTGTGTCAGCTTTTAATGGGGTAATACTATGTGTTTGGTGTCATGGCTAGTGTCTTAAGGATAGACATTTGATATGTGGAACTTATTTTAAGAAATTTCCATAGTAGATCCATATTTTGAACACTCTACCCTTTGTTGCGATTATCATATTGAGAAAATAACTATGGAAGTGGACCATTTGGGGGCGAATGTGACTGTAACGTCCAAGCCCACTGCCCTAGGCTCTAGTAGAGTTTCAAGAATGATGACTGGTTCCACAGATCACCACTAGCCTTAACTGTGTGCTTTTCCCACACTCATGCGCAAGCCAGGGTCAACTTTCCGACTGGTCACCCATCCTAGTACTACTCCAAGCTGAGCATGCTTAACTATGGAGTTCTTTAGTGATGGGCTCCCGGAAAAGGAGGTGCACCTTGGTGATATGGGTAGTCCTATCATTAAGATCATCTTATTCAAGGCCTCAAATCCTAGGATGTTACAATCTCCCCCACTTAGACTCTTGACGTCCTCATCAAGGCTCAACTATATGGCCTCATAATCATTCCCCATTTCAGTGCTGACCCAAATGACCCATGTACACCCAGCTCCCAATCATGGCTACCAATGCAAGGGTGGCTCCATCAACTCGGATAGCCCTTTCCAACATGCCTGAACACTACCAGCGCATGGGCGACTCCATCAACTCGGATAGCCCTTTCCAACATGCGTGGACCGCATGGCTCAAAGACTAGCATGCCACAGGCCCATGTGGGCCCCACCTACTAGAGGGGAATTGGCTCTGATACCATTTGTAACGTCCAAGACCACTGCCCTAGGCTCTAGTAGAGTTTTAGGAATGATGACTGGTCCCATAGATCACCACTAGCCTTAACTGCGCACTTTTCCCACACTCATGCTCAAGCCTTGGTCAACTTCCCGACTGGTCACCCATCCTAGTACTACTCCAAGCTGAGCATGCTTAACTATGGAGTTCTTTAGTGATGGGCTCCTAGAAAAGGAGGTGCACCTTGGTGATATGGGTTGTCCTATCATTCCTTTTAAGATCATCTTATCCAAGGCCTCAAATCCTAGGATGTAACAATGACTATCAACCTAGTTAGGGTCATCTCATGCAACACATTCAATCAAACCATGCTATCTAACCAAACAACATAGTGGGATGATGGTGAATTATCCTATACAAGTATTTGACCATAGTTGGTGTGGGATGTACATATAGGAACTAATCTTTATTATTCCCTATCCAACCATATGGGGTTGAATTGACTAGGATATATGTATTATTCAATGACAATCACACTAGTCTAGGTCTCTAGGAATGATTCTCCTATTGTACTTAGTGGAAAAAGATGGAGTGGAGTGTAGGAGAAGGTTATTTCACTCCATTGACACTCCATCCAACCTATAGACATTCCCCTTTCTAGGCATATTAAGTGAGAAACTACTAACTACTTAGATCTCACACGTAGGAATAGAAGAATATATGGACATGTAGGAAGAGGGGTAACTATCTAAGGATCCACTAATTGGACTCTCGAGCTTTTCCTCAAATAGACACTTATACCAAATTATTCTACGCTTAGGTGGTTCTAAGCATCAATCACCATAGAGAAAGATGTAAAAATGATATAGAAGCATATGTATAACATTTCCAAATGAAATTATAGTATTTATAATAATATTTTACCAACATGGTATTAAAGTTACATTTATTTCCGCCAATAGCCCACCATTAGATCTTAGACACTCATGAAAAATAAAATACAAAATTGGAGAAGAAAGAGATAGAAGAAGCCATGGACCTTGATGTAGAGGTTGAAATCTTCTTCAGCAATAGATGCAAGTTTGAGCACTTCCCTCTCCAAGGTGGAATGACATGGAAATGAATGGACAGTGGCCTATATCCTAAAAGTGAGGATTTTGGGGGTGTAAAGTGATGAAATGGGAGTGGAGTGAGGTAGTATGTGATAGGGAGGTGAAATGAATGCTCAAGGGATCCAACCTTCAATCTCCAGCTGCCTCTAAGGCTTATATAGGGGTCTAGAGGATCTAGGGTCAAATGGGGGAAGTTAGGTAAAATGATATTATGAAAGCTATAGGGTTTGGTAGGTAGCACAACCATTTTTGATAGATTGGTCTTGGTGGGATTTAGTGGAAATGGTTGTCATAGATGAGAACAACTATGGTGGCCAACACTCCCCTTCAAAAGATACACTACATGCTTCACTTTATCTTCTTTAGGGATGTTGAGGATCTTGAAGGCCTTCTCCAACTCCGTAAAACAAAGTTCAACATCTGTCGGGTCTTCCGTTCTAGTTTATTCCACAGCCCCAACTCACCTCAGCCTATTGAAGGTCTTTCTAGAACCCAAAGATTCCACATCGAGGACTGCTGCTCTTGCTTGAGGAATGGGCTTTCTATCCGCCATATGTGTAATGGTGGTAATAAACTGTCCAAACATGGACCAAAAGGTAGGGTTTTCCATCATGGTAGGGTCAATCTGGGGCCACTACTACAGAAATGGCTTATAGAGTCACTTTTCAAGGTGTCGGTTGTATACATAAACCGACTCCTAAACTCTACAGTGTCGGTTGATAACATAAACCGACATCCAATCTATGAAGGTCGACCAGACACGGGTACCACTTTTATTACATGTCGGTTAATTAATAAAAAACCGACACCTAAAATCAACCGCCAAAACCAAAATTCCAGTGAAAAAATTACCTCCAAAATTTGACATATGGCGTCGGTTCATAAATGAATAACCGACGACTAAAGGTTATTCGTGGGACAGGAATAGTTGTCAGTTGTCTCTTAGTTAAAAACCGACGACTATAATCTAGTATAGGCGTCGGTTGTTGGAAAAGAACCGACACTTTTGGTTTAGTTGTCGGTTATTTTGAATAACCGACGCTTATTGTCAACTTAATAGCTCACCAGCGCGAGTGACTTTCCCCTTTCCCTGTTTCATTCCCGATTTCAGTTAGGTCCGGTGATTTTCTTGCTCGCCCCCACCGGTCGTTGCTCCGTGCTCGTGCCCGCCGTGCTCCTGCTCCTGCCCTCGCCGCTTATCCGTTCTCATCGGCGGCCATGCTCCTGCTCTTGCCCTCTGTGCTCACCGGTGGCCGTGCTCTTGCTCCGTGCCCTCGCCGCTGCTCCGTGCCCTCGCCGCCGCTCCTGCTGCTCTCCCTTCCGCCGCCGCTCCTCGCCGCCGCTCCTCTCCTTGCTCCAGCCGCTTCTCTCCTCTGCCCTCAAGGTATGCCCGCCCTACCTTCTTCCTTCTTCCTCTGCTCTGGCGGCTGCTTGGGCGGTGCCAAGGCAACCACGGCCTTCTTCCTTCTTCCTCTACTCCACCCTGCTCTTCTTCTTTCTTCTCCCTCTCCTTACCAACATCAACCACGGCCGTGTGGGCTGGCACGGCCGTGGCTGTGTTGGCCGACCACACGGCCGTGCTACCCAGGCTGCTGCTGGGCATTTTTTTTAAGTTATTTACTTATTGGTAACTTGATATGCATACGTGTGGGCTGTAACATTAAGTAATTTTTGAAAGTAAAATAATTATTGACTGTAATATATTGAACTTATATACAATACATGTTCTGTGATAAGCCTTAGTTAATTTAATATGCATACTTTGTATGTAAGACATAGTAATCGGGTACTACTGTATATCCAAGTAAATTACATGTAACTAATCATGACATAGATTTTAGAATGCATACTTTGGTTAAATGTACTGCTGTAATTTTTTATCAAGTGATGATATGTAAATGTAGCAATAAGTTAGTAAGGTATCAATGATAAGTCTGCTGTAATGTGATGCAAAATAGTTATTGTATCATGCATATCTTAATACTTTTTTGTTTTATAGTTGTATAGGGTGTTTTATGTGTGACAATTCTATTGTTTAATAGTTTAGCTATAATCATTGTTTTATAGTTGTGTTATAAAGTATTTGGGTGTTTAGTATGGTTATTTAGGGTGTTCAGATATGTATAAAGGTTCCAAAAAGTATAGTATATATATGCATACATGTGCATTTTTTATAAAATTGTATAGAAAATCAAAACCCGTTCTTGGTGAGAATCCTAATCACCCTTCTTGCTTAATGATGAATTGTAATGCACACATGTGACATGCTTTGAATGACAACTAGGATTTTAGGTATAAGAATGAAAACACATTATTTTTTGGCCTAGAAACCCGTCCAAGATTTACTCATTAGGAGTAAATCTTGGATAGTCCCCGGTTTGGGACTATTCTTGAACACCTAATCTCGATTAGGATGTAAGTGTATAATGTGTATTGGGTTTTCAAGAAAATTTCGACAACATTTCCCCGTTTGTTCTCTAAGTACATATGTACTTGGAGAACAGCGGGGAAATGCTGCCGAAATTTTCTTGAAAACCCAATACACATTATACACTTACTAGTGAGATTAGGTGTTCAAGAATGGGATAGGTGGTACACATTTATTATATATAATAATGACATCACATGTATTTGTTAACCCTAGACCCTAATCTTGTTGTAATATATACTTGTTTTCTCTTTGATCATAGAATGGATAGATCATGGATGTCCATTCGCAATCGCTGCACCCCAGAGTTTATTTCTGGTCTTGACCAGTTTATTAGATTTGCTGAGGAACATAGGAAACAACCTGGAGATAGGTTCTACTGTCCATGTAGGCATTGCGGTAACAACTTGAAAGTCAACACTGGTGACGAAATCAAAAGTCATGTCATGTGCAATGGGATTATACAAGTCTATACAGAATGGCACTGGCATGGAGAGATTTCAATCCCGAAACCAGTGGATGTCGATAGCAGTGCTTGTGTGGAAGAAGAAATTGCCTACGATGACGTAGATGTGAATGAACTAGTTCCAGTAGACATCATTGATGCGATGCTAAATAGTTGTGGGGTAGAGCACACCGATCCACCTCCCATTTTTAGAAACATTATGCATGATGTTGAGATGCCATTATACACAGGTTGTACTAAGTTTACGAAGCTTAGCACTGTGTTGAGATTGTATAAGCTGAAAGCTAACAATAGATGGAGCGACAAAAGCTTCACGTCATTGTTGTCTTTGTTGAAAGAAATGCTTTCTGAAGGAAACGAGCTGCCAATCTCAACATACCAGGTAAAGAAATTGTTGTGCCCAATGGGAATGGATGCCAAGAAGATACACGCATGCCGGAATGATTGTGTATTATTTCAAAAGGACTATGCGGATTTGAAAGATTGTCCAAAATGTGGTGCGTCACGGTATAAATTGACGACTTCGGGGGAGTCCAAAACTGGTTCTCCTGCCAAGGTGATGTGGTATCTACCTATAATATCACGGTTTCAACGCTTGTTTTCCAATCCGATAGATGCAAAGAATTTGAGGTGGCATGCAGATGTTAAGAAAAATAATGATGGGATCCTACGACATGCGTCTGATTCCCCACAGTGGAAGAAGATTGATCTATTGTACCCTGAATTTGGTGAAGAAGTCAGGAATCTAAGACTTGGGCTTTGTACAGACGGGATGAATCCGTACGGGACATTGAGCAGCCAACATAGAACTTGGCCAGTCATGCTTGTTATATACAATCTTCCTCCCTGGCTATGTATGAAAAATAAGTACGTAATGCTGTCATTGTTGATATTGGGCCCTAAACAACTTAGAAATGACATTGATGTTTATCTTGAACCTCTGATTGATGACTTAAAGAAACTCCGGGGTGAAGGTGTGATGACCTATGATGCTTCATGAAGAGAGACATTTCGTTTGCATGCTATGTTGTTTTGCACTATTAATGACTTTCCAGCATATGGGAATTTGTCTGGATATAGTGTCAAAGGAGCTAAAGCGTGTCCTATATGTGAAGAGAACACTGATTCAACAAGACTAAAACATGGTGGTAAGACTGTATATCTCGGTCATCGAAGGTTTCTTCCAAAATTCCATCCGTATCGTAGGAAGCGCAAATCATTCAATGGATTGAATGAGGAACGGAGTGCACCTAAACCTATACCAGGGGAGGTTGTTTATGAAAGAGTAAAAGACTTTGTCAATGAATTTGGTAAGAGATCACAATGTACTATGGCCACATGGAGTGACAAATCTTTATTCAAGAAGAAGTCAATATTTTGGGATCTTCCTTATTGGAGTTCTTTGACAGTCAGACATTGTATCGATGTCATGCACGTTGAGAAAAATGTCTGCGATAGTGTCATCGGTACTTTGTTGAATATACCAGGTAAGATTAAAGATGGGATAAAATCCAGACTGGACCTACGTGAAATGGGAATAAGGTCAGAATTAACAGAATTTTGTGAAATGGGAAATTGGAGAACATACTTACCTCCCGCTTGTTACACATTGTCTAGAAAGAAGAAGAAAGCTTTTTGTGAATGTTTGGTAAATGTTAAGGTGCCACAGGGTTACTCATCCAACATCCGTAGATTGGTATCAATGAAAGATCTGAAGTTGATAGGTCTTAAATCTCATGATTGTCACACTCTAATGCAACAAATATTGCCTGTGGCAATTAGATCTATATTGCCAAAGCATGTAAGGTATTCAATCACCAGACTTTGTTTCTTTTTCAACAGTCTGTGCAACAAAGTTATTGACCCTGATACTCTCGATAAATTGCAAAGAGAAGTGGTTGTTACCCTATGTCAGCTTGAGATGTATTTTCCTCCGTCGTTCTTTGATATCATGGTACATCTTGTTGTCCACTTGACTAGGGAAGTGAAAATGTTGGGACCAATTTTCTTGCATTGGATGTATCCCTTTGAACGATACATGAGCATTTTTAAAAGTGATGTTCGAAACCGTTATCAGCCTGAAGGGAGTATTATCGAGGGTTATGTGGTGAGAGAGGTTATGGATTTTTGCAATGACTTTCTCAGTGGTAATGACACTCCTGATAATGAAAATAATATTGACGAGCAATTTGGAAAAAGGAATTTTGGGATCACGTGTGAAAGTAATCAGCTGTGAGCAGTTGGAACAAGGTCACTTGTATATTTTACACAACATGGACGAAGTGAACGTTTATATCGAGGAACATACCAATTTCATCAAGAGACAATATCCTCAAGGCAATACAATGTGGCTTGCTAGAGAGCATAACAATATCCTTGAGCTGCATCGTAAATACGTGATGCAACGTTGTGGGAGAGTCCTAAGGAACTATAGGACAAATTTCACCCGAGAATACATAAAAGAAGCTGACAAGAGGAAGAAGACAGCCACTGAACAGTGGAACATCCTGGACAAAGAAGAATGGGACGCATTTGTTGCTTCAAGACAAACGGATGAATTCAAGGTATTAGGTGTCAGTCCCAATCTCATTAATATATGTTGTATTCACCTATTCAAGATTAACATTTACTGTTACTAACCAAATCATTAATGTTCATACTAACTAGGCCCTCAGTGAGGCACAAAGATCAAGGCATGCACTGAATGTGCATGACCACACAATGGGTCCAAAGGGGTATGCAGGCATTCGCCAAAGACTACAGTCTGAGGCTACTGCTCAGTCTGCTGCTACTTAGGAGTCCTCCACTGTAGGTAGCACACCTCTGCCTCACCATGATATCTGGATAGCTGGTAGGCAAACTAAGAAGGGAGAAATAAGGAAGCCCGCAACTGCTGAGGCGGATGAAAAAATGGTAAAATACAACTCTTATAGCAATCGTTCAAATATTGATTATTTGTGGGTTTACTTAATTACAATTTTTTGTTTTGGCGATTAGCGGGAGCTACACGAGCTGAGGAAACAAGGCAAGTTCATCCCTGAGGGCACAAGGGATGAATTGACAGTTGCTCTGGGTAACCCAGACCATCCTGGACGTGTTAGGGCTGCAAGCGCTGGTGTGGGCATCAAATCTTTTTTTGGGCCATCCCAGCGCAAACATGTACCAAAAGTAGGACTTTTACAAGAAGAGGTAACATATTATTTCTTTATAATGTTACTGTAAAAAGAGAATTCAATAATTAGAAGCTAACATTTCTTTTATCCATGTATAGGTAGATAAGCTAGTTGATAGGAAACTGGAAGAAGCACTGAAAAAGTGGCAGGCATCTCAGATTGCCACTCAGCAGACAGTACCTATCATAGCATCCCGCTCTACTCCTACTGCAGAGGTTGGGAGTAATCCTATAGACCCACCACCTAGCACATCCACTGTAAGTATTTTTATGACATAGTAACTAGTTTTTTAATTCAAGATGATATATTTTCAAGATGATATGTATATATGTATATAACATTCTTTACACAAAAATTTGTATGGGTTGAAGCCATGCCGTCTAAAAGTTAATGAATATGTCATTGCAGAGGCGTCGGCTTACCCATCCCTACCAGGGGAACTATTTCACGGGTCTCCATTACCAGCTGGTTGGATTTGTGTGAGCCCAGTACATATATTTCCCAAGTGGATGGATCTTCCATTGCCATATGCCCACCCAGATTGTGAAACACTTGGTGAGGCACTAGGCGGAGTGATATTGTGGCTAAAAGAGGATGTCATATTTACTGAAATTGTATGGTAAATTTACATTACGTTAAATTGTTAGTGTATGTATATGATGTCAGTTGATTTGAAATTATTATATATATATACAGGTTAAAAAGAAGACACCCACAACATCTAGGCCTCCACTTCCACCTCCTACATTACCCAGTTGGGTTCTACAGGACCTAACTGTCCTGTTAGGTCCTAACTGTAGGGGTATGGAAATATGGTTAGGTGAACATGATATAAATTGCCCTATAACTGTTTCTATAGATTCAGATGTTGCAGGTCAATCATACGAAAGCAAACTATTTATAAAAGATATTTTGGAGTTGTTTCGATATGATTGGATAAATACATCTGTGATAGAGCTATGGATAAGGTGAGATCTTCTTTATACAGCCATATACCTTATGTAGGATCTGGTGATCTGGTTTCTTATTTATTAATGCATGCGTAATTAATACATATTTTGCAGCTACTTAGACAAGATATGTGCAGATTTTGCATTCGAACATGTAGGATTTTTGATTCCATCTTTGATTAGTCTAGTAGCTAAAGACCCTCCGTCAGTTCAACAATACTGTTGTGAGGCTTTTTCAATTTTTGCTCAAAAAAAGAAGACGATGATAATGGCTCCATTCAATGTAGAGTAAGTTTACTTTGCTTATTAAGAAAATTACATTTTTATTGTGGATTTTGAGTTATTAATTTTTAACTTTTTTACCTCTAGTGGTATGTTTTGGGAGTTATTGGTTATTGTCCCCGAGACGTTCACTGTCTATTATCTAGATCCTAAGGGGAGTAAATTGAATGCAAAATATGGACACATAATGAAAATGGCATTATTCCGGTGAGAAATATTTTATTTTCATATCCGTTAACATATGTTATTACATTACTATTTAATTATGCAATGTACTGTGTTACATTAACATGTAGGGGTTTTGATGAGTTCAAAAAGGCTGGAGGAAAGGTCCCCATGAAAAAGAACCAGCCAATAATTTGGAAGAACGTGAAAGTAAGTTCCCGACTACAATATATGTATATATTATTTATGTGAACAATGCTTAATTAGTTGTATTTTTTAATATTTTGTATGTTTGAATTGATAGTGTGCCACACAAGACAACAGATGGGCATGTGGATACTACGTGATGCGATTTATGCACATGATTATCAAATATGCCGCAATGGACATCGATTGTATTGCTGAGGTATTATATAGTCTCATTAGATAATATGAAATATATCAATCTTATTTATAGCTCATTAATTATATATATACATCATTCTCTTTACAGGTGTTTACAACTGACCACACTATAGGAAATGCCTTACCAGATGTACATGCTCCCTATACGACGAGAGAATTAAATGAAGTAAGAGAAGAATGGGCAACAACCATACAAGTAGTGGGGGATTTAAGATATAATTGGGATGTTGATAGCGAATAATGACTAAAGAATGATATTTTGTAAATGAATTTCTGAATTATAATATATGTGTGAATGTATCTACATGTCTGGATGTTTCTACATGTGTCTGAGTGAAAATGAATGAAACTGTTGGTTACTATATGAATGTTTCTATATGTGTGAATGTGAAAATGAATGGAACTACAGATTGCTATCTACATGAATGATTCTAAACGTGAAAATCAAATGGAACTGCAGGTTGCATTGCTAAATGTGTGAATATTTTTGTTGTTAATTTTGTAGGTTTTTGGCCTGTTGTTGGCTGATATCAATGGATGTCGTAAAACCTACAGTTCATAACTGAACTGCAGGTTTCTCATCATGCGACCAGCCATACAGCAGGTCTGCAAACTGACAGAAAAAAAACAAAAAATAGGCGTCGGTTATTTGTATAAAACCGACGCCAAATAGTTACAGTGTCAGTTTGTAATAGAAACCGACGTCTATTTCCTTAACACCACGGCCGTGCTAGCCAGCACGGCCGTGGCAGCAGATCAGACACCACGGCCGTGCTGGACAGCACGACCGTGGCAGCGGACCAGACACCACGACCGTGCTGGCCAGCACGACCGTGGCAACGGACCAGACACCACGGCCGTGCTGTCCAGCACAGCCGTGTTGGGACTTATATGGCGTCTATTATTAGCTAATAACCGATGCCTATAGTGCCCAAGTTGGTGCCCTTCTATGGCGCGAAGGTATATGGCGTCGATTTATTAGGTAATAATCGACGCCTATAGTGCCCTGCTGGCGCATTTTTGTTGGCGCACGGAGGGTTTTGGCGTCGGTTTTTGAACCGACGTGTAACGGCTGGGCTTTTAGCGTCGCCCACATAGGTGTCGCTTAGAAACCGACACTAAAGGCCTTAAATAACTGACACTAAAGGTCGGTTGTGTACTCAAGTGCCTGATCTTCTCTCATATGGTCCCTTGTACCACCTCTAGGTGCAGCGACACTGCTCCCTACAACATGTTCTTCATGTTCTCTAGACATCTTTTCTACTCTTCTTCTTCTGCATAAGCAAAAGTCACCATAAGACATACTGGAGGATAGTAGAACAGACACAAACCCTAGTCCTAAGTCCCTATAGACTCGGAAAACCCCAAGCTCTGATACCAACCAAACTATGATGCCCTGACGTGCCACAAACGAGATCACTCAAAACCAAATGCGGAATTATAAGTAAGCAAGTGGATTACCAGAAGTCCATAAGTGAAAAACTTATCACATATAAGTCCACAAGTCTACCATAGGCATTACATGTCGTATCAAAAGGTTCTTACATCACTATGCATCATCATTCCTATCTTCAACCTGTTACATGAGATACATGTTCCATATATATACATGTACATCTACCATAACTTTACAACAAAAGGCACACAAGACAAAAACTTCATATTGGTAACATCTTTAGAAAACACATCGAGAACATCCCCAAGCCTGAGTGTATAGGGATGACATCTAGGACTCTATAACTAAAAGACTAGCATCACATCCAACCTTATCAGTTACTTCTCTTACTGCTTCTCTTCCTTAGCTGCACAATCTCTATCTCTCCATGCAAGACCACCTAAAAGATGTGGAAACCCATGACGTAAGACCAAACATACCAACAAGAGATATAACTCTCCTCCAACGTCTATTAAAGCATAGATATATAAAAGCATATAGATGGTATACTTAGTAGGTTGAGAAAATTTAGCTAAATGATATGTATGTAATAGATAAAGTAGATTAAGTGAAATAAGGCAATTTCCACTGAGCAACAGGAAAATCAATATACTAAGAAGGAATATGAAGAAAATGTATATTCTCTATCAACTAAATAGTACAAAAGAAAGGCAAGACTTCAACTAATGTAATCTACATTTGACTCTAACAAAATACACTACACGGTTGTATTACATTTTTTATAATGCCCTAAGGAGATGAGGTATACCACTCATGCTCCAACTAACCACTTCTAAGTCAAAATCAATGCCATAAAAGGTCAATGGAAGAACTAAAATCCAAGAGCTCCCCAAAACCTCTAGGTCAGTGTAAGAGAAAACACCGTAGAGACATATCAAGTCTAACTGCAAAATAGCCTAGTCTGCCTTGGTATATAGGCACAACGCTAGTGAAACTCAGCTATGACTCATAGTCGCATTCCTTCCAGGGTACGACCTATAGCCAATCATGTGAAATATCATAAGCATATACTGAATCACATCAATGAGCTATGATTTGTAGCCGCACTCCTACCAGGGTATGGCCCACAACCAAATCCTATGAATGTGAATACTCAACAGAATACAAATCCAAGATTCTACTAAGGGAAAAAAATTCACCATCCAACACTAAGACTGACACAAGAATGGATCTATGTCATAGGAAAACTACATGATTAGATTTTCACTTGATTAATTATTCCAATTAGGTGTCTTTTAGCATCAATCAAGTTACAACATACAAATCCAAAATCAACTCAACAAAGATAAGGGAAAGGTGCAACTTCAAAAGATATAAAACGTATAAGGTGTGAACTAATCACATCATCACTACATGATACTTGTAGTACTACTGTTCACAAGGCCATCACCAATATCACACTATCATTGGATATCAATCCCTTATCACATCACTGGATGATAACACCTCACACTAGGCGTATAGCCAATTAGGTGTCTTTTAACATCAATCAAGTTACAACATACAAATTAGATGTGTTTTAGCATGAATCAAGTTACAACATACAAATCCAAAACAAACTCAAAAAAGATAAGGGGAAGGTGAAACTTCAGAAGTTATAAAATGTATAAGGTGTGAACTAGTCACATCATCACCACATGATACTAGTATCACTATTGTTCACAAGGCCATCAAGAATATCACACTATCATGGGATATCAATTCCTTATCACATCACTGGAGGATAACACCTCATACTAGGCGTATAGCCTCTGCTAGGTCATAGGACCCAATCACATAATACATGCATGTGCATCATCACATTGTGTCTCAACACTGTGTATAATTACCATCATGTACAATATAGAATTCACCATAGCATTCACATAGATATGGTCTTCATAACATGTGCAAGGTTAAGGGTTTCATAAACAAGAGAGAGAAAACATGATAATATAATAATCACTTCAAGTATGATAATTGAAACACATCACGTGACCCAAACTAGGGTTAGGGTTTCACACATATAACCAATTAGGGTTCCATTCCATCATGCCATCTATAGCACCCTGTCAAGGTTATACAGAAAATTATTAAGAGATTCCCCATACACAGAAAAATCATCCATAAAAAACTCTAAGCACCGCTCTACCATGTCAGAAAAAATGGCGAGCATACATCGTTGAAATTTAGTAGGGCGTTACAAAGACCAAAAGGAATTTGTTGGTATGTGAACATTCCATAAGGGCAGGTGAAAGTGGATTTCTCCTGATCCTTAGGCTCAATGGAAATTTGATTATACTCGGAATACCCATCAAGAAAGTAAAAATACAAACGGACAGCTAATCGTTCTAAGATCTTATCAATAAAGGGTAAAAGGAAATGATCTTTAAGAGTGGCTTTATTCAAATGGCGATAATCTATGCAAACTCACCATCCCATCACTAGACTAGTGGAAATCAATTCATTAGCCACATTAGTAGTGATTGTGATCCCCCTTTTCTTAGGAACTACCTGAGTAGGACTAACCTACATTGAGTCAGAGATTGTGTAGATTATACCATCTGAAAGTAGTTTGACAACTTCCTTCTTCACCACCTCAGTCATAATCGGATTGAGATTCCTATGAGGTTGGATGATTGACTTGGATCCTTCTTCGAGCCAGATCTTGTGTTGACACAGAGTTGGAGAGATCCCTTTAATGTCAGCTATGGACGACCTGAATGCAGCTTGGTGGTTTTTCAACACAGTGAGTAACTTTCCTTCCTGCTCACCACTCAAAGAAGATGATATAATCACTGGGAGCTTTTCCTCTATAGCTAAGAAGACATACTTTAGGTGTGTTGGTAATGGCTTTAGCTCCAAGTCCAGTGGGCTCAATAGAGATGAGACCAATGGTGCGGACGGTGGTTCAAGGTCCTCAAAGCACCTTGCATAGTAGCAAGGTACTGCCTTCAACATCAAAACACACTCCTCTAGATGGTTGTTGCATATGTTGTCCTCCATTCTGTTCATCAAGCATTCTTCTAAGAGTAACTTGGGTGATGACTGTATCAAAAAATCAGCTATGGCTTCTTCCTCAGTAGTAGGGTCATAGTCATCTCCTTCATCTTCCGGATAGCACATTACTTGAGTCAGTGAGATTACCTTTGTATTTTTCCAGGATGTCTACCACTAGAATACCTCTTTCTACTTTAGTCATAACATGGGACATATCCAGGAATGGCTTCCCTAGAAACAGAGAAAACTTTTCATCCACGTGATGAAGCATGTTGCATTGCTCCTTATTACTTGTGGTTTTAGAGCGCTCCGACATCTTGATCTCTAACCTATCATCTTGGATCCCCATAGTCATATGTCCTCTTCCCATTTCAAGTATCATATCTTCTATATCTTGAAATAGTCTTCCAAGTAGAAGCTCATTGCCATGGTCATCCTACTTTTCCATCACAAAAAAATCTACAGGAAAGATGAACCTATCCACTTTCACCACGACATCCTCATATATACCATATGGATTAACTACAAAATTGTCTTCCAACTGGATTGTCATACTACTCTTCCTGGATTCCTTAAGTTCAAGCTTCTTGAAGGTAGATAGAGGCATCAGATTTATACTTGCCCCTGAATCACATAGAGCCTCTCCAAATTTTTTCTTGCCTATGAAGCATGTGATATTAAAGCATCCTGGATCCTGTGTTTTAGGAAGTAGTTCCCCCAAGATGAAGGCACTAACCTACTCTTTCATAACCACAACATTAGACTCTGGTATCTTTCCCTTCTTTGTAATTATATCCTTCAAAAACTTCCCATAGGATGGTATCTCCTCAATATCATCTATCAAGGGAATGTTCACAGATAAGTTCTGAAAATTGTCTAGAAATTTCTTGAACTGCCGGTCCATCTTAGTTGCTTTCAAAATGTTTGGAAAGGGCACCAGAACTACTGGTTCCCACTGGTGAGGTGGAATATAAGCCAGAGTTTTATTATCCCCAACCTCATCAACTTGCTCCCTTCCATCTTCTCCTACGCTGCCATATCGGGTTCTTCTACAACCATTGGTATAGTTTGATTCGTAGCTTCTTCAGTAACTACCTCGTGTGATGCATCATTAAGTAGTTTCTTGCCACTATAGAGCAGCACATCCTTCACATGTTGATTCTCGGAAGGTACATTGGTGTTCGTTGGAAATCCTTGTTGAGTTGGTTGTTTTAATGCACTAACATTTGTAGCTTTCTGAGAGATCTGTGTCTCTATGTTGCGTATATGTGCCTCTTGATTTTTAAGATCCCTTTGATTTTGTGCAATCTGCAGCTCATTCTGACTCAACAATATACCCAACATTTCTTCAATCTTGGCAATTTTCTATTTCTCTGGTTGATACTGCGCTTGGCCATACTGTTGTGGCTTAGGATGCTGCTGTTGCGCCTGTGATGGATCTTGTTGGAAGTTGTTAGGATCCTTCCAAGAAAAGTTGGGGTCTTTCCTCCAAGAATAATCATTGTTCCTGTATTTCCCCTGATGCACATACTTGCACTCTTCTTATTCTTCCTCAACCAGAGCTCTACCTATAGAACAAAGCTTCTTAGCAATAAGATCTAACTTCTCGTTCAACACAGATATCACCTTGGATTCCCCGACACTCTTGATGGTTGCCCATGGCTCTCTTTCTTCTCCCCATGATTGATTTTTAGATATGTTATTGAGAATTTCATGGTAGCGAGCAGGCTTGTTGTTGAGGAAGAAGCCTCCTCCTACATTTCCAAGAGTGGTTCTCTCCCCTTTGTGTAGACCATAATAGAAAATCTTGTCTTGCCCTAGTAAATCAATGCCATGATGAGGCACTTTTCTCAGCATATTTTGAAATCTTTCCCATGCCTCTGAGTATGACTCATCTACTTGCTGTCTAAAGTTGTGAATCTTCTTCACTAGATCATTCATCTTTTATAGAGGGAAATAGCACTCAAAGAAAACATCTATCATCTAGTCCCATGTATCAATGATCTTGTTACAACCTCAATTTTGCATATGTTTTCATAATTGAAATGTAATGTTTTTATGAATATGGACTTGATTGAAAAGGTTGTATGCTTTCCTTCAAAAGATGGATTTCTTTGCAAATATCCCTTTGGATAGGAATTTCGTGATTCCTATTATTAGATTAATCCAATAATGGATATAAAAGAGAAGAAAAGAGGAAAAGTCCAAATAATGGAAAAAGATAAAAGATAATGGATATTAAGCAATATATTTATAGAAATACATAGAAATATCTAGAAAGTGGCATTAATGGCCAAAATTGAATAAATTTCGTTTATATGTGATTTCTAATGAAAGAAATAGGAAAGAGGAAAAAGGAAATGAAAGATAATGAGAAATCCTTGAAAATAAATCTTTTAACAAAAGAATAAGTAAGATAATGTGAATAATGGATGTAGATGTATCCAGAAGGATAATAAGCATCCTTAAAAAGGAATTTCGAAATATTAGGATTTCTTGGGATCCAAGGAGTCCCAATGGATAAGAATAAAGATAAAATGCAAATAATAGAAAATAAGAGGATAATGTGATACATAATTAATGAATTTGTGGTATTATTAAAAAGAGGTACTTTCTTCTATAAGAAAGTATAATTTCGTGCCAATGGATTAAAAGTCAAGAATAATTAGAATAAGAGAGATGATTTTTGAATTCCTAGATATCTAAAGAATATAGTTTATCTAAGAAGATAATAAAGAGAGAGAAGATTGCTTCTTAATGAAGGAATATGGTTTTCTATTGGGAAAGGGGCTTGGATCTCGTGGATGGGCATCCTAGGGCTTTGCTACCCTCCCCTATATAAAGGTAGAACTCTTGGTTCATGCCCAAGAGAGTTCCATGCATCTCTCTCCCTCTTCTTCTTCTATTCATTCAAACCCTAACCAAGGGGAGTAGTGTGACCCCTAGAGCCACATAATAATCGTGAAGGAAGTCCAGACACCCCCTTCAAATTCGCGTGACTACGGGGTTGCCAATTCATGTGGAACCCTCGCCCTGGTCACCTGCAACTCGTATGTAGAGGGCCGAGGTTCACAAACCTGATGCTCCTGACCCCAGCCATTTCGCACATGGCTGGAGACCTTGCTGGACATGGCGGGGAGCGGCGGAGGTAGGGAGATGGGTTCCGGCGAGCTCCGGGCCTTCAAGTGGAGGGAGGTGACCCCACAAATAGCTGTAGTCGGTGACAGCTAGGGCTCACAAGGAGGAAGACGACCGGAAGTGGCTTTGGACGGTTTCGCCCCTCTGGGTTTTGAAAAGCCCAGTGCCCATGTAGGGGTATAATTGTAACTCGGTTATGCTTCCAAATCGGCCGACTTACACGATGCATGGGATTGCTGACGTGTTAGCATCCCATTGGTCCAAGTAAGTGAAACTTGCAATTTTCATAACTAATTACTCATAACTCCGATTGTAGCAAATAATATATATATTTTTCTCCGAAAAATGGAAGGAATACAATAAAGATGTAATTGAAGCCTAATTCCTCTTGCAATTTGAAAAGTAGTTGAAGTTATCAACTTTAGTGCATTAATGATTAAGAAACCCTAATTTAAGAAGATTAATGTATTGAGAAGGGTTATTGATGAATCCAAATTCATCATGATTTTCAGTCACCACTTTGGACCCAATTCAATTAAATACATTCGATTTCATATCCTTAAATATTACAATGTGCAATTTTGCTTGGTTGATCAGATTATCAAGTTATTAACTAGTTTTATATGTATTTCATGTAGATTATGCAGATCATGATGAGGTTCAACCATAAACTAAAACTCACTCAAGATCCTCTCAACCTTGGTCTTGACCAAACAATTTTGCCTATTTGGTCTTGATCAATCGTTCTATACCAAACGGTTTGCCCTGACGGTCTACCCATTCGGTTTTGACCTCTCGGTTTTAGCCATTCACCAACACGGTCCTCCTCTCATCACTCTACCTTAACGGTCTTGAGCCTTCCCGCCCCCTTTATATGGTTTCAACACTACGTGAGGTCAAACAGTCTCAAGACCATTTGGCTTCACACAACCGCGAAGACCATTTGGAGGAGAAGAACGCTAGAGTATCCAAAACTATGAAGAACCAATATCAACCCAAGACCGTTTGGTTAGTCTAATCGGTCTTCAAGACCGTTTGGACGCCAAGAACATTTGGAACCAGAAGACTGTTTGGACGCCGAGACCATTTGTAACCAAAAAACCATTTGGACGTTGAGACCATTTGGATTCCGAGACTATTTGGAACCAGAAGATTGTTTGGACGCTGAGACCATTTGGATGCCGAGACTGTTTGGAACTAGAAGACTATTTGGACGTAGGAACGCTGGGGGCACAAAACTGATCAGAGCAAATGACCATGAGACTGCACAAGCCCTAAGAGTCTGTATGACCATGGCGAGATGCAAGACCGTGAAGAACCAGAGGTAATCGAGACCGATTGGAGGCATATTTCAAACTGTTTGGATGAAAGCAGTAGACCGAGAAGACCCTCATGATCTCAAGACAGTGAGGAAGTCTCACGATCCCAAACTGAGAGAAGACTAAATGGTTTCTAAAACCATTAAAGCAAAACCATGAGGATATTAAATGGTCTCCCAAACCATTTGGACGTGAGTCCTCAAACTGTTAAGAAAAAGAAAACGGTCTTCCAAACCATCCAAGACTCGACCCAAGCCTATAAATAGGACCAGTAGGGTCCTCATTTGGGGCATCAGACCCAAGACGCCGACAGGATGCCTGAGCACAAGTTTGATCCCGACCATCCACGCCATTGCCACTTCACCTGCTGCTCCTGAACTGAGCAAAGAGGTCTAGATGAGAAAGAAGGTGGAGAAGAAGATCTGCCTGGTCTTCCTTGGTAGTTATTCCTCCTCGACCAGATCTGTTCTGACACGACGTAGAAGACCACATCATCTTCACTGACCTGCGGCTACCTTCTTCATCATGATCATGGCGGAACCTTCCCTCTCTCTTGTTCTTCTTGTTTCTCACATCATGAGCGAGTAGTTCCTTTTTGCTGGGGTGTGGGGACTAGCCCTGCTGCCCATGCAAGCATGTTCTCTTGTTAAACATTCCATGGCAATGTATATAACTTTTCATTTCATTGTTAATCATTAATTATTGTAGGTTGATTATCTACTTGTTTCTATCTTGTCCTTCCCTATGTTGCGAGAACTTCTATATGTAGGGTAGGATGTCATTTAATGAGGTTGACTCCCAAACTAGAAATAGAGTGGGATTCCTTGAGATAGTAAGTATATGATCCGTGAGGGGATGAGCCATCTATCCCACGATGACACTTCTATGGCCTAAACATCCCACAGGGAGGGCCAGAACTTCAGCTGGATATCTGTATCTTCGTTGTTAATCATCGATGTTTGCTTGTAGATTAATCTCCTACTTGCTTATCGATTAGCACGGTTGACTTCCTGACTAGAAATAGAAAGGGATTCCTTGAGGTCGTAAGTGTATGATCCATGAGAGGATGAGACATCTAGCCCACAGTGACACTTTTGTGTGCCTAAACATCCCATAGGGAGGGCCACAGTTTCATTTGGAAATATGTATCTTCAAAATCGTAAGTGCATGATCCAGATGGTGACGAGACATTTGATGCCTAAGGTGATGCTTACACAAACCTAAACATCCCTCAAGGAGGGTTCACAGTAGTTCTATTTGGATAGTTAGTTCTTGCCCGGATGTTTGATGTTTAGATGTGTTTGCATGTGTAGTGGTGGTGAAACCCGGGACCATCCCAGCAATTCCATATCATTAATCTAGAACCAACTTTAATTCTGCTCTTTACTTTCTTGTAATAAGTTTAATCAACCTCAAATCAACTAGTCGTTCTAAATATTAGTCTTACTTGAACTAGACTCGACTAACAATGATTCTTAAAAATATTGTCCTTTGGGATTCGATCCTTAACTATACTGCGATAAGACCCATCCGCTTGCAGGTGGTATTATTGCACAAGGTTTTGGTAAAAATTTAGGGATTTCAACCCCGAGTGAATTTGTTAGTGTGATAATAAACCACGTCAATTATATGGATGATTAAAGTTGATAATAACATGTTGATTATAAAAAGACGCATTAGATATAAAAGGATGAACTTTATGCATAATTTGATTAATTTAGTGTTCCATGTACATAAATAAGCTTTAATGGGACTTGAAACCCTAATGTTAGTAATTATGATTCTTAAATGGCTTTAACTGTTCAAATCCATGAATAGAACTGAGATTTGATGATTCTAAGCTATTTTGAGTATACAAGTTTCTAATTGTGGATAAGTACCCTTAATTTGGTAATTAGGGTTTTCTAGTGGATTAATGTGATATTAGTGATAAATGGAGTTCATATGTGAATTAGACCATAATGAAACATGAGTTGTCAATTCTAAAGAAACCATAGATGATAATTGGGGCTAATGATCTTGGCATGACTTAAAAGGATAAAGATGGTAGTTTTGGTGTAAAAGAGATATATTAGACTTTATTGACATTCAACTATGCTTATGATGTTGAAATTAGGGTTTGTGAACTAAAAGAGCAGTAAATGTGATAAAAGCATTATGGAGGCTAAAATCCTAATGAAACCCTAAAGTTAGCCTAGAAATCCTAGGATGGCATCCAAGTCAATCTTGAGAATGTTTTGAATAAAACGATGACATTTGGATGTTATGCATTAACTTCAGGATATTGTTGATTGCTTGATTGACTGTTCTTAACTATTATTGCTTGGACATCAAGTTTCTCTGGATCAAGTTTGTGGTTATGCTTATGAATATCTCGAACTAGTTTTCTGAGGATTTTGAAGTTTTCATTGGTGGCTTGAATTAAACTGTTGGATGAATTTAATTCATGCATACTATAATGTGGATATGACTATCACCTAAGATATATGCCTACTAGCTCATATCCTAGTCCCCTTTGTAGCTTGAAAGGTTGACCTAGTATAGGGTTACCTTTGAGGTAGGTCCATCAGGTCATTTGATGTCTTAGTACATATCTACCTATGGGGTAGGTCCATCAAGTTATCATGAGTCAGAGATTGGGCTACCTTTGGGTAGGGCCATGCGACTCCACAACCCTAAGTAATGGCTACCTGTAAGGTAGAACCATGGGGGTAAGGATCTACCATATGAGAGAGGTAGCATCCAAGTCCACTGTAGGGACATCACAGAGATAAGGGGATAGGTATGGATTGAGTAGTATTTCTTAAAATGTAACCTTGATTGTTAAATGATATTTGGTTGCATACATTGTTACCATAGTTGCATGATTATTGTTTCCCCCACATACTGGCATATTCATTTATGCTGACCGACATTTTATTTGTCGGCATTTTAGGTAAAAATTGAAAAGGACAAATAGTAAAGTGGCATACTGTGAAATTAATAAATAAAGTGCAAGGAGGATTAGTTAGAATAGAGTCTAGATGTGGATAGAAGTTAGATATCCAAGTTTTTGAAAAAGGTATGCAAAGTTTTATTTTTATTCCAGCTTTCATTATAGTCATGGTAGAATTTAATAACTATTACTGATTATTTGTTGAACCTTTGATCTGGGAAATTGAAATAACGACTCTGACCTCTTGGTCTCCCTTAATTGGGGGTTACCGGGAGGTGGGGTCGTTACAGATCTCATCATCTAGATTATTGAACTATGATTTTTCACTATCTTCTAGTGATGATGAGAACATATTAAGTTATATTGTAGTCGCTGGGACCCTATCTATCTTGACCATGTCACAATTATCCACAAAATTGTTGATATGTGTCATTGTATCTTCATAGGGATGGCCATGGAACGCTTGAGATTTGACTAAGGCCACAAGTCCATGATCTATTTTGTAGCTGCCCACATTGGTGGCTTGCCATTTGATGAGCCCTTTCTGGGCAGTAGTTGACAACGCCTTTATCCTTTCCCATACTATGATTTCTTCCTCTCCCTCCATTTCTGCTATCTCTGGTTCTTTTAGCGTAGTAGGTCTCTCAGGTGGAGGTGTCAGTGGAGGGATTTGATTAAACTTGTCCACAGATCTGCTAGACTCCCTTTCTCCTTATTAGAGCTTTCCTTGTCCACAGCCTAGTGAGGACAATTCTCCATATTCTATGGCTTTGATACGTACCATGCACTAGTTTCCCTGAAATAGTAGAAAGTAGGTACTAGGGCAAGAAATGTATAATGTATCAAGAAAAATCTTATGTTTCAGATCAAAGATTTTTTTAAGAATAAAATAAAAAGAAAAATTGGCCTAGAGTACCAACCATAGCACTTGTAGTGCTGTATGTTGCCGCTTCCATGACAACGACACCAAAAATTTGAAATGAGTTTACCGTGCGTAGTAAGAAAGTGAACATATCGAAATAATAAGGCCTTGTGAGGCCCGAGTCCAACACGGGGAAGTGTTTCTCCAGTAGACTACTACTAACTGTGATCAAATCAGCTAGGTCAGTTGTAAATGGTTGAATTGGGTTGAATGAAAGAACAAAAGTAGAAATAAAACAAATTAAAGGTGAAAGTAATCAGAGATGAGGTGAATTCCTTAGGACAGTGGTATCACCATGGGAAACACTAATAATCAATATCACACACACTAACATATATTATCTCAATCCCTGGATAAGGAGCCTATAGTTAGAATTACCTACTCCCATAGTGTAATTCACTACCAAATCTAAAGCAAATCCCACTTATGCAGTTATTGGTTGATTAGTTAGATGCTTTACAATTATTCTCCGGAATTCTCCTCCCATTTACACTCCAATTTTCCCAAAGGGAACATTATATAGGTAAGTCTACGCTCTCTGACCCTTAAAGTCTCTCCTGAGATAACTAAGCATCTATCAATCCACTCATAGTGATCAAGCACAAGTAGAACATAAAGCTTTCATAGATTTATATCCAGTAAAAAGGGATAAAAAGTGATATTAATGCATGGAAATCAATCAAAGTGTAAATTCGGGCTACTCCCAGATCCTAAGGAATATAGGTTTTTAGCCTTGCATGGTTTTCATTGACAAATACATGGGAGGAAGAAGAAAATTTTGGGAAACATGAAGAAACTAAAGTAGCACGTGCATCTCCACCCGTCTAGAATATCCCCTCTGTCGTGTGAGTGTTCTGTTGTCTTCTAGCTATAGAATCATCCTCCAGAGGTGCCCGGATATCCTCAGTCAAAGCCTTCGATCTTCAATTCTTCTTTTCTCTCTTTCCGATCACCGTGCAATGAAAATGGTTGCTCTCCTTTTAGTTTGGACGTTGTCCCCTAAGTCATAGGGGGCACTTAGGGTCTGAATTAACATCCACTGTTAGATTAGAGATAAATCTGTGACTGGCCTGATCGGGTAGACTCGGTAGTACTGACTAGGTGAGTCAGTAGTACCGAGTCACTTAGATTTGGTCATGTGATCCCGATCCCATCGGTACTATTGACTGAACGCAATAGCACTGGGTTTTGTGGTTTTTGAGCTGCCTCTCTCACGTCAACTCAGTAGCACCGAGTTGGACACTCGACAACAATGAGAATTCTTAATTCATGTTGGGGCTTGCTGATGTTGACTTGGTAGCACCAACTTTAGTTGTCAGTAACACTGAGTCTAAGTGAGTTTCCAATGGGTCTCTGATGTCAAGTCAGTACCCCTGACTATTGCCAGGTCAGTAGCATCGACTTTGTGGCTCTTACTTGTACCTACAAACACACAAAATCATCATAAGCAATTGGGATGCATAAAATATTACCTAAAATAGTAAAAATCATATAATTTGATGCATTTAACAGAAACAGGCCATCTAAGTTATTTCATGCATAATCAATAAAATAAATGACTAATCTATACATGAAATCAAGGAAAAATGTGCCTGAAATAATGACTAAAAACACATGCATCAAACTCCCCTAAGCTTAAATGTTGCTCATCCTCGAGCAACACTCTCTCGGGTCTATTTGACAAGAGTCAGCAAATTGACATAACACATACATTCCTTTCTTAATCAAATCCACCTATCCTGCCCTGAACCGGCCTTCACTGACCATTGAACCGACAACTACTCTAAAGTGACCAAAAACTTCCATACAAGATGTCCACCTTTTGTTAATGACACTACTAAGAAAAACATTAACATCATAATTACTCAGACATTCACTTGGTGCATTGTGTGATTCCCTACACTAAATTGCTCTTTCCTAACTACCAACTATTTGGAAGAAGATCTCCATATAAGCATGAATGAGGAGATAAATCATTAGAGTGGCCTACCAATAAGAGCAGTTAGTGGTTCAATATGGGTGGCAAATTAAATTCATAAGTACATCCAACCTATTTATGCATAGAGAAAAATAAACCTAGATGGATGAAAAGAATGCCCTGAATGAATCCTAATGCCTAAAAATTTTTTTTTTCTTTCTTTTATGAGATGATGCATGTATGAACGAGTTGATTATGTTTGACAACTCAGTAGAATGCACATGTGGATTAAATCATCACTAAAACAAACATGTGGGATACACTTACCCCTTGTTTCTTTTGAACAAAAATTTATATATATATTTTTCTTTTTTTTCAAAAAGGCTAGGTTTCATGCTTATTGCATTTTTAATTCTTCTCCTTTCTTCCTTTTTTTTCTTTTCTTATTTTCTTGGAGATGTATCCCTACACTTTTAGATTTATACTCAAGATTAAAATCGACATGTTTTGGAAAATATGCATGCGATGTTGAAATGTATGCAACTACATGAATTGTGTTATGCAAGCTAAGATGGTATGCACTAAAGTTGATGCATACAAATGCAATGTTTTTCTTCCTTTTTCAAATGCAAGCAAACTAACTAATATGTTCTGATTGTTCCATCAAATGCAATCTAGGAAAATAGCTTGGAGTACTCATGAATTTTTGAGGTGGTGAGTCAAAAATGAATGGAAAAGAAATGGAATCACACAACTAAGAGACAATGCCTTTCATTATATTATGATGTGCCCCTCTTAATTGACCTATGTTAAGGGTGATCTAAAGGTTTATTTCTTGTATTTTCATTTAAGATCTTGTTATGGTTTGGTCAGTTTAGGCTCAACATCTTCATCATTCACATTCCCAAGTTGATTTAGACTTTCATGTATGTCCTAAATTCTAATGATGACTAGTCCAAAAACTTCCTCAAGTGGTGTTACAAAAAGAGTTTGCAATTCAAGCTTTTAAGGATATGAACATTTTCATGCAACAACACAGAGAGTACAATCTATTTGAAAATAAAACCATGCATTTACTACTCCATAATTACACTAGATAAACGTGGATCCTATACTTACACAACTAAAAATAAAACAAACAACTAAAGATAAAATTAATAAAAAGCCAAAGATAGAATGATGTTCCAGCACCACCCCTAAGCTTGAATATGACTATGTCTGCATTGTCAAGACTCGCACCCAAGAGGTGGAACAATGGTACCAGGGCTTAGAATGGTAGAGGTGGCATGTTGGGGTTGTGTGGAAGGAACATCCCTTGGAATGAGAGGTCTGTCGGTGGCATAGGAGGCAATTGTGGGTACTCTCCAAAGTATCCACGGTTCCAGTAGTTGTCGAAGAAAGGTTGCTGGTACTGCTCCATCCACATCAGGTGCATGTGAACATTCTCCTAGTTGGCCAAGAGAAGGCGTTCATTCTCGTAGATCGTCTATTGATTCTGGTCCAACCTCCCTTGAATATCCTACACAATTGCTAGCTTTGCCTGATGCTATTTTTGTCTTGTCTGGATCTCCTATAGCACGGTATACATACCTGCCATGTTGTATGGGTCCTGCTCCTCCTGGGAAGGTGGTGGGGCCGAGGAAGTCGAGGCAGCGTATGTGCGGGCCCTTTTTTGTGGGATCACTCTCCTGGTCATGGGGATGGTGGGCTCCACCTCCTCAACTTCTTCATCGTTGTCGCCACTGTGCTCCTCCTCATTGCCCAGAGCTGCTACCTTGGGTGGATCTTCAGCTTCCCCCTCATTCAATGGACACCTAAGATGTTCCACCCTATAGAGGTTGAAGACAGGGTTGGGGAGCCTCCGCTCCCAAAATATGCCTCGGCGGTTGCAATGCGCATAGAGTATATTGTGGTGGTATTGGAGAAAATGCACTTTCCTGAAGTGAAGGAGGTCTAGCTTTGTTATATCCTCCTATGGATCTAGGGTGGATAGATCAAGGAGTAGATGGATAGCAATACAGGTTATGAGACCCCCAAATAAGATTGGCGCCTTCCTTGTTACATTGTGGCTCAAAAAATCATATGTAGCAACAAAAAACCTCCAAAATTAACCATCTCCCCCTCCAGTAGCCAGTAGAGAAAGTAGAGGTCCGCATTCTGGACCTTCCCTTGAGCTTGACCAGATCAAGAAAAGATAGTGTTGATGTAGAGATAATGAAGTATATGAGAAAAAGGATGCTCAATATCAGGCATAGAACTGATGTGCCAGTTTATCCAGAATCCCACTGGCACCTCAATCAGCTGCTCTCAGGACAAGTCGTAGTCAAAGTTTGATGGCACTGAGTGTTCTAGGACATGAGCCTAGTTGAAGATATGATTGAAGGCCCTTAGCGTGAGAGAGTAGTAGCTGTTGAATAGGCGGAAGTTGACCTTGCCTTCCTTCCATTCGCCTCCTACCTTCTTCTCGAGGGTGATGAGAATGTCAAGTGATGCCAAGAACTGCAAGACAAGATCTGGGTAGGTCTGTCGGTTGCTGAAGAAAGGATTATCTCCCTCCATTTCTTGCTTCTGACATACCCAACACATGGTGTTAGTAAATCCCACCATCTTGATTAATGTACGATCACCATATCTTGTCGAGATGACCTGCCTTGTCTGCAAATATGCATAGAGCTTCCTTATCTATGAGTATGGGTGTTGAATGTGGGTTAGTCATGGGAGTAACTCACCCTATGGGGGAACAACTCCTCTCCTAGGAGCCATCTCATTGCTGAAAGAAGGAGGCTAAGAGAATGAAGCTCGGGGAAGATTGTCGATGCTTGGTGTAGCCTTGCTATGGAATGTAGGAGGAGTGGATGTTGATGGTGTGAAGAAAATGGCTCCACCACCCCTCCTTTTATAGCTGACCATGAAAGAGTCGGTACTACCGACTTTTTAAGTCAGTGGTACTAAGTTGGCTAGCACAATGTGTGGTCGGTTGCATCGATAGCTGACGATTGCCTGATGTAGATGGTGCAGATCACCCTAGGTTTGTGGTACCAAAAAATCTTCAATGGTACCGACTTTTGTCGCGGATCGGTGCCAATGACCGCTCGATGAAGTGTGTTATGGATGTTGGATCGTAACCACCTAGATTGTTGACGTGGCGAGTCAGTAGTACCGAATTATTGAGTCGGTAGTATTGAGTGAGGGAATTTGTCGGTGCT
Organism: Alisma plantago-aquatica; assembly: GCA_963693085.1. Lineage (NCBI taxonomy): Eukaryota > Viridiplantae > Streptophyta > Magnoliopsida > Alismatales > Alismataceae > Alisma > Alisma plantago-aquatica. The sequence goes on from OY856411.1 coordinate 1,077,724,010, forward strand.
TCTGAATTGGTAGACTCGGTATACTGAACCTGGGCACACATAAAAGTTAGAAGCACCAACTAGAATAGTCGGTGGTACTGAGTCCTTATCAGTGAACCCTCAAAAGATCTTCAGAGACTCGGTGGTAATGACTATTAGAGTCGGTGGTACCGAGTCTGTGTTGTTGTTGCAGACAAAACACTGACCTCATTTCAGTGCCACCGACTACAAAACTCAGTGGTACTGACTTTAAAGCCCGACACACTCCCAAAAATGAGTCAAGGTACCATTTTTACAGAAATTGAATTAAAGTGACAACTAAAAATGAAAATTGAGCATAAAAATAAAGAAAATAAAGATTGGGTTGCCTCACAACAAGCATCATTATTTAACGTCCTAGACTAGACGATCTATAGAGTAAGAATCTATGGAATGGTGCAAAGTTGCACCTCCTCTATCTGGGGCTCTACTTCACCTCCAAAATAGTGCTTTAACCTTTAGTCATTGAAAAGGAATAACATGTTCCCATCTACAATGTTCACATCACCATGGAGAAAGACTTTTTCAATCACAAACGGTCCACTCCACTTAGACCTTAGCTGACCTGGATGTAGCCTAAGCCTAGAATTGAAAAGGAGGACTTTCTGACCTGGAAGAAACACCCTATTCAGAATGTGTCGATCATGAATTTTCTTAGTCCTTTCCTTATATATCTTAGATCTTTCATAAGCATCCATCCTAAGCTCATCTAATTCATTAAGCTCCAAAAGCCTCTTTCTACCCACTTCATCTATGTTGAAATTCAGCTTATTCATGGCCCATTTAGCCTTATGCTCAAGCTCTATGGGTAGATGGAAAGAACGACCATAGACTAGCCTAAAAGGTGTTGTTCCTATTGGGGTTTTGTAGGCTGTTCTATAAGCCCAAAGAGCATCACCTAGCATAAGGCTCCAATTCATCCTATTGGTTGAGACCGTCCTTTCCAAAATTTTCTTCACCTCTCTATTGGACACATCAACATATCCTTGAGTCTGTGGGTGATAAGGAGTGCCCACTCAGTGCTTCACCCCATATTTTCTCAAAAGAGCTCCAAATTGCCTATTAGTGAAATGGGAACCACCATCACTAATAATTAGGCGGAGGACACCAAACTTGTATAAAATGTATTCCTTCACAAACCTACACACTACCTGTGCATCATTGGTGCGGGTCAAAATTTCTTCCACCCACTTAGACACATAATCAACTGCAAGAAATATATATATATATATATATATATATATATATATATATATATATATATATATATATATATATATATATATATATATATATATATATATATATATATATATATATATATATATATATATATATATATATTGGAATTAGACAACACAAATGGGCCCATGAAATCTATACCCCAAAGATCAAAACTTCAACTTCCCGAAACACATTTAAGGGCATCTCATGTCTGTTAAAGATATTACCTGCACGTTGTCATGTGTCACAATGAAGAACAAAGTTGTGAGCATCCTTAAACAAGGCAGGCCAATAAAATCCACTCTCTAAGACTTTAGCAATAGTCTTGGATCTTGCATGGTGTCTACCTGTGGGTACATAATGATATTATGACAAGATGCTCTCCACCTCACATTCAGGTACACATCCTCTTAATAGCCCATCCCTACATTGCTTAAGAAGAATTGGATCATCCCAAATGTAAAACTTCAATGAGTGGAAAAATTATTTTTTCTCTTGATACCCCCAATCTATAGGCAATTACTTACAAGCTAGGTAATTAACACTATCTGCAAACCAAGGATCATCAGTTTTAATTACAAACAATTTCTTATCTGGGAATTCCTCAATAATGGGGATGACTATATCTTTTCATCCTCCCTTTCCAACCTAGACAAACATTCGGCTACAACATTCTCGACCCCTACCTTGTCACTAATCTCAATGTCAAATTCTAGAAGCAAAAGAATCCACCTAATCAATCTTGATTTGGCATCTTTCTTTTGTAGCAAGTATTTAATAACAACATGGTCAGTCCAAACTATCACTTTATCCCCAAATAGGTATTCGCAGAATTTTTCAAAAGCAAACACTACCACCAACAATTCATTTTCGGTAGTGGTGTAATTCAACTGTGCATCATTCAAAGTATTTGATGCATAATATATGAAAGTTGGAGTCTTGTCCCTACGTTGACCCAACAAAGCTCCTACTACATAATCTGATGCATCACACATCATCTCAAAGGGTAGGCTCCAGTTAGGATCCTATACAATAGGTGCAGAGATCAGTTTTTTCTTTCAGGATTTAAAAATCTTTTAAGCATCGCTCATCAAAGGAAAACTCAACATCTTTTTCTAAAAGCTCAGATAGAGGTTTGGAAATTTTTTAGAAATCCTTGATAAAATGGTGGTAGAATCAAGCATGTCCTAAAAAGCTCCTCAATCTTTTCACTGAAGTTGGTGGAGGTAGTGTGAAGACAACTTCAATCTTTACTGGATCCACTTCCATGCCCTTGTCGAACACCTTGTGTCCAAGGACAATACCATCACTTACCATCATGTGACACTTCTCCCAGTTTAGAACTACGTGAGTGTCTTCACCTTTCTGTAGCACCCTGCCAAGGTTATATAGACAATCATTAAAAGAATCCCCACACATAGAAAAATCATCCATAAAAACCTCTAAGCACCACTCTATCATGTCAGAAAAAATGCTGAGCATACAACATTGAAATGTAGTAGGGGCGTTACAAAGACCAAAAGGCATCTGTCGGTATGTAAACGTTCCATAAGGGAAGGTGAAAGTGGATTTCTCATGATCCTTAGGCTCAATGGAAATTTAATTATACCCAGAATACCCATCAAGAAAGCAAAAATGTGAATGGCCAACTAATCATTCCAAGATCTGATCAATAAAGGGTAAAAGGGAAATAATCATTAAGAGTGGTTGTATTCAAACAGTGATAATCTATGCACACTCGCCATCCCGTCACTATCCTAGTAGAAATCAATTCATTAGCTGCATTAGTAGTGACTATAATCCCCTCTTTCTTAGGAACTATTTGAGTAGGACTAACCCACATTGAGTCAGAGATTGGGTAGATTATACCTACCAAAAGTAGCTTGACAACTTCCTTCTTCACCACCTCAGTCATAATTGGATTGAGACGCCTCTGAGGTTGGACGGTTGCCTTGGATCCTTCTTCGAGTCAGATCTTGTGTTGACACAATGTTGGAGAGATCCCTTTAATTTCAGCTATGGACCACCTAAGTTCAGTTTGGTGGTTGTTCAGCACGGTGAGTAACTTTCCTTCCTCCTCACCACTCAAAGAATATGATATAATCACTGGGAGCTTTTCCTATATAGCTAAGAAGACATAATTTAGGTGCGGCGGTAATGGCTTCAACTCCAAGTCTAGTGGGCTCAATAGAGATGGGACCAATGGTGGGGTCAGTGGTCCAATGTCCTTAAAGGGCCTTGCATAGTAGCAAGGTACTGCCTTCGACATCAAAATACACTCCTCTAGATGGTTGTTGCATATGTTGTCCTCCATTCTGTTCATCAAGCATGCTTCTAAGGGTAACTTGGGTGATGATTGTATCACAAAATTAGCTATAGTAGGGTCGTAGTCATCTCTTTCATCGTCTGGATAGCACATTGCTTGAGTCAGTGAGATTACATTTGTAATTTCCGGTATGTCCACTGCTAGAGTACCTCTTTCTACTTTAGTCATAAAATGGGCCATATACAGGAATGGCTTGCCTAGAAATAGAGAAAACTTATCATCCACATGCTGAAGCATGTTGCATTGCTCCTTATCTCCCGTGGTTTTAGAGTGCTCTGACATCTTGATCTCGAACCCGTCATCTTGGATTCCCATAGTTAGATGCCCTCTTCCCATTTCAAGTATCATATCTGTTGTAGCTTTAAATGGTCTTCCAAGTAGAAGCTCATTTCCATGGTTATCCTACATTTCCATCGCAACCAAATCTATGGGAAAGACAAACCTATCCACTTTCACCAGGACATCCTCGCATATATCATATGGCTTAACTACGGAATTGTCTGCCAACTTGATTGTCATTTTACTCTTCTTGGATTCCTTAAGTCTGAGCTTCTTGAAGGTAGATAGAGGCATGATATTTATACTTGCCCTTGAATCACATGGAGCCTCTCCAAATTTTGTCTTACCTATGAAGCATGTGATATTAAAGCATCTTGGATCCTATCTTTTTGGAGGTAATGTCCCCAAGATGAAGGCATTAACCTTCTCTTTCAGAACCACAACATTAGACTTTGGTATCTTTCTCTTCTTTGTAATTATATCCTTCAACAACTTCCCCTAGAATGGTATCTACTCAATAGTGTCCATCAGGGGAATGTTCATAGATAACTTCCATAAATTGTCTAGAAAATTCTTGAACTACCGATCCATCTTAGTTTCTTTCAAACTTTTTGGAAAGGGCACCAAAACTACTAGTTCCTACTGGTAAGGTGGAATATAAGCATGAGTTTTATTACCCCCAACCTCATCAACTTGATCCTATGCCATCTTGTCCTACTCTGCCATGTTTGGTTCTTCTGCATCCATTGGTATAGTTTGATTCGTAACTTCTTCAGTAACTGCCTCGTGTGATGCATCATTAAGTAGTTACTTGCCATGGCAGAGCAGCATATCCTTCACTTGTTGGTTCCCAAAAGGTACATTGGTGTTATCCAGAAATCCTTGTTGGGTTGATTTCTTTAATGCACTAAAATATGCCGCTATCTGAGAGATATGTGTCGCTATGTTGCGAACACGTGCCCCTTGATTTTGAAGATCCCTTTGAGCTTGTGCAATATGCAGCTCATTCTGACTCAACAACTTACTCAACATTTCTTCAATCTTGTCAATCTCCTACTTCTCTAGTTGATACTGCACTTGGCCATACAACTATGGCTTAGGATGCTACTGCTACGCTTATAGGATGGATCCTGTTGGAAGTTGTTAGGATCCTTCCAAGAAAATTTGGGGTCTTTTCTCCAAGAATAATCATTGTTCCTATATTGCCCCTGACACACATACTTGCACTCTTTTTCTTCTTCCTCAACCGGAACTCTGTCTATACCACATATCTTCTTAGTAATAAGATCTGACTTCTCGTTCAATGCAAATATCACCTTGTATTCCCCAACACTCTTGATGGTTGTCGGTGGCTCTCTTTCTTCTCCACATGATTGGTTCTTAGACTTGTTCTTAAGAATTATATGGCAGTGAGCGGGCTTGTGTTGAGGAAGAAGCCTTCTCCTACACTGTCAAGAGTTGTTCAGTCCCCTTTGTGTAGGCTATAATAGAAAATCTTGGCTTGCCCCAGTAAATCAATGCCATGATGAGGCACTTTTCTAAGCATATTCTAAAATCTTTCCCATGCCTCTAAGTATGACTGATCTGCTTTCTGTCTGAAGTTGTGAATCTTCTTCACTAGATTGTCTTTTATAGAGGGAAATAGAGCTCGAAGAAAACATCTATCATCTGGTCCCATGTCTTAATGATCTCATCATCTAGATTGTTGAACCATGATTTTGCACTATCCACCAGTGATGATGAGAACAACTTAAGGTATAGTGTAGTCATTGGGACCCTATTTATCTTGACCATGTCACAGTTCTCCATGAAATGTCTAATATGTGTCATTGGATCTTTAGAGGGATGGCCATGGAAAACTTGAGATTTAACTAAGGCCACAAGTCCATGATCTATTTTGTAGCTGCCCACATTGATGGCTTGCATTTGGATGGGCCCTTTCTGGGCCATAGCTGACGAAGCCTTTATCCTTTCCCATACTATCATTTCTTCTCTCCCACTGTGACATCTCTGGATTTTCTAAAACGTAATCTACTATGTGACATCCAAAGTAAAACCCTCACCTCAGCGATAATCCCAACTTAAGCACCACAGACTAGGCTAAGAAGAAGAAAATCAGAGGAAGTCAGAAGGAAACAAGAAGTAATACATGCACATGAACAATAAACAAACCATACAACATATGTTCACCATTCAACATATAATTGCATAATGAATTGTTACAACATTTGATATTACATATTGAACAACAAACTTATACATATCATGTACTACCACTAAACAACATGATCTCAAGACAACAGGTATGCCTGTACATCAACTCACCACACAAACTACATTTCCATCCAATAAAATCCTCAAAAAGGCATGAACTAGGGATCTTAATCATGATATTAACCTCAATCAACCTTCAAATTTTACAAAAAAGCTTGGAACTCTCAAAATACTCCACATACATGACTTTACTAATGTTAGTGGACATTAAAGGACTCTGAAAGTCCACTCCATCACATCCTACACACCTTAAAACAAATTCCATCCTCAGAATTAAGCCAAAATTCACTTTATCACATCATATACATCTTAAAAGAAATTTCATCCTCAAAATTAAGCCATCTTCTTACTTCAAGGAACAACAAAAAGTTTTTCATCCATATATAGGGCACCACTTTGTGTGCAACCTATCCAAAAATAAAGCTCCTTACTCATATCCCAACCACTATTACGAGGTTTTAGAACATATAAGGTGAAACCCCTCTTCATATATGACTGAACCAAGGGTTTAAAAACTCTGGTTAAGTCATTACATATCACCTATGTTAAGGTTGTATCATTATCATTACCCATGCATTAGGGTTCCCACATCATATTACCATGTTCTAAAGGGTTAACTAAGGTTAGCCCATTATATCAAGGTGTCATCAACATTTTATTGAGATAATTTGTTAGAACACGTTCAACAGTAACATATGCCTTTTAGGTGGTTGTTAACTATAGTTAACCCACTTTATCCATCTAGATCATATCAAGGTGTTATAATTGTTATGTTGGGCTAACTATCAAACTATATTTTTCATCTTTATTAAGCACTAAGATTAACACATCATGTAACATGTTTTGTTCATATGATCTCATTTCATTACTCATCATAAATTGCAACATTTACTAGTGATTTCATCACAAGATTGACCAACCATTTCACATTATCATCATTATTCAAGTTAATGGTTAACCATTTATGCATTGATATCTATTAAACCATCTCTAGGTTTCCATCATATCATGTATATAAGCACATCTCGAATCTCAAGATTAGATCATATCCTTACATATATTATATCATGGTTGTTCTAATCAAACTTATGTGAGTGACTTATTAAACATATATCAAAACTTTATCTAGTCCAATTGAGGTTCTCCTAACCCATATCATGATGATAGTGCCATGCTCAGTATCTCTGAGCTAACTCAACTCTATGAGTATCTCATAACACAACTCTATCTTCCCTTTATTAGCCTAGGGTTCTCAGATTACCTCATTGGTACTAGTGAAAGCCTTACAAGCTCTAGCCACATAAGCACAAAACAAAACATGCTATGACATTACCTTCATAGGTATCTACCTATGAATCATTCTTACCCAAAACACTCTTATCAACATAACCACTAGATCCCTACAAGGAATCACCAACCCAAGCATGGGGCTTCATAGAAAGTAAAACATATACCTCCTTTAGGGTCTTGGGATTCTCTTTCCCTCACCCAGATGGTAGATTCTCATATATTATTATTAACATATGCACATATAACCAACCTCTCTTTCTTTCTCTAGGGTTTGGTCTCCCAAGGACATCTACGATTCAACATGTCTATAAGAATCATGCATAAAGCGACTCATCTCAATTACTCAGGAGTATTCTAGTTTAGGACATATCATAAAACTAATTTCTCATAATTATCATATCTTGGAGTTGAGGTTCTCTAACCTTCTCCCAATGGGTCTCACTCTCTCTGGAGTTAACCCTAAAACTGGTCCTAACACTAGAGGTCCTCCTTCATAAAAGGGCTTGAGGCTCATGCTGACTCACAACCTTGTCTTAACTTAATATATCTTATCTCATAAAAGCCTAGTTACTTGCATGATCATCACTTACCGTAAATCCTCAAAACTGAACCTTAATCCTCAAAGACATCATCGATCATCATAAACCATCTTATATCATCTCTATACAACTTAGATCATGATCTAATCTTATTCCATCTATCATATATTCTAACAAGGCTCTAGACATCTAATCTAGAACTACTCTCTCTTCTAGACTGATGTCATTCATTTTCACTTAGGTTGCATGACCACCTCCTACTCGTACATGTATGGAGACACATTTTTTAATACATATATATAATAAAATATTATATAGTTTTTCTCTGACAAAACAAGCGTCAGAGAAAACTATTGAGGTTTGATCCATTTTGAATCAAAAACCAAATCCTAAAAATGAGTGTCCCACACATAGGAGAGAGTATAGTGTCATGAAACCAGTGAAAAGGGTGAGAAAAAGGGGTAGACTAGTGTAGATACTCTAGACAACGTGCATAATATGTCTAGGGTTTCTCTTCCCTTGATGTACATCATTTCCAAATAGTGCAACGTCCCATACCGCTGCACTATAAGGAAAGGACGACATCTAAGGACTTACTACTCAACAAGCACCAGTCTAGACCTAGTTCTCGGACATCTAGGTGCTAACCTAGAGGCTAGGTCAGATCGAGTCTTTGAAAGATGACTAATCTAACCCTGAAGATTATTAAGTTCAAGGTTCATTTTGTTTTGAGTTGCATAATGAGCAAATGTCAGGCTTTGCTATTGTTCATGCTCTGATACCACCTGAAAACTAGTGAATAGGGTGAGAACATGGTGTAGACTAGTGTAGCTACCCTAGACAATGAGCGCTATATGTCTAGGATTTCTCTTCCCTTGATGTACGCCATTTCCAAATAATGCAATGTCCCATACCGCTACACTATAAGGAAAGAACGACATCTTAGGACCTGCTTTACAACAAGCACCAGTCTAGACCTAGTTCTCCGATATCTAGGTGACCATTTATGCTGTCTCTGGTTCTTCTAGCGTAGAAGGTCTCTTAGGTGGACGTGTCAGTGGAGGGGTTTGGTTAAACCTATCCACAGATGTTACAGACTCCCTTTCTCCTTATAAGATCTCTACTTGCCCAAAGCCTAGTGAGGAAATTTCTCCGTATTCTATGGCTCTGGTACACACCATGCACTAGTTTCCCTAAAACAAAAGAAAGTAGGTATTAGCGCAAGAAATGTATAATGTATCAAGAAAAATCTAATGATTCATCTCAAAGAAATTTTTAAGTAAGAATAAAATAAAAAGAAAAATTGGTCTAGAGTGGATGAACATAGAACTCATAGTGTTGGATGTTGTTGCTTCCCCGATAACAATGCTAAAAACTTGACACGAGTTTACCATGAATAGTATGCTAGCAAACATATCGAAGTAATAAGGCCTTGTGAGCCCCGAGTGGAACACGGGGAAGCATTCACTACTATGGAAAATGCTTTTTACAACGGGAAAAACACAACAGTTTTGTTGGTTGTGTTGTAGTTAGCATATCTTTTACAACAAGTCTATTTGTGTGTTATGAATTATATATTTTATACAACACAAGTTATATACAACGGGCCAAACTTGTTGTAGTATATGTGATACTACAACATGTGCTAAATTGTTGTAATAGACTATAATATCACAACATACTCAAACTCGTTGTAAAGACCATAATTACACAACATGCTCTAACCCATTGTAATAGTCATGTATGCTAACTTGTTATAATACATCATCATTACACAACATACTCTAAACTGTTGTAAAAGATTATAATTACAAAACATGCTCTAACCCGTTGTAATAGTCATGTATGTTAACCCGTTGTAATAGACCATCATTACACAACATACTCTAACCCGTTGTAAAAGATCATAATTACACAACATGCTCTACCTGTTGTAATAGTCACATATGTTAACCTGTTGTAATTGGCCATCATTACACAACATACTATAACCCATTGTAGTATACTATAATTACAAAACAAACGTTCACTTATTCTAATAGTTACCCGTTGTAATAGACCACAATCACACAATAGGTTTGCACGTCATTTGTTTTATATGTACAACAAAGAATATATGTGTTGTATAAAATGAAACTAGTTCAACGGTTTGAGATGTTCCTTACTTTCAAGCAGTCTCAAGTTCAAAACCTTGTATCTAGATGTATTTTGCTTTTGTCTCAACATGTTATATACAACACCCCTATTACAACAGGTGTGTTCAATGAACTACAACATGTATTAACTGTTGTATAAAATACATATATTACAACATGTGCAACACCTGTTGCATAAAGAACCCCCTGACCGGCCTAAATCGCGCGTCCTAAAATTGGAGGCGGATTTGAGGTAGTCGAGCTTTTACATTTATAAACCCAAATCCTTCTAGGCCCCCGCAACTTTGTTTACGGGGTCGAAGTAGATATACGGGGTCGAACACAGGGACAAGGGGGGTAGTGTTGAGAACCCAAAATCGACACGCTACACTCCGGCAGGTATAAAGAGATGATAAACTCCCCCAGAGGGAAGCATAAATATGTCACAAACAAAACAAGAAAACTATCTCCAAGTGGAGTTACTAGAAAGATTTAAGGTTTTAAGCTTTTAGTAGTTTTTTTGGGGTTTCATGCAACATAAACAAAAAGATAACACTAGAGCTAGAGAAAGGTACGAAGGATATAACTACTGCAAAACAAACGGCACTAGTAACACCCTGCACCCCTTCTCTCAGAGCGGGAACCTCTAACCAAGCCTCGTCACCCCTCTCGAGATTGCTGGGCTCAAAGTTAGAGTGGAATGTTACTGAAACAACTCCGTTCCAGGCACTCTCGTACTCCAGAATCAGACCAAACACTAGAGCCAAAACACAACTCTCGAAGTTGTTGCGACGGAAAAACACGATTCGGTAGCTAAGCGAAACGCGATCCAAAACATGCAGGCTAGAGTTCGGATATCAAACATAGCAGTCATCCAACATATTGCACCAAGCATAGAGAAGCAAGTAATTAAGCATTTCCATTTCTATAAACACTAAAGGTCTTAATTACAATGCATAAGTAAAGGAATTAAATGACAGTATTAAAGGTATGTGTCGCCTTCTTGATGTAGAAGGACGACAGGCTACAGTAACCATCCCGCCCGATATCGGACATGGACCTAGCCCGATACAGCCGTGTCGGGCGGCACGCTCTCTCAAGCGGCACACCATGGCGGGCGACTGCATCGCTCAAAGACCTGGCCGATACGCTCAAGTTGGGCGACACACCCTCTTGGGCGGCACGCATGACGGGCGGAGCGTATCGGGTTCGATATCGTGTCGAGCATGGAGCTACGTATCCTACTGCCAGGCACTGGTGTCGGGCATTCATTTCGCGTATCTACATCGGCCGATATCGGCTCCCAGTGTCGCCCGATACAGTCCTAGGTGAACCAGTCCCCTCCCTCTCGGGATGAGGAAGAGCTCACCTAGTGTCGCCCGGTACGAACACTGGAGCATGATACGCCTGCTCTCGCAGTCTCCTCCGAAGATAACTCGACTATCCGAAACCTGAAGTGACTAAGCTTGTCCGATCTATCTAAGCTGTCTTTTCGGCTCCCTATAGCTGCTATTTATAGGCAGCTGGTCGTGAGAAGATATGGTGCTCGAAGCGCCACGTGTCCTCCTTTCCGTCGTTCAGTTGGCGGTCGGCTCACGCGGGTATCGCCCGGTACAAGGAGGTCGGCTGTTGGGCGTCGTGGCGAGAGGCGCCTGCCGGTGGGTGGCCAATATCGCGCGACACATGGAGTAGTTGCGGCGTGCTCGGTTCCCTATCGGGTAAAGAGGCGTGTCGTCCATCAGTACCTTCTCGCGTGGCATCCTTGCGTCACGCTTTGTCGTATCGCGCATCCCTGCCGGGCAGCGTGCGTATTGGGCGTCAGGGGGGCCGAAACAGACTTGGACTTATTTGCGGGCCGAAACGGCCTTATTGGTGCTAAATGGGCCAAAATGGGAGGAAACTCTGCAAAAGATAGAAATATTGGACTGAGAGCATTGCTTGGCTAATTATTGCAAAAATGCATATAAAAGAGAGGAAGATGTCAGAAAATGGCAGTTTTGATAACAGAAAAACAGTCTAAAACATCACAAAAATTGGTGTTATCACCCCCCCCATAAGACCACGCGATCTAATACAACAGTTGACACCTGTTGTAAAATGAAAAAATGAACTATTGTAAAAACCATTTTTTGTAGTAGTGATTTCTCTAGTAGACTACTACTAACTGCGATCAAATCAGCTAGGCCGGTTGTAAATGGTTGAATTGGGTTGAATGAAAGAACAAAAGCAGAAATAAAATGAATTAAAGCTGGAAGTAATCAGAGATGAGGTGAATTCCTTAGAACAGTGGTTTCACCATGGACAACACTAATAATTGATCTCACACACACTAACATCTATTATCTCAATCCCTAGATAAGGAGCCTATCGCCAGAATTACCTGCTCCCGCAGTGTAATTCACTACCTAATCTAATGCCAATCCCACTTTTGCAGTTATTGGTTGATTAGTTAGATGCTTTACAATCATTCTCTATATTTCTCCTCTCATTTACACTTTACTTTTTACAAAGGGCATAGTGGACGGGTAAATCTACACTCTCCGACCCTTAACCTCTATCCTGAGATGACTAAGCATCTACCAATCCACTCATGGTGATCAAGCACAAGTAGAACATAAAGCTTTTATAGATTTATATCCAGTAAAAAGAGATAAAAAATGATATTAATGCATGGAAATCAATCACATTATAAATCTGGGCTACTCCCGGATCCTAAGGAATACAGGTTTTTAGTCTTACATGGTTTTCATCGATGAATACAGTGGGAGAAAAGAAGAAAAATGTGGGAAACATGAAGAAACTAAAGTAACCCCTGAAGTTCAGCCCATCTCGAAGATCCCCTCTATCATGTGAGCATTCTGCTATCTTCCGGCTGTAGAATCATCCTCCATAGGTTCCTAGATCTCCTCGGTCAAAGCCTTCAGTCTTCGATTCTTCTTTTCTCTCTTTTCAGTCATCGTGCAATGAAAATGACTTCTCTCCTTTTACTTTGGTTGTCGTCCCCCTAAGTCATAGAAGCCACTTAGGGTCCGAATTAACATCTACCATTAGATTAGAGATAAATCTACAACTGGCATGATCGGGCAGACTCGATAATACCGACTAGGTGAGTTGGTAGTACTGACTAGGTGAGTCGGTAGTACCAAGTCACTTAGGTTTGATCGCGTGATCTCGATCCCGTCGGTACTATCGAATAAACTCGATATCACTGAGTTTTGCATTTTTTGAGTTGCCTCTCTGACGTCAACTTAGTAGCATTGAGTTGGACACTCGGTAGCATCGAATTTTCTTGATTCATGTTGAGGCTTACTAATGCTGACTTGGTAGCACCAACTTCAGCTGTTGGTAGCACTAAGTCTGGGTGAGTTTCCAATGGGTCTCTGATGTCAAGTCGGTACCACCAACTATTGCCAAGTCATTAGCACCGGCTCTGTGGCTCTTACTTGTACCTGAAAACACACAAAATCATTATAAGTAATCGGGATGCATAAAATATTACCTAAAATAGTAAAAATCATATATTTTGATGCATTTAACAGAAACATGTTGTCTAAGTAATTTCATGCATAATCAATAAAATAAATGAGTAATCTATACATGAAATCAAGGAAAAATGTGGCTGAAATAATGACTAAAAATACATGCATCAACACAACATCATGGTCTCAACCAAAATACAACAGGGTCACGATCGCAACACAACATGTCTCAACCACCCATCACAGTTGGTCTCACGACCGCTACATACACTAAAATATGCGTCTCGACCCAAGAAAAAACATGTTTTCACAATCGAAACAAACATGGTTGCCACCATCCATCAAGGCATTATAATTAGAACCAAAACCAGGTGCAATGTTGTGACCAAAACCAAAAGCAACGTCGCGACCATCACCACAACACAATGTATTGACCGTAACATGTTGTGTCTCGAGCACCAATCACAACAGGTTTCACGACCAATACAAGACATGCATATCATCCAAAACTAAAGGCAACATCTTGACCATCAAACCAGAACAAGGGTGACGACCAAGACAAACCATGTGTCTAGACCCAAAGACAAAATCATGGGTAGCGACCGAAAACCAAGCAAAAAGGGTTACAACCACCAAGGTCAAAACACCTTAACAACACTTAACCATCATCAAATAGAGATGAACTTCAATCATAATAGAAGCAACCCCAGCCAAAATAGTATATGAGCATCAAAGTATACCACTATCAACTAGGAGGAAAACTCCACATAAAACGATCACCAGAAACCCTAAAACATGCACCATGAGAAACACCATGGAAAACCTCATGCAAGAGACAGATAAAAGATGGTTAACACCTCCAAAACAGAATCTAAACTCCATGATACATCAAGGTATATGATCCTAATGCATGTGATCAAAACCAATATCAAAAGATAGGGAGAAAATGACCATGACACATCCATCTCAAAAATTGGGTGCCAAGAATTAGCGTTTCAGATTCCAAGTAAACCAAGCATGATTCTCACCATCATCCAAGTTCTAGAACATGGTATCATGTACTATCATGTTAAGATTATATTCTAGTAAGAGAAACATCAACATGAAGGCAATAATATGGTGCAAGTAATAGAAGAAGTTAGAGAGTTATATAACCCACCTTAAGGAAGATCAACTCCAAGGATCACTAGCTTCAAGCACATGATCACCAAGGATGATGGAGCTCCACCAAATTCTTCACTCTTAGCAACAAGATAACCTCAAGAAGAAGAAGATACCAAGGTCAAAGGTAGCTCAAGGAAAGAGAGCAAGAAGCCCTAGGCTGAACCAAACGAAGAAGAGATAAAGAGAGAAGAAACTTCCTCTCACTTGGGTACCACCTTGTCAAAGTATGGCATATGACCCTTGTGATGAGTTGTTTCTCTCCAAAATGATAACCATGGAGGATCCATGGTCTAGGGATGAGAAAATAGAAGAAGATGATGTATAAGGTCAAAGGAAAATGCCACCAAAGAAAGGCAAATACTTACCAAGGTTGAAGATGACCAAAAGTCACCACTTGCAAGGGATCTCTATAACCAAGGCTCCAAGGATCGACTCTCCTTTCTCCACCAAGCTCCAAGGACGAGAAAAAGTTAGGGAAGTATAAGGAAGGATGGAAGTTCACTTACATGGAGAGAAGAGGGTTTATATAGCAAAGGAGGAGGGAAAAGTAAGTTGGAGATGAGGTGTCCACACCTAAAGGCACCAAAGGGACACTTGTCCTCTCAAGATGCACACATGCAACAACTTAAACCATGCATGCACAAGATGGTGATACAACCTATGTTGGGTCTCGGTGACTTAGGTCCCCCAACCCATTGGTTTCGATCGAGACACTCCAAAGGGGTCGAAACTAACACCCAAGCACATGCCTTGGTCAAGACAAAAGGTTCACCAAAGAATCAAGGTCAAAACACACCTCAAGAAGACCATCATCTCGACCCAAACTCCTCCAAGACCATAATGGTCAAGACAAAATAAAACCAAGGTAGGGGTCTCAGTCGAGACACACTCAAAACGCCCCTCTAGGTCGAGACAAGGCCAAGACACTCAATAAGGCACATCAAGGTCAAAACTAACCAAACCATGGAAACCCTAATTACCTCTAAGGGTGTCACCACTCATCCAAGGACAAAACAAAGCACCCCAAATCATCACATTCTCTCTCATGAAGCTAAGAGAGAAAAGGAACACTCTAAATGTGTAAAATTGCTAGATAACCCTCTCATGTGGGTAAATTGCAATTTGACCCAAAACAAGCATATAAAGCACAAACATCATCCAAACAAGCTCAAACTAGAGACTTAATCTTTCCACAAGCTCTTAGAATATATCAAAGGATTAGATAAAGTTTCCAAGCACTTCATCAAGTCAAAACAAATAGGGTTAGCCCAAAACACAGGTCAAGGGTCTTATAAGCCATAAACCCCTAACAAGGATTTCGTCCCTAAAATCCAAAGAGAAAACAAATGGGTATATCCTATGCATCTCATCCTCAAGCTCCCACATCTATGACTAATAGGCAAAGAACAATTATCAATCACCACTTGGGTGATTAAAAGAGTGTGTAACACCCAAGTCAACCAAAATAGATAGACATATACGAATGAAATAACTCTATCTGACATGTCTCTACTCATAGGTTGACCTCTCCTTCTAGCTGACTGAAGGCGTAAAATCAAACCATTGCATGTTGCATCCCCATTTCCCACTGTCCTGTCTAGAGGAACCAGACTATGATGCTTGTCCACATCCTCGTCCACTACTATTATATTTCTATCTCTATGAGCCCTGTTGGATTTTCCTCAGTTGTTGACTCACCTCATCATCTTTCATTAGACTCTCCCACCTCAGATGTCCTACCTGCCCAAACTTATAGCAAGTCCTGGTCTTGTATTGTGGCCTAGACGACCCTATAACTGACACAAATATTGCAATGTGGGATCCAACAAGTCGAAAACTACGACCTATTCTCTTACTTGGTGACCAATGTGTCTGGCTTGCTACTCTTTACTGTGACGGCAATATTGAGAACCTAGGATCCTTAAAGCTTTCAGACGAATATCATCAGTACTGTATCAGCCTCTTCTTGGCACCCTTCTCACACTTCTCAACCACTAATCTCTCTATCCTCTAAACTGACTCCACAAAAGTGGCAAGCCACTCATGATTCTCTAAAGTAGCCACTGGGGTTGACAACCCAAAACTCAACCCCTTCTCAAAATGTTAGATCCTCTCTTGATCTGTAGCAGCCATGTGAGGCTAAGACCTCAACAACTCCATAAACTTCGATCCATGATCGTTGATCGATAAGGATCCCTATTGGATCCTGTCTAATTGGAATATCTTGTCATCCAGATAGGTCTGAGGAATGTACCGACTGACAAACTCATGTCATAACTCCTCCCAATGAATCTCAACATTGGGTTTCTTCTCCTCTTTTATGGCCCACCAATGGACAACACTCTCCTTCAAAAGATACAAAATATGCTTCACTTTGTCTACTTCGATTATGTTGAGGATCTTGAAGGCATTCTCCAACTCTATCAACCAAAGGTCAGCATTCACCACGTCTATTGTACTAGCATACTCTACAACCCCAACTCACCTCAACCTCTTGTAGGTCTTCCTAGAATCCAAAGATTCCACATTGGTACTGCTACTCTCACTTGAGGAATGGGAATTATGTCTTTCATATGTGTAATCATGATCATAAATTTTCCAAACATGGACTGAAAGCCAGGGTTTTCAATCATGGCTGGGTCAAACTAGGGCATCTCAGGAACCCAATCTTGTCTCACGTGGTCCCTTGCACCACCTGTAGCTGCAACACACTACTCTCTACAGTGTGTTCTCCAGACATAAGTCAACACTTGCATTTCATAACATATTTTCTAATCGCTACATGATTATTTTCCAATCAACATGTTACATAAATAACAAACTTCTCCACATTTATGTACATACCACCAAATGAATACAAGCCAAAAACCATGTATCGATCATATCATGTCATTAAAACACATTGAGAACGCCCCCAACGACCTGAGTGTATAGGGACAACACATAGGACTCTACTACTAGACACTATCCATATACCATGATTCGCCAGGTGTAGTTTCTCTTTGTATTATATCCTCAGCTATCCAATCTTTAGTTTGGCATGCATGTCCACCGAAAAGATATATAACCAATGAGGTGAGACAATAGTCCCAGCAAGAGATATAACTCTTTGACAACTCTATTATTATCACAAATATTGAGTAGGTTAAACATAATTGACTAAATGACATATATCTTATGAATAAAGTAAATAGAGAAGAAATATGCACTTGCCATTGAGTAATGGAATATTCAATAATTTTAAAAAGGAATATGAACAACATGTATAACTGTTATAAACTAAATAGTATAAAATCAAGGAAAGGCTTCAAACAATGTTCTCATATTTGATTCTAAACATGCACACTACATGGCTGATTACGTATTTTATTATGCCCTGAGGATTTGAGTCGTACCACCCAAATACAACTGACCAGTGAGAAGTCAAAATTAGTGTCATACAAGGTCAATGGAAGAGTCGAAATCCAAAACCTCTCCACACCTCATGGTCAGTATACTAGAACACCACAAAGACATATCAGTCAATTGCCAAAGTGACATACAATCAAATCAAAGGGGTTGGCTCATGCATGGTCATCCATATAACATCTAGGCCACCATGGTATAAGTAACGACACTAGGAGAACATGCTCACATATGTCCATTCTAACAAGGAGTGGCTCATGCATGGTCATCCATATCACAACGAGATCGACTCACGCATGTTCGTCTCACACAACCTATAATTAATGATGTAAGGGGATACTCAACTTGCATCCCACATATTAAAAAATATGCGCTCCAAGTTAAACTCGTTTGACCATCCAACAAATGCAAATGCTGAATGGATGTATGGTGTAGGGCAATCTATAAGATTAGATTTCACTTGATTAATTAGACCAATTAAAGTGTCTTTTAGCATCAATCAAGTTACAACATATAAAACCATAGCAAGCTCTATAGAATAAGGGCATAACACACTTTCAATAGATGTAAACATATAGGGTGTGATCTTGTTACACTATCACCACGTAATGTCTATATCATTTCCATCCACAATATCATCACCACTATTACACAACCTCCCAAGGTTGTCACCAATGTCACATAACTAAGGGATATAAATCCCTCATTTTAGTACCAGAGGATATCATCTCAACTAGTCACTAAGCCCTTACCAGGTCCTAAGACCCATCACATCATACTTGTGATTCATTATTATCTCATCATGCTTCGTTAGGCATATAAGCATTACTTATGCTAATCATGCATGACACATCACATATACTTTCCCTAGCAATCACTAGCTATTACATTCCGAGAGAATATGTTACAACACATTAAACAACTTTAAATAAAGCAAGCAATGCATCATAAGTTCTCTAATTTAGGATTAGGCTTCTTGATTGTTCCACATAGGGTTCTCAAGCATCATTATATCCCAAATCTCTAACTTTTACTACCTCCCATAAGTTGGAGTGTATGAGGTTAATATTTAGACAATATAACTGTAAAGACCCAAGTCTCTACTATTAAACATGATAAACAAATCATCAATTGGATAGCAGCGGAAGAATAAAATCTTGACTTTATTCAAAATGTATAAAGAGTACATTATAAAATTTCCATAAAGGAAGTACAACTTTATACAAGCACAAGGATCTAGGTAGAGGAAGACTTAACTAATACAACATTGTCTCCAAGCAAACAACTATATAACATAAAAGCAAACATGTTCACTCAAGCTATATATTCCTTTCTTCTTATCCTATCCTTGGGTTCACCAAGCTTCCATGCGCACTCTGATCCTATCCTGGATGGTTGGGGTCATCCAGCAAGAGAAAGATAACAAGGTATGTGTTAAAAATAAGGGATAGGACAAATCATAATAAAAAGCTTTACAATATAAAGGATTCTCTACAATAAGAGATTTCAAAAGGAATGAGGCTAATATATGAATATTCCAATAAATAACAGATCTTGCCACCATTAATCATCACATTAAATTAAATATTTGCATGTAGATATATTGGACTAAATTAACTATAGTAGGGCAAAGACACCACTGAGTCATTGACCAAAATATATGTATTGGGTAGAAAAGCACACCCATAGGCAGAAAAGCACGCCTCTGTATATATAAGGGTAGAAAAGCACACCCTAATGGTTACGCATAAGCGTCTACGATAGTTAGCTAGTCAAATTATCTACCATGCATAAAATAGTGGCAAAATATATCATTCATTAGACATTTGCATCATAAGACAAGCACAATAGCATGTGGGGTCATTGACCCAATTCAACCTGTAAATAATAATTCCAAGAGAATAGGATATGTCAAAGTGAAACAAGAGCAAGTATATCAAAAGATGAGACAACAACGGTATTAGAAGCATAAAATAAGTTAGGAGTCAATAAATGCAATTAGAGGGAAATGAGGCTAGCACAATAATGAGTGGGGTTGGGTAAAAGCCCAACTGAAAGTTAGGTAGTTTGCACATTATATATTCCACACATTCATCATAGTTGTTCACATACATAGGGGTCGGATACAAAATAGGGTGCACATACCTTAGATATAATACATTACCATCATATCCACCAAACAGATAGTATCCAAAATCCATCCACATAATATCCTAGTTACATCATAACACATGTATTAATATATATAAAGGCATAAATCATAGGAAAAACCCTAATTTTACAAAACTACGATTTAGAGTTCAAAACCAAGTCCAAACGATTACTCATAATCTCCTGATTAAGAAAACATATTTTATTATATAAAACAGGGTTAAAATGAATTAATTATGTATTTTAAAACATTTACATACTAAAAATGCCAATCAAAGCAAACTTCAGAAAACCCTTGAGAAACAGGTCACAAAAATCATAAAATCAGATTCTACGTTAAAAATCCTTTCCATCGATTATTTATTCATATTTTTCTGACCAAGGATCGATTTACTATGAATTAAGTAAACCTGACCAATCAGAACTTAAGAAAACCATATTGTGACAGTTATTTAAATCAAAATACAAATCGATGTAAATAACAGGGTAAAAGACTAAACTACCCTTGCATATTAAATCAAATTAATTAAAACTACGAGGGCAAAGGAGTCATTTGGAATCTTTGTATCTTCGTCAGCGAGAAACTAGTCTCAAGTGAAATTACAGTAATACCCATAGCAGACCAATCGTCTACTCACAGGGGCAAGGGCACCCTGGTCATATCCCGACCCAGCTTCTTCGACTCGCAGCAATGGCGAGGGAGCAGCACAGGGGAACCAAAAGCTCGAGTCGCTCTTGGGTTCTGAAAGAGTCTGTCTCAGGATCTATCTAGATGTGCTCGTCGATTCCCGGTGATGGAGAATGAGCCAAAACAGGGTGAAAGTCGATGCGGAAAAATGACCAGAGGCCATTGAGCGAAGAAGAAACAGAGGGGTTGAACCTCGAGTCCACGATGTTAGAAACAAGAAGGAAAAGCTCGGCTAAGGCTGTCGGTACGATCTCGGGGTCAAGGCGAAGCGAACGGAGGCGGCAGCGAGGTCGGAGGAGCTCAGAAGCTCTAAATCAGGTGGCGGCGGCGGAGCTCACCGGCGGTCTATAGGACCCGGTGCTTGGGGGTGTCTCGAGGAAAACCGAGGGCAGAAACGGGGAGAGCGGGTGCCGAAGTTGCTCACCTAGCACTCAATTGGCCGGAGATGGTTGGAGTAGCGAGCAGCAGGTCGCCGCTTCCGGGGAAGAAGACCAAGTAGGTCAGGGAGATCAAGGGGATGAGGGAACCAATTGAAAGGAGGGGAAGAAAGGTAACGATCCGAGGGTGCTAGGAGGCACCTTAAATAGGTGCGGGGAGGGCCATAGACGCCTCAGTAACTCGGAGGTGGAGAAGACGTTTTTGGGGGTTTCTCGTATGATGAGGAAATGACGCCGAGTTAAGGCTCGATCAAACCGGCAGCGAGAGACAGATTCAACGGGACAAGAATCACGTGAAACGGTGGAGGAGGGAGTGAGAACGGAGTTGAGGAGTCAAGGAGGCGCTACTCTTACTCGGACGCGCGAGTTACTGGAGGAAGAAGATGAAGTCGGGTCGCTAGATCAAAGGGAAATCAACGCGGAGCCGTCGGATGGCGCGCAGACCCAAGGGGCGCGTGACAGAAGAAAATCGCCAGACTTTGGCGTTACAAACCGATATAAATGAAATCAATTCAATAACTATAGTTACACCATATTAAAAGCTAATAAAATGCATTAGAGAGGTCAAATGAACTCCAAAAGCCACCAAAATTTAACCATAGGCTCATAATGACGAGTATTACAATGCTATATAATTAGAATCTCGTTTAATGCATAATATGGCCCTTAATAAACATATAGCTCATAAAGGAGTATAATAATATATTAATATGAAGGAATTATATGAAAAGGCTATTAATGAGAAACATGTGAGAAATCTCGAGATATAAAACACATTAGGGTACAAATAATCATTACTCAACAAAATAACATATTAATATGAACTAAAATCATATTTTGAGGAGAGAGAAACAATAAAGGTTAATATACACATATATGAACTCAAATACACATTATTAATAATATATTTATCCAAAAAGCTCCAAATTAATATAATCTACTATATTATCCCATTAAAGACCAAATTACATAATTAACCCTAACTTATCTCCTAATGTGGGTTATTTGTGCAAACACCCCTCAATTTACATCAATGAGGGTAAATAGTGATTTCAACATCAAATTGTGCTCAAATTGCACATGGAGTCCAAAAATGATCCAAAAGGATGGGAAATTTATGAAAAAGGTCCAAATGGACTAAAAGGCAAAGGAAAGCTCAAAAGTGGGTAAATTGCAGGGAAGACCCTGAGATTCAGTATGTTATAGCACACCACCCCTTAAAGAGGATTTCGTCCCCGAAATCACAACAAGAGGAAAGAGAGGGTGGGTGTGCAACATCCCAACCTTAAACACTAGGCTATAACCCTTACTCTAGGGCACAACACAAAATCTACATAAGTCAGGTGTTACTAAGGTTACCACAAAACCTATAGTCTTTTATCAAACCCAAAATAACATCTTGTTGCATAAACTCTATCATGAAAAGGCAGCATATCTATTATACTATCACTTGTGCCACATTTTATCCAAAACAATAACATCTCAATATAATATCATATGTATTTCCCTCATCAAGGGTTTTAAGCACAATTAGGGTTTACAAGGCCATTACAACCTATACTAAACCATTCCCAACAACAATTAATGTATTAGGTCAAAACCTAAATAACTCAATATTACTATCCATTAGCTGCATCATGTGGGATTATGCCATATAATATCATCCTAATAACAGGTCTAAGGGTATATGGCTTATCTCCAAGGAACATATTGGCACAACATCTAACATACTCATATCACGAATCATCACTAATCATATTCTCTCACAACACTACTTACTATGAATCAACCTCACATTATGTGAATCTAATTACTCATCATCTTATTACTGATTTGATCCATAAACCAATAAGATGATCAATAAGATGTATTTTAGTGAACAAGGTGATATGCCTAACATGTGTTGATAATTGGGTCACAAATATGATTAAATGATTATAATCCATTTACATGCATTAATGTATATCATGTGATGACACCTAATGTCACTGGAGTATCAAGAAAGGCATGAAGGGTATATATATATGTCGTCAAGGCTAGATGATTACATCCTAGGGTTTAGGTCAACATGACCATTACATGTGAAAGCATCCTCAGGGTGTATTTTACCATACACATTTTATAATTTGGGTGACTAACCCAAACTATATGTATAACCACATATGAATAATTAATGATTATGTGCATCAAGAATATATTAAGGTTCAAGCATAAGAATTACATGACTTATCCATTTGTTCATAAACAAACAAGATGAATTACAAACATATAAGGTTTGTTCAACTCTAACCATATAAGCTTACTAATCTCATGTCTAAGGAGTTATGGTTACTTGATTTCAAGGCATTGAGGGACTCCAACCCCCTAAAGAGGATTTCGTCCTCAAAATCAACAACTCCAAAATCTATCAAGGTACTATCACCACCTTTCCACTCAAAGGGTTGACTAAGTCAAACTATTTTAAGGGTATAAAGCCCAACATGAAAGGTCTTACTAAAATATATCTTCCAACTCAAGGTATAGCATAGGGTACACTAAACCCTAAACATGGAAATCTAAGGCTCACATAAGATACTTAGGGATTGCTAGATGATTTTTGTTCGAGAAAAGAAATCAAATCATCATATAAGGGTTATAAAGGTTATTCAACAATAAGGTAATGTCTAAAGGTAGACTATTTCGAGCTGTCCGTTTCAGATCAGGCCAGGCCAGGTCATATGAGCTCAGGAGTCCTCGTGACCAAGCTAGGGGGCGGAGGAAAATATTGCCAGCCCCCAAGCTCTGACCCTTTCTAGACACCATCACTTCAACTTCTTGCTCTAATAGCTACTTAATAGACAATTCACCAAAAAGTTGACAAATTTTATTTCTAATAAGAAATTATTATGATCCTAAATCAAACATTCTTTATAGGTCAACTCTAAGGTGAAAAACTAACTAAAGGGAAACTATATAAGATAAGGGTTCTATCTAGGAGACAATTTTGAATTAGTCAAGAATCCGACTACCTTGATGCTCTGATACCATGCTGTAAAGACCCAAGTCTCTACTATTAAACATGATAAACAAATCATCAATTGGATAGCAGCGGAAGAATAAAATCTTGACTTTATTCAAAATGTATAAAGAGTACATTATAAAATTTCCATAAAGGAAGTACAACTTTATACAAGCACAAGGATCTAGGTAGAGGAAGACTTAACTAATACAACATTGTCTCCAAGCAAACAACTATATAACATAAAAGCAAACATGTTCACTCAAGCTATATATTCCTTTCTTCTTATCCTATCCTTGGGTTCACCAAGCTTCCATGCGCACTCTGATCCTATCCTGGATGGTTGGGGTCATCCAGCAAGAGAAAGATAACAAGGTATGTGTTAAAAATAAGGGATAGGACAAATCATAATAAAAAGCTTTACAATATAAAGGATTCTCTACAATAAGAGATTTCAAAAGGAATGAGGCTAATATATGAATATTCCAATAAATAACAGATCTTGCCACCATTAATCATCACATTAAATTAAATATTTGCATGTAGATATATTGGACTAAATTAACTATAGTAGGGCCAAGACACCACTGAGTCATTGACCAAAATATATGTATTGGGTAGAAAAGCACACCCATAGGAAGAAAAGCACGCCTCTGTATATATAAGGGTAGAAAAGCACACCCCGGGTAGAAAAGCACACCCTAATGGTTACGCATAAGCGTCTACGATAGTTAGCTAGTAAAATTATCTACCATGCATAAAATAGTGGCAAAATATATCATTCATTAGACATTTGCATCATAAGACAAGCACAATAGCATGTGGGGTCATTGACCCAATTCAACCTGTAAATAATAATTCCAAGAGAATAGGATATGTCAAAGTGAAACAAGAGCAAGTATATCAAAAGATGAGACAACAACGGTATTAGAAGCATAAAATAAGTTAGGAGTCAATAAATGCAATTAGAGGGAAATGAGGCTAGCACAATAATGAGTGGGGTTGGGTAAAAGCCCAACTGAAAGTTAGGTAGTTTGCACATTATATATTCCACACATTCATCATAGTTGTTCACATACATAGGGGTCGGATACAAAATAGGGTGCACATACCTTAGATATAATACATTACCATCATATCCACCAAACAGATAGTATCCAAAATCCATCCACATAATATCCTAGTTACATCATAACACAAGTATTAATATATATAAAGGCATAAATCATAGGAAAAATCCTAATTTTACAAAACTACGATTTAGAGTTCAAAACCAAGTCCAAACGATTACTCATAATCTCCTGATTAAGAAAACATATTTTATTATATAAAACAGGGTTAAAATGAATTAATTATGTATTTTAAAACATTTACATACTAAAAATGCCAATCAAAGCAAACTTCAGAAAACCCTTGAGAAACATGTCACAAAAATCATAAAATCAGATTCTACGTTAAAAATCCTTTCCATCGACTATTTATTCATATTTTTCTGACCAAGGATCGATTTACTATGAATTAAGTAAACCTGACCAATCAGAACTTAAGAAAACCATATTGTGACAGTTATTTAAATCAAAATACAAATCGATGTAAATAACAGGGTAAAAGACTAAACTACCCTTGCATATTAAATCAAATTAATTAAAACTACGAGGGCAATGGAGTCATTTGGAATCTTTGTATCTTCATCAGCGAGAAACTAGTCTTAAGTGAAATTACAGTAATACCCATAGTAGACCAATCGTCTACTCACAGGGGCAAGGGCACCCTAGTCATATCCCGACCCAGCTTCTTCGACTCGCAGCAATGGCGAGGGAGCAGCACAGGGGAACCAAAAGCTCGAGTCGCTCTTGGGTTCTGAAAGAGTCCGGCTCAGGATCTATCTGGATGTGCTCGTCGATTCCCGGTGATGGAGAATGAGCCAACACAGGGTGAAAGTCGATGCGGAAAAATGACCAGAGGCCATTGAGCGAAGAAGAAACAGAGGGGTTGAACCTCGAGTCCACGATGTTAGAAACAAGAAGGAAAAGCTTGGCTAAGGCTGTCGGTACGATCTCAGAGTCAAGGCGAAGCGAACGGAGGCGGCAGCGAGGTCGGAGGAGCTCAGAAGCTCTAAATCAGGTGGTGGCGGCGGAGCTCACCGGCGGTCTATAGGACCCGGTGCTTGGGGGTGTCTCGAGGAAAACTGAGGGCAGAAACGGGGAGAGCGGGTGCCGAAGTTGCTCACCTAGCGCTCAATTGGCCGGAGATGGTTGGAGTAGTGAGCAGCAGGTCGCCGCTTCCGGGGAAGAAGACCAAGTAGGTCAGGGAGATCAAGGGGATGAGGGAACCAATTGAAAGGAGGGGAAGAAAGGTAACGATCCGAGGGTGCTAGGAGGCACCTTAAATAGGTGCGGGGAGGGCCATAGCCGCCTCAGTAACTCGGAGGTGGAGAAGACATTTTTGGGGGTTTCTCGTATGATGAGGAAATGACGCCGAGTTAAGGCTCGATCAAACCGGCAGCGAGAGACAGATTCAACGGGACAAGAATCACGTGAAACGGTGGAGGAGGGAGTGAGAACGGAGTTGAGGAGTCAAGGAGGCGCTACTGTTACTCGGACGCGCGAGTTACTGGAGGAAGAAGATGAATTCGGGTCGCTAGATCAAAGGGAAATCAACGCGGAGCCGTCGGATGGCGCGCAGACCCAAGGGGCGCGTGACAGAAGAAAATCGCCAGACTTTGGCGTTACAAACCGATATAAATGAAATCAATTCAATAACTATAGTTACACCATATTAAAAGCTAATAAAATGCATTAGAGAGGTCAAATGAACTCCAAAAGCCACCAAAATTTAACCATAGGCTCATAATGATGAGTATTACAATGCTATATAATTAGAATCTCATTTAATGCATAATATGGCCCTTAATAAACATATAGCTCATAAAGGAGTATAATAATATATTAATATGAAGGAATTATATGAAAAGGCTATTAATGAGAAACATGTGAGAAATCTCGAGATATAAAACACATTAGGGTACAAATAATCATTACTCAACAAAATAACATATTAATATGAACTAAAATCATATTTTGAGGAGAGAGAAACAATAAAGGTTAATATACACATATATGAACTCAAATACACATTATTAATAATAT
The DNA here is from genome assembly GCA_963693085.1 of Alisma plantago-aquatica. Lineage (NCBI taxonomy): Eukaryota > Viridiplantae > Streptophyta > Magnoliopsida > Alismatales > Alismataceae > Alisma > Alisma plantago-aquatica. Next base: position 1,077,751,566 of record OY856411.1, read on the forward strand.
ATTTATCCAAAAAGCTCCAAATTAATATAATCTACTATATTATCCCATTAAAGACCAAATTACATAATTAACCCTAACTTATCTCCTAATGTGGGTTATTTGTGCAAACACCCCTCAATTTACATCAATGAGGGTAAATAGTGATTTCAACATCAAATTGTGCTCAAATTGCACATGGAGTCCAAAAATGATCCAAAAGGATGGGAAATTTATGAAAAAGGTCCAAATGGACTAAAAGGCAAAGGAAAGCTCAAAAGTGGGTAAATTGCAGGGAAGACCCTGAGATTCAGTATGTTACAATAACAAAGTATGCACTTTCACCTATTTTTACTTTTCCATGTTCCCTTAATGACACTTATAGCGTATGCTTGATATTATTTAACCATCTTCGTAGTATTCACTGATTATAACACCCAATTAACTCACAAGGATAAAGTCATGTAATTTAAGAGAGAGAGAGAGTACAATATAATGCCTTCTATAATATGACATGCCCTTAGAATCAGGGTCAATGCCCTTCACGTATAGTCAATTAGTGTTTTACCTCATGGTTACATCACCCACCCTAAACACAACATTTCCACTTTCTTTGAGCTGATTTAGATTTGAGCATCATTAGCTAGATATGAATAAGTCATTGTGTCATCAACACTAGGTATCACCATTTTGTAAATGTATATGTGTATCATCTCATTAAGTTATGTGTGGGTTACAATAGTGCATTAGTGCATAATGTAAACATGTTAACTATTGTGCCAATATGATGATTCACCATTATGTGAATTGTATGTTGTTAATCTTCTCTTTTTACCAACCCCATTATCATACTAAGGAATGTCAAACCATATATTGCATAATCTTGAGGGTTTCACTTCAAATTATACACAAGATACTTATTAAACCATAAAACGTGTACACATGATTTCTACACAAAAGCTAACACCCCTTTGATTTCATCTAGGCTCATCACCACTATCATGTACTCACATAGGGGTATCATTAACCTCTCTTACAAGTTATGATCATGTAGAGAAGAATATAGAAGATGCCATGGATTACAATCTTTCACTAAGGTGTGTACATAGGTCTTTCTATCTTATGATTAGGATTAACGTATGGCCACTTTACCACTAAACCCTACTTCTATAACCTCCCACCTTATTAGAGAGTTTTAGGGCTAAGAATCATAATTAAGGATTAACCATTCATAGTCATGACATCTTAGATAGTTCATCACACTATGTATTAACTATATCCATACACAAAACTATAGGTGTAACAACCCTTCATTACACATGTATCAACTTAAGAAATTATATGGCATCCCAGTCTATCTCCTAACCCTAGATGTCATTTTCACCTTGAACTTAGGATATTGGCTACACACGCATTATGTGATATCAGTTTTACCACCTTTTGAACATGTTGGGTTGGCATTAGCATAGGGTATCCGTTTATCATCAACCCCAAGTATCAGTTCCATCGTTTCCAAGGTGTGTCGACTCCTCAATCAATAGGCTAGTATCTCATCTTAGCTTTAATAGGTCGTGTCGCCCTCTTAGTCAACAAGGTGTATCAAGCTAGGAATCAACAAGGTATATTGGTTTACCCCAACAAGGTGTCGGGTTAGCTAGTCTTCATGTCAGCCTCTTTCTCAACCAAGGGCATCTCTATTTAGCTTCACTCTGATGTGTCAACCACTTACTCCACAAAGTGTGCCATCCTCTCTCCTATGGGAGGGTACCTCAGTCTAACACCGACATGGTGTGTTGTCTTAACCTTATCAAGGTGTATCGGCCTACACTACCTTTGTGTCGGCCTTGACACCTCAAGATGATATTGATTTCATAAGCATAACATAGTGTATTGCCATGACCATATCTTGGTGTATGGGCCATAGAATCTTCAAGTGTGACAGTTTAAGAACCAATCGGGTGTGTCAGATTAAGCAAACTCTAGGGTATCAACCTCACCACTATTTTATGTGTCGGCTGAGGTGTGCCACCCATCATACTTGTGGCGGGCAAGGTGTAACGAGTTATTAGGGTTAGAGCATATCGAATTAGCTCCTCTAGAGCATGTTGGGTTTGAGCTAGGAAAGTGTGTCAAATTTGTCATCTTCAACCTTACGATATAAGCAACTAGTTCAACCATTATAATGGCAGGAAAGCACAAGATATGGAAACCAAACTAAACGAGGTTCCTTCCTCAAATCAGTTCTCAAGACCATCATTAACTACTAACATATATGAGATGAATTATTTAGAGATGAGAATCAATACAAGCACATGAAAGAGTGACATAATAAAGAATGATACGAGTTATATAGCTCACTTCAATAAGGTCTTCTCCTAGGGTTCAAGCTCCATGATCAAAGCTCTAAAGCCTATGTTTCTCAACTTGAAGATGATCCATCAAGAGTCCCAAACTCGACCTCAACCTTATCTTCACGAAAGAAGAAGATGTAATGGTTATGATAACTCAAGGAGGAAAGAAGGAAAGAGAGAACCATGGCCTATCCATCCTTTATTCAAGGTATGATCCATGACTGAGAAGTGAAGAAGAAGATGAAGAAGATATCTCAAAGAAATCATCACCAAGAAACGTAACTCACCAAGATGGAAGTTAAACCAAGAATCACCATGAGCAAGGAACTCGACGTACCAAGCTCCATGGGATCTTCCTCTAGGTCCTTATGATACCAAGCTCGTCCACCTAGAGGATAAGAACAAGAATGGATGAAAGGGTTCACTTGTGTAAAGAGGGAGGCAATTATATACTTGAGGGAAGAAAGAGATATCAAAAGAGAGGTGTCATCACCTTAAGAGTCTAGGTGACACTTGTCCACGTGCAAAGGCCACATGCAACCACCTTAACATGGAATATTATATTGATATACTCTAGGTAGAGTATCAGCCTCTTGGCTTTCTACCAAGGGCACCACACCTCCAAACAGATACACTACACTACATTCCAAAGTCAAAACACACATTGTTCATAGATCATTATCTCTACTAAGGATATCATCTCTTTCTTGAGATCCCAACTAGGATCCCACCTCTTTCTCTATCTTCTATATGATGTTAAAAAAGAGAAGTAACACTATATAGATGGTAAATTGCATGTTAACCCTTTAATTTTGGTAAATTCCAATTTACACCAAAACTACCACATAAAGTACAATCATCATCCACACAGGCTCACCTTGAAACTTAAGCTCTCTACAAGGTGCCCCATAGAATCATCCTCTATATTATTATGACAAAGCACTAAGGGCACACTCAACATGTGACATTTTTCAAGATAACCCCTCATCAAGGGTAAATTTCACTCTAGTCCAAAACAAGCAAACATTGCTCAAACATTATCCAAACAGGACCAAACATGAAACATAAGTGGGCCACATGATTAGAAAACACATAAAATGATTAGATTAAAGTTCTAAATAACTCACTTAGGAAAAAAAAGGGTTAGACCAAAACCAAGATCAGGGTCCTTATAAAGTCTAACTGTAAAACAGCCTAGCCTGCCTTGGTATATAGGTACAATGCTAGTGAAACTGAGCTACGACCTGCAGTCGCACTCTTGCCAAGGTATTTCCCACAGACAATCCTATGAAATATCATAAGCATATACTAAATCACATCACTGATCTAGGACCAATAGATGCACTCTTGACAAGGTATGGCCCATGTCCAATCCTGTGAATGTGTATATTCAACAGTATATGACTCCAAGCTTCCACTAAGGGAGAACCTATTTCACCATCCAACACTGAGAATGACACTGGAATGGATATATGGCATGGGGAAACTACACAATTAGAGTTTCATTTGATTAATTATGCAAATTAGGTTCTTTTAGCATCAATCAAGTTACAACATAAAAACCCAAAGCAAACTCTACAAAGATAAGGGAAAGGTACAAGTTTAGAAGATATAAAACATATAAGGTGTGAACTAGTCACATCATCATTACATGATACTTGTAGCAATATTGTTCACAAGGTCATCACCAATATCACACTGTCATAGGATGTCAATCCCTTATCACATCACTGGAGGATAACACCTCACACTAGGCATATAGACTCTGCCAGGTCATGGGACCCAATCACATAATCCCTACATGTGTATCATCACATTGTGCCTCAACACTGTGTATAATCACCATCCTATACAATATAGAATTCACCATAGCATTCACATATATGTGGTCTTTATTACACCTAAAAGGTTAGTGGTTTTATAAACAAGAGAGAAAAAATAGATAATATAATAATCAGTCCAAGTATGCTAATCAAAATACATCACGTGACCCAAACTAGGGTTAGGGTTTCACAGATAGAACTTATTAGGGTTCCATTACATCATGTCATCATAAAACCTTAGATTTCTCTCCTCTCACATAGCAAGAGTGTATTAGGGTTATGTGTTACCATCAGTGTGCTTAATTAGGCATATCAACATCCTTAGATATCAACCATCAACTACTTGTACACATGTAGCATTCTTACTGTGTTATACGTATATAACAACCATGTATTCATGTATGAACCAACCTGCCATAACATAGGTGTCTCGACCACCCAACCAGGTTGGTCACGACCAAGACACAACAACATGATCTTGACCGAAACACAACAGGGTTACAACCACAATAGAACAAGTATCGACCACCCATCACACCAGGTGCCAGGACTGCTACACACACAAAAACATGTGTCTCGACCCAAGCAAAAGCATGGTGTCATGACCAAAACATACATGGTCGTGACCACCCATCAAGACGTTACAATTAGAACCAAAACCCGAAACATCATCGTGACCAAAACCAAAAGCAACGTCACGACCATCACCACAATGCAACATCTCAACCACAACATGTCATGTCCTGACCACCCATCACAATAGGTGTCATGACCAATAGAAGATATGCATCTCGTCCAAAACTAAAGGAAATTTCTCGACCATCAAACTAGAACAAGGGTGATGACTAAGACAAACCATGTGTCTCGACCCAAAGACAAAACCAAGGGTAGCGACCCAAAACCAAGCAAAAAGGATTACAATCCCCAAGGTCAAAACACCTTAACAACACTTAACCATCATCAAACAAAGATGAATTTCGATCATAATAGAAGAAAATCCAATCCAAAATAGGAGATGATCGTCAAAGAAGATCACCATGAACTAGGCAGAAAAATGTACATAAAACGATCACCAAAAACCCTAAAACATGCACCATGAGAAACACCATGGAAAACCTCATGTAAGAGAGAAATTAAACATGTTTAACACCTCCAAAATAGAACCCAAACTCCATGATACATCAAGGTATATGATCCTCATGCATGTGATCAAAGACGAGATAAAAAGATAGGGTGAAAACCACCATGACACATCCATCTCCAAAATCGGGTACCAAGAATTAGGGTTTTGGATTCCAAGCGAACCAAGCATGATTTTCACCATCATCCAAGTTCTAGAACATGGTATCATCTACTAGAGTGTTAGGATTATATTCTAGAGAGATAAATAGACACATGCAAGCAATAATATGGTGCAAGTAATATGAGAAGGTAGAGAGTTATATAACCCACCTTAAGGAATATCAACTCCAAGGATTACTAGCTCCAAGCACATGATCAACAAGGATGATGGAGATCCAGAAAAGCTCCACTCTCAACCACAAGATCACCTCAAGAAGAAGAAGATACCAAGGTCAAAGGTAGATTAAGGAAAAAAGCAAGAAAACCTAGGATGAACCAAAAGAAGAATGGAGAAAGAGAGAATAAACTTCCTCTCACTTGGGTACCACCTTGCCAAAACATGGCCTATGACCCTTGTGATGAGGAGTTTCTCCCCAAACCGACCACAATGGAGGATCCATCGTCTAGGACCAAGAAAAGAGAAGAAGGTGAGGTAGGAGGTCACAGTAAAACACCACCAAAGAAAGGAAAACACATACCAAGTTTGAAGATGACCAAAAATCACCACATGCAAGGTATCTCTATCACCAAGGATCTTAGGATCAATTCTCCTTACTCCACCAAGTTACAAGGATGAGAAAAATAGAGGGAGAAAGAAGGAAGGCTGAAAGGTTCACTTGCATGGAGCAAAGAGGGTTTATATAGAGAAGGATGAGGGAAGTAAGGTAGAGATGAGGTGTCCACACCAAAGGGACACTTGTCCTCTCAAGAAACACACATGCAACCACTTAAACCATGAATGCAGAGATGGTGATACAACCTATATTGGGTCTCGACCACTTAGGTACCCCAACCCAATTGTTTCGGTCGAGAGACTCCAAAGGGGTTGAAGCAACACCCAAACACATGCCTTGATCTAGATAAATGGTTCACCAAAGAATTTGGGTCGAGACACGCCTCAAGAAGACCAGTGTCTCGATCCAAACTCCACCAAGACCATCATGGTCAAGACAAAACAAATCCAAAATGGGTGTCTCAGTCGAGACATACTCAAAACACCCCTCAAGGTCGAGACAAGATTGAGACACTCAACAAAGCACATCAAGGTCGAGACCAACCAAACCCAAGAAACCCTAATCACCTCCAAGGGTGCCACCACTCATTCAAGGATAAACCAAAGTGCCCCAAAGCATCACATTCTCTCTTGTGAAGAAAAGAGAGAGAAGGACCTCTCTAGATGTGGTAAATTGCAAGATAACTCTCTCAAGTTGGTAAATTGCAATTTAACCCAAAATAAGCACATAAAGCACAAACATCATCCAAACAAGCTCAAAATGGAGACTAAAGCTCTCCACAAGCTCTAAGAACATATTAGAGGATTAGAGAAAGGTTCTAAGACTCTCTGGAAAATTGGGTCATTTTATTATCATTGGGGCATGTCCAAAATGGGAATTCCTTGGTAGCATGGTCGTTTTGGAGTCCTTCTTCCATTTGAGCCTTGAACTTGGTCATCCATGGAAGTTATTGCTTAAATGAATTCTTTGATCACTTGGGGTAGGTTTGTAGTGGGTTTGGTATCATTTTGGGATTCTCCAAGCCTAGGGATACCCTAGATTTAGTCTTCCTCTTTCCTTTCAAGAAGTGTTCAAAGTACCTATGAAAAATGTAAAAGCCATCAATAAGTTTATTTGAGAATAAGAGTTTATTGGGGAAATATCATGCATTATGAAACATATAAATCTAAATAATGGGCCAAAATACCCAAGATGGAGAATAAATCTAGGGCTCCATCATCACGCCAAGTTTAAAAGGTATTTGTCCTCAAGAATGCTCCAAATCAGTCTCTCTTCAAATTTTCCAACAAGCAAGAAATGAAAAATGCTTCAAATAGATGTATATTGACTAGATGGGTTAAATGGTTACTAAATACATGCAGTTCACTGATGAATGCATACTCATCATTTATTTCAACATCATTTAGGATAATTAATTAAGACTTTTTGATAATTTTAGTATAATTTGAAAATAAATAGCATTTTCAGCCTCTCAATATTCCTTTTCTGAATTTTTATGATATTTCTTTCAATTTTTAGGAATTATTGAGGCATTTAAATCAAGATAAGAAAAGATGAAGATAGGAGACCTTTCAAATTTTTAGTATAGTTTGACATACCTCCCACCAAAATATTCATAACTCCCACATATAAATTCTAAATTTAGAATTTAGATATGTTTTTAAAATATAATTTCAATTACTGTTGGAAAAACATATTTTCTGGTGGATTTGATAGTCATTAGACTATCCAATCAACCGGTGAACGTGCATGTTTTTTCCCGCAATACCTAATTTAAATAAATACCCTACACTAAAATGGTATAAATCTCACATCCCATAGCAAAATTTAATGTTAAAATATATGTTGGAAAGGGAATTCAAAGGCCTACATGAAAAGTGTATTTTTAGGCACACTTTAAAGCGTTTTAGTAGCCGAAATTTGCATGAAACTTTAGAAATAGAATCTATAGTGAGAGAGTCAGAATTTGAAGGGTCAAAAGAAGGCAATCAATGATTTTCTCTATTGCCAATTGAGGAAGGAAAGTTTTCTCTTGACCAACTGATATATCGATTAGAATACTAGAGCGATATTTACATTTTTGTTGATGTGACCATGGATAGGAAAGTGTTAGATGGTTGGGCCACAATCCACATTCACCGAGACCAACATGTATGTGGGAAGCTTGACCCTTGTGCAGTCCATAAGGACAGTACGCCACAAGGTCTTAATTCAAAAACTAAGAATGGAGTTGAATCGAAATGTATAGGAGCATGGTTTTGGCGGCGAATCCTCAAATCCCAGATCTTTCTTTTATTAATCTAGATTCAATTTAATTATGCAACTTTTAATTTCTATTTTAGTTTAATTTAAACCCTCTCAACGGATTTCACTTTTTGTCTTCGCAGCCATATTTGAACTCAACCATTCTTTTTCATCATCTTTGTGGATTGATACCTTTCTATACTTTGTTGGTTTAGTACTTGTATCAAGTTGATGACATGCTAGAAGGTTAAACTCTAGGAAATTTTTCCTAGTGGTTGTTTCGTATTACAATGACGCGCATCAATTCGGCACCATTGTTGGGGATGACACGGTTGTTTTTTAGATATGGTTGCTTGTCAGTAACTTGTATAACTTTAGTCTTTTTTATAATTTCTTTTAGATTTTCATAATTTCTTTTTTCCTTATGAGCACCATTCTAAAAGTGTATCTCCTCTTTCTACCAAGTTTCCATTCAAACAATACTATTTTCTAGTTTTTTTTTGTAATTTTAGTTTATTTCCATAATTTATTAGCTTTATAATTTTTAGTTCTCTACGTAATTTTGAATAACCCCCTTATCTCATAATCATTCTACTCTCATGTGTTAATTGACATACCTTTCAGGAACTTTTTCTCAAACGGAGTGGGCATCCCAATATCCCCCGCAATGTTATTCTTGTGGTCTTTACCACCATGCATCTCTTGCTTGTCAGAATTTACCCCATACTTATGGTAGCACCCCTTTTAATTATGAGCCCTTTCATCCTAATGGGTACAATGTGAATCCATATTTTTCTGAGAACCATTATGGGGAACCTTCTGATCCATATTCAAAGGGGGGGATGTAACGACCTCAAATCTAGGTATCACATCTATTTTCCATTTTCCTAAAATATACATATATATATATATATATATATATATATATATATATATATATATATATATATATATATATATTAAATCTTATTTCCCTGAAACTGTGTTGAGTAGTAATTTTCGACCTTGATAATTTGGAGTAGTTTGGACTTTGTATCATCACCCTTTCGCATAATCGTACAGGATAGTGACATTGAGGAATATGAGGAAATTTAATTCACATATTGTGGGAAAATTATACATAATGTTAATTTTAAAGCTTGATCTGATATAACATCTCCTTTTACCCTAGAGAGAGTTTTAGTGAGGTGAAACTATATAAAAACCATTTTTTTAAATAAGAAAATGAATTAATCTTGTATTTGGCTAGTTAGCACCCATTTATTGATATTAACACCTAAGCGCTCTTGGAATGCACTTATGCGGTCAGATTATGTACTTTACCGATTTAAGAGCCAGCCTACGAAATTAGGGGTCCAAATGGATGATTTAATGCTTACTTTAACTGCTCAGCGATAAATTAAAATTGGTAGTATTATTCAATTTAAATGCCACACCTTCAATAACCAAATTGTATAATCACCCATTCATTACTTGTAACGCATATTAGCTGAATAGAGAAGGAAGACGAAGGGATATGACGGTCCATACGAGGCAGGATTTCATTTTTCGTCCTCCAGTTCCACTTCTACCAGGACTCAAAACATCCGGTCGTGCACCTACATGGCCTTAATTGCCGGTGGCAGTTTTGGGAGAACAAAGCGATCACAATAAACTATAATACGATGGTGTTACACGGAGCGGTGAACACCCAAAACTCGCTAGGTCCACTACTGCGGTTCCTTCTATAACATCTCAGTTTATCCTTTTTAGTTTCCGCCGCCACAGAACAATCAACGAGGAACGTCTTCCTTTCTCAACTTCTCTAGTTGATTTCCACTGAGCGTCGCTGCCACTTCTCGCTGGCACTGCCGACGTCTCCGGCAAAGAAACAAATAGAGGCGCTGCCATTGCCATTCTCAGATCGGTTAGAGGTAAGACAAACACCCCGACACTATGCTTTAGTTCTCCCCATTCTTTTCCCACTGGATTTAACCCAACTGCTGGGTCGACGAAGGTCACCTCCTTCAACCTTGGAATCGTCATCTTTGTGAAGATTGACGGATTATAGTTCTGGTCTCGTGCTCGACGATGATTCTCGGAGTTACCGGCAAACGAACCACACTAGTTTTGGCTTCACCTTCGCCACAATGCTTTACCGTAATTACATCGGCTTCCTCTATTCTGATTCACAAACCACCGTTGGTGGACCTGGGAAGTTGGCCTCCGACCTGGCAACCGTGCCAACACTTCGCAGTAACGTGGGGATGGCTTGGTCGCCGCCGTGCTACCATCAAGCTTCTGCTTCACGCGATTACACCCATATACCTTCTTTACCTGTATCGGCATTGACGCCGGTGGTGTGTGGCCTAGTGAGTGCCGTGGTGGACTAGAGCGACTCAGGCTACGAATAGCCTCGACGAGTGGAATAGCTCTGGACCGCTGATGAATTGACATTCTGAATCTAACTCGCGTAGAATTCTATCAAGTACTGGAGATTGGGAGTTGTCGGGATTCTGGTTCTTGTTTGGGTTACCGTCGCACCGAGCTGTGTTCTCAGGCGTGCATTCTAATTATTTCTAGTGTATCTAGTATTGCTTGTCCTACAATTTATTTAATCATTTGTCCCTGCTGTGCACATGGAAGAGGAGCAGGTTGCCCCTATCGTTCAGAATCGTGAGCGTCATCTGATCACATTAGGGTGGAAAACCAGTAAATGAAGTCGATTGTCTCTGTTAATTAAATATGAAGATGATTAATAGGACTTGGTCAGCAGTGTTTCGGGCATTAGGACCCTATTGATCACAGAAGAACTTACCCTCATATTACCTTTTGTTTTCTTTCCAACCCGCTTTGTCTAGTCTCGGTGTTGATTGGAAATCGAGGAGGCATTAGTTGTTGTTTTCAGGTGGCTTCGATATTTGTATATTCCAGAAAGAAATTTACTATGCACACCCGTTTTGGAACCCGAAACGAAACCCGAAACATGCTTTGATCGAAATCACCTGATCATACATATTGAGTATGTGGATATTATAGACGGGGTGTGGGTGTTTTGTATTCACGAAGATTTTCCAAATATTTAGGCTTCAGGACTTACCCGAGATTTGATGAGAAGTGTTTTATTGGATTAAAATTTCATGTAGAACAATATTGATACTAAGTACCATTTTATGTCTAGGCTGGTGATATTAATCTTGGTTAAGAACTAGCTAACTATTTCATTGACTTAAACAAGACAAAAGGTATGTACTCCTCTCTATTTTATAATTGGGCATTATATGACTAATTTTCCCATAATGAGGCATCTTTTGATATACTTGCTCTTGTTTCACTTTGACATATCTGATTCTCTTAGAATATTATTTACAGGTTGAATTGGGTCCAAAAACCCCAATGTTATTGTGCTTGTCTTATGACGCAAATGCCTAATGAATGATATATTTTGCCACTATTTTATGCATGGTAGATAATTTGACTAGCTAACTATCTTAGACGCTTATGCGTAACCATTAGGGTGTGCTTTTCTACCCGGGGTGTGCTTTTCTACCCTTATATATACAGAGGCGTGCTTTTCTGCCTATGGGTGTGCTTTTCTACCCAAAATATATATTTAGGTCAATGAATCAGTGGTGTCTTGACCCTACTATAGTTAATTTAGTCCAATATATCTACATGCAAATATTTATTTTAATGTGATGATTAATGGTGGCAAGATCTGTTATTTATTGGAATATTCATACTGCCTCATTCTTTTGAAAATTCTTTCTGTTATTATTTCTCATTGAAACTTACCTAATTTTATGGCCCCTCTTTGATGGAAACATCTTACTTTACCTTGTTAAATGCCTTAGTTAATTCCCTTATGTACATACTCAGCTTTTGCTGATTTATATCTTGTTTTCCTATTTTTCTGGGTGTTCCCAAAACTACCCAGGTATAGGTGCTTTGAAGGACGTGAATACATGAAGGTCGTACACCTGAAGTTGGCTTAAGGATAGCTTGGAATGGTCGGGTTGCCCGCTGTATCTGGGGCTCCTATGAAATGTAGTTATAGTATTTCCTTTTTATGTACCACCCTTAGGGTGAGAAAGTTATGTACATGAGAACATTTTGTAACTTTGTAAATAGTTGTGTTTTCCGCTGCTTAAATATTTCATGGCTCGTATTTTTACCATTGAGTGGGCCCACTATCGGGTCCCACTCCTTACAGAATGGTATCAGAGCCTTAGCAGTCGGTAACTAGACTATTTCAAGTTATCCTAGATTGTTCCTAGTAGGTAGATGACCATTTTGATGTAGTTGTCATACCTAAAAATGAGTCCAATTGGGAATTCACCCCTATCCAATTTGGTGGTATATATATCCCAAACTAAGTATGAGGATGACCTAGTTTTTTTATAAACCCTTATCAATCCTACACCCTCTTTATAGGTATATCTTTCTATACGTAAAGGTTGACTCGCCTAGGAAGTAGACTCTAACCTCTTGCCTTAGGCAAGGACGCTTCATTTACTATAGAGAGGAGGTTGACTTGAACTCCCATAATTGTGTGTAACCCTAGTTCAAGTCATAATTCCTTTTTTTTTAACATCTCTATCGTATACACATGATGTGAACTGAGCATGCATGGATACAAACTTAGAACATTGGCATTGAATTTAGATTTTGATATGTTCAATGATAAGTACGTGATAATATGAACTAGATCCTTTAAGGTTAGTCTAGTCTTTCCTGCAACGTGGAGTTATCTCAACATAGTTTTGCTTAACACTTGCCATCCAAGAGTTGGATATTATCCTAGATGAACTGGTGATATCTCATAAATGAGGGTTTGTTGAAGGAAGACATATGTTTTAAGTAATGATTCTTTAGATTTTATCCCTCACATACCCATAAGGTAGGAATGATGTTGATCTTCCTTGTCTCATAACAGAGTGATCACATATTTGGATCACATAATGAAACTTTGTGCCATGTTGGTTTTCCCCGAGGACATGTGGAGACACAATTATATTTTGAAGCTACAAGTGATATTGTATTACTTAAAACTTCGAATGTGCTTCGGCACTGAGGTCATGTGAGGTAGGTACATCTAGGGTTGATCCTTAAAAGAGTTGACCACTCTCTCATCACTGTCGTGTAATTAGTTTACCTTATGTATGAGATAGAGAGTAGTTTGACTATCTGGTTCACCTGTTCTCATATTGACACCATGGAGGAAAGCCAACTAAGGTAGTAGAGTCCCTAATCACTTCTTATTATGGTTATCCATGGTATTATAAATAAAGGATGTTTTGGGATGTGACATAGGTCACGATTAAGAGAATGGTGAAATAATGAAGGTCATGCCTAGTTGGACTTACTAGAGGTTCAGTACAGGCTAGAAGAAACATGTATCCCCTCATTTAGAATTGACATATGCAAGATGTAATCTTTGATGAGGTGTGTAGAGAGGAATATTTTGTGAAGATCAAGTGATGTTTGGGTGATAGTATATGTGGTGCATGGTAATAGTGGTTGACTTGGTTCTCGGATTGATTTTGGCGCCATTTTGGATTCCCATCGCATGGTTTTCATCGTCAAACTTATTTTCATTATTATATCATAGTTAAAAAAAACTTTTTCATATTTTATCGATTGTTTTGGAACCAAGTCACCACCAGTAGGAAGTTGTTGATAGACATTTAGTCCAAAAATCTTTGACTTGCTAGTTCAACCTTCTGGCCCTAAGCATTAATGTGGTATATGATCTAAGAGGAAGGAGAACTAATAAAATAGGTATAACCTAGTTGGCTAACCCTCTCGACTCTACTTATGGTCAGATAGGTCCTTTTAAGGGTGGAGCCTAGTACAATCAGGTTGTTAATTTAAATTAATAAATAGTTAAAATCAATGGTCATTAGCATTGGGAACTAATAATAGAAGAGATACCAAACATCATAATAGTAGGATGGACAAACCTCCTAAATCATGTAGATAACCATAGCAAAGTAAAGTTGTTTCCCCCTTAATCTCAGGGTAAACTTCCTAGAGCAGTACATGATATGAGAAGATAATAAGATGTGATGGATAAAGTTATATAAATTTACGTTGGGTTCTGCATACAATTGTTATGTGACTATGTTATGCTAGGACCCATATATTAACTTTGTCTAGTGATTTAGAAATTTATAATTGGTTAGAAGTTTACAGCTTAGTATTTTGAGTTGTAGCGTGGTGGATTTCGGGGACGAAATCCTCTTTAAGGGGTGGTATTATGTAACGAACTCAAATCTAGGTATCACATCTATTTTCCATTTTCCTAATATATATATATATATATATATATATATATATATATATTAAATCTTATTTCCCTGAAACTGTGTTGAGTAGTAATTTTCGACCTTGATAATTTGGAGTAGTTTGGACTTTGTATCACCACCCTTTCGCATAATCGTACAGGATAGTGACATTGAGGAATATGAGGAAATTTAATTCACATATTATGGGAAAATTATACATAATGTTAATTTTAAAGCTTGATCTGATATAACATCTCCTTTTACCCTAGAGAGAGTTTTAGTGAGGTGAAACTATATAAAAACCATTTTTTTAAATAAGAAAATGAATTAATCTTGTATTTGGCTAGTTAGCACCCATTTATTGATATTAACACCTAAGTGCTCTTGGAATGCACTTATGCGGTCAGATTATGTACTTTACCGATTTAAGAGCCAGCCTACGAAATTAGGGGTCCAAATGGATGATTTAATGCTTACTTTAACTGCTCAGCGATAAATTAAAATTGGTAGTATTATTCAATTTAAATGCCACACCTTCAATGACCAAATTGTATAATCATCCATTCATTACTTGTAACGCATATTAGCTGAATAGAGAAGGAAGACGAAGGGATATGACGGTCCATACGAGGCAGGATTTCATTTTTCGTCCTCCAGTTCCACTTCTACCAGGACTCAAAACATCCGGTGGCGCACCTACATGGCCTTAATTGCCGGTGGCAGTTTTGGGAGAACAAAGCGATCACAATAAACTATAATACAATGGTGTTACACGGAGCGGTGAACGCCCAAAACTCGCTAGGTCCACTACTGCGGTTCCTTCTATAACATCTCAGTTTATCCTTTTTAGTTTCCGCTGCCACGGAACAATCAACGAGGAATGTCTTCCTTTCTCAACTTCTCCAGTTGATTTCCACTGAGCGTCGCTGCCACTTCTCGCTGGCGCTGCCGACGTCTCCGGCAAAGAAACAAATAGAGGTGTTGCCATTGCCATTCTCAGATCGGTTAGAGGTAAGACAAACACCCCGACACTATGCTTTAGTTCTCCCCATTCTTTTCCCACTGGATTTAACCCAACTGCTGGGTCGACGAAGGTCGCCTCCTTCAACCTTGGAATCGTCATCTTTGTGAAGATTGACGGATTATGGTTCTGGTCTCGTGCTCGACGATGATTCTCGGAGTTACCGGCAAACGAACCACACTAGTTTTGGCTTCACCGTCGCCACAATGCTTTACCGTAATTACATCGGCTTCCTCTATTCTGATTCACAAACCACCGTTGGTGGACCTGGGCAGTTGGCCTCCGACCTGGCAACCGTGCCAACACTTCACAGTAACGTGGGGATGGCTTGGTCGCCGCCGTGCTGCCATCAAGCTTCTGCTGCACATTGACGCCGATGGTGTGTGGCCTGGTGAGTGCCGTGGTGGACTAGAGCGAGTCAGGCTACAAATAGCCTCAACGAGTGGAATAGCTCTGGACCGCTGATGAATTGACGTTCTGAATCTAACTCGCGTAGAATTCTGTCAAGTACTGGAGATTGGGAGTTGTCGGGATTCTGGTTCTTATTTGGGTTACCGTCGCACCCGACCTGTGTTCTCAGGCGTGCATTCTCGTTATTTCTAGTGTATCTAGTATTGTTTGTCCTACAATTTACTTAATCATTTGTCCCTGCTGTGCACATGGAAGAGGAGCAGGTTGCCCCTGTCGTTCGGAATCGTGAGCGTCATCTGATCACATTAGGGTGGAAAACCAGTAAATGAAGTCGATTGTCTCTGTTAATTAAATATGAAGATGATTAATATGACTTGGTCAGCAGTGTTTCGGGCATTAGGACCCTATTGATCACAGAAGAACTTACCCTCATATTACCTTTCGTTTTCTTTCCAACCTGCTTTGTCTAGTCTCGGTGTTGATTGGAAACCGAGGAGGCATTAGTTGTTGTTTTCAGGTGGCTTCAATATTTGTATATTCCAGAAAGAAATTTACTATGCACACCCATTTTGGAACCCGAAACGAAACCCGAAACAAGCTTTGATCGAAATCACCTGATCATACATATTGAGTATGTGGATATTATAGATGGGGTGTGGGTGTTTTGTATTCACAAAGATTTTCCGAATATTTAGGCTTCAGCACTTACCCGAGATTTGATGAGAAGTGTTTTATTGGATTAAAATTTCATGTAGAACAATATTGATACTAAGTACCATTTTATGTCTAGGCTGGTGATATTAATCTTGATTAAGAACTAGCTGACTATTTCATTGACATAAACAAGACAAAAGGTATGTACTCCTCTCTATTTTATAATTGGGCATTATATGACTAATTTTCCCATAATGAGGCATCTTTTGATATACTTGCTTTTGTTTCACTTTGACATATCCGATTCTCTTGGAATATTATTTACAGGTTGAATTGGGTCCAAAGACCCCAATGTTATTGTGCTTGTCTTATGACGCAAATGTCTAATGAATGATATATTTTGCCACTATTTTATGCATGGTAGATAATTTGACTAGATAACTATCGTAGACGCTTATGCGTAACCATTAGGGTGTGCTTTTCTACCCGGGGTGTGCTTTTCTACCCTTATATATACAGAGGCGTGCTTTTCTGCCTATGGGTGTGCTTTTCTACCCAAAATATATATTTAGGTCAATGACTCAGTGGTGTCTTGACCCTTATATACTTAATTTAGTCCAATATATCTACATGCAAATATTTATTTTAATGTGATGATTAATGGTGGCAAGATCTGTTATTTATTGGAATATTCATACTGCCTCATTCTTTTGAAAATTCTTTCTGTTATTATTTCTCATTGAAACTTACCTAATTTTATGGCCCCTCTTTGATGGGAACATCTTACTTTACCTTGTTAAATGCCTTAGTTAATTCCCTTATGTAGATACTCAGCTTTTGCTGATTTATATCTTGTTTTCCTATTTTTCTGGGTGTTCCCAAAACTACCCAGGTATAGGTGCTTTGAAGGATGTGAATACATGAAGGTCGTACACCTGAAGTTGTCTTAAGGATAGCTTGGAATGGTCGGGTTGCCCGCTGTATCTGGGGCTCCTATGAAATGTAGTTATAGTATTTCCTTTTTATGTACCACCCTTAGGGTGAGAAAGTTATGTACATGAGAACATTTTGTAACTTTGTAAATAGTTGTGTTTTCCGCTGCTTAAATATTTCATGGCTCGTATTTTTACCATTGAGTGGGCCCACTATCGGGTCCCACTCCTTACAGGGGGGGTATGATCAACAAAATTTTGGAGGGTATGGCCAATAGAACTTTAGGGGAAATGGACCTATTTATGATACCCATTATAATCCTCAGCAATAAGAGAATCTTAGGTCCCTAGAGAAGATGGAAGAAAAACTAGTAACCAACCAAGCCTTGTTAGCCACTCTACTGGAAGCCCAATCCCAGAACCCAGATGTTCCAAATATGTTTCCCCATGATTTGGTGACACATTTTAGTACTGAATCTTCCCACCAAGATGGATGCAATGGAAATTACAATCCACCATCTTCTGAAGATTGTTATCAGGAGCAATGACACAATCAATATATGGAGAACAAGGCCCAAGAATACTATGAGGGGTAGGTAAGGATGGCCAAAATTTTGGGGTGTATAAATCCTATGGTGAAACTCAATTTATTACTAAACTAGAAGTGAGACTTAAAGCCCTAGAGAAGATGGCAGTAGAAGGACAAGCAAAACTTGAATATAGTCAAGCTCTATTAGCTACCCTATTAGAGATTCAATCACAAACTTCACTTGTATAATTTGAGCAACCCAAGATGGTTCTTCCCAACGATGACGATGATGATCCCATTTTTTTGTCATGTGTGTCGGATCCTGAAGAAATAACGCAAACTGTGGAGCCATATTTTACATGTGATGAGGACGTTGGTATCCCTACATTTCTTTTAGTGACTTTATTACATGAATATGAAAATTCAAAGCAAGAAAGTCATTCTAAAGAATCAACAAGCCCTCCCATCCTTAACATAAATCTGAATGATACCATAGACCAATACCCTTTTTTGAGTCTATTTTGGATAATGAGCATCAAACCCCCTTTTTTGACACAGCCAGTTCTCATTCCACATAAGACTAATGTAGAAGGGGAGATACCACCCTTGGAAGAAGCCCATACCCTCCTTCTGTTGTTTGCAAGGAAGACATCCTCATCCCTCCTGAATTTTTGGGGACCCTTTGTATAAAAGAATTAGATCCATATGTTATATCAATAATGGAAGTTACCAAACCCAATGTTGATGGCATTATTTTTAAGGAGAAACAATATACTTTTGTAAATGATTTGAAATCTTTTATATCAACATCAATTCTCCCATACATAGGTGATTATGATGGTGGAAAATTTGAGCCAGATTCTCCACCTGACTCTGTTCATCCTGGTCTACCAGCATTACTTTCTGAGTACCCACCAACTTCCCCCAATCCACATCCATCTTCCACACTTCCTTTGCTATCGAAGGAAGATCTGGGGATCTTATTGGAGGGAATGTGAGGTGAAAGTAAATATGAAGACCCCATTGAGCTTCTACAACTACCCTTTCATAGGGTATACTATGAAGCTCCTCTGATGAAGGTCCCAACCCTCATACAAATCCCCTTCAGCTGGACATTTGTTGAACTTCCAGGGCCACCTGGATGCCCTCTTCTTCCCTCCATCTTGGACTTCAAGTTTTTCTTGGGATGACTAAAATTTTATGTCTGGGGTGGAGGTGGGTGGTGTGTACTCCATCTACCCACTATATCTTACTTTTTTGCAAATTTTCATCATTCTATGTAGTTTTGTTTTAATTGTTCAAATATTATCAAAACTTTTCAATTTTTAATTTGGCCCTTATCTAGTTGGCCAATATGAAGAGATGTTTCTCATTGTTCCCCATTGAATTTAGTAAATCCTTTGCAAAATAGTTTACAAAATCTAAGTGAGACTATGAAATGCATGGACGTTCCAATGTGAGTTAATATATGATATTGATCTCACATCAATTCGAATAGTTTTATCTAGTTCGCAAAACACAAATTGAATGATTAAGAGGATGACATTCCATGCCTCGAGTTTAGTGCATATATCTAAGACAAATGGATTATAAGGTGAAGGAAACATTGATCACTTTAGACGTTGTAGTTGTTCTCCAGCTCATTCCTATTACTTCAATGGCAATAATGAGTGTCTAGACACCAATAATTTCTTGTGTTGTTTTGAAGATCACTACCAAGGTAATTGGGAACCTACTGGGTCACTTGCATAAAGATGCATACGTGAATTGACATTCACAATCAAACATATTATTAGAAGGATTTATAAATCATGAATGTCCTGATTAACTCTCAGATTGAGTGATCATAATTTTTGATCAGCCAATAAGATGATTTGGTTGATTAATTTTTAGTTATAATTTGATCGACTGAGTTTTCCACTAGAATTCTGAGGTTGGGCGATCTTCTTTTGAGATCAGGCAATCATTGTTCAATAGGGAAAGTCTTAGATTTGAGATCTATATTAAGATTTGCTTCTGAATTATGTCGAGCATGGTCTGAGATCATGCGATCTGCCTTCGAGATTGGTAAATCTAAAATCTAGTTCAAGTTTTTAGTATTAAACTATTTTTGATATAGATAATAGGAAAGGGACCAGAATTAGGTTTTTTCAATTCCATGACTCTCCTATATAAAGGGGGAATACCCAACGTGTTACTAAACTCTTTTGAGACAACATGCGATACAAGTTGTCTATCAAAATTTTGTCTCTTAAGGAGGAAGTCACCTTAAGGTATACTACCCAAGATAGAAGAAAAAAGGAGTTTTTGGTTTCCTAGCACCTCGACAACTCATGTTCCTATTAGACTTGGTGGTTTGAAACCATCATGTCACTTAAGACCCCATCATGTCACATAAGACCCCAAAATAGCATCACTCCTTGGAAAAGTTGGCGACTCGTATCGAATCAATCAAAACCAAACACAAATTTTGTCTATTTTAAACTATGGATTAACATGATATAAACCTTGTATAATGTGATTGAGAGGAATACTCTATCTGATGTCATGACACTTTTGAAAAAAAAGTGAAGTTATAAGAACAAGAACACCTTTTGTTTCCCCCTTACATTCTTTCTAAAAAAGACAAAAAAAGAATCACCACCAGACAAAAATTAAGTTTGAGGTAGCATGCTTCCCATATCAAAAATTCATGAAAGATGCCAAAAGAGCACAATAAAAAAAATTGTGACCAATGAAGCCACAATTCCATAGATCAAAAAAATTCCCAAGTCTATAGAGGAGGGGCCATCACTTCTTTCTTTATTTTCACACCCCAATTTCATCTTATTCTTGTGCAACAACTTACATTACAAAAATAAAATAATAAAAATGAGAGTGTTAAAGAAAAAGAAAAGTGAAGCTTGTCTTTCTACAAAGTCTTGATTAAGAAACAAGATATGATATTTGTTTTTGATAGGGAATATAGAATTTTGTGTTTTGTGGTTTTAGGAGATTAGGTTGCTCAACCAAAATTGGAGGTAAGGAATAAAGCTTTGTTATAAGGGTGAGGATGGACATGTTGGTAGTATAAATTAGATTTATTTGCTTGAGGAAAAGCAAAAATTCTAGTTTGAGGTACTTTGATGAATGCATATTCATCGTTTAGTTCAGTATCATTTAGGATAATTAATTAAGACTTTTTGGTAATTTTAGTTTTATTTGAAAAATAATTGTACATTCATCCTCACAATATTCCTTTTTCTGAATTTTTATGATTTTTATTTCAACTTTCAGGAGTTATTGAAGCATTTGAATCTAGATAAGAAAAGATGAGAATAGGAGACCTTTCAGATTTTCTACAGAGTTTGATATACCTCCCACCAAAATAGTCATAACTCCTATGTTCAAATTTTAAATTTGGAATTTAGATATGTTTTGAAAAGATAATTTTAATTTCTATAGGAAAAACATATTTTCCAGTGGATTTGACACTCATTTGACTGTCCAATCAGCCATTGAACATGCATGTTCGTTTTCCTATAGTGCCAGATTTAAATATATACCCTGCACCAAATTTGGCATAACTCACATATCCCAAAGCAGAATTTAATGTTCAAATATGCATTTGAAAGGGAGTTTAAAGGCCTATAGGAAAAATATATTTTTAGACATACTTCAAAGATTTTTACCAGCTGAAATTTGTATAAAACTTCAAAAACAGAATATCCATAGAGAGAGTTAGAATTTGAAGGGTCAAAAGAAGGCAATCAATGATTTTCTCTATTGCCTATTGAGGAAGAAAATTATTCTTTTGACCAAGAAATACATCAGATGCCTCTTCCACTTCCTTCTCCCCTCTCAAGGTTTCCACCCCACCTTCCCCAATAAAAGGAGGGATGACTTCACATGAAAAAGGGCACCATCTTGTAATCTTAAATTTAATTTTTAGCATCTTGTAATCTTAGATTAAGTTCTTATCCTTACTTTATTTGTAATTTTTATTCCTTGCATCATGTTCAAGTAGTCTTTCTCTAGAATACAGGGACTAACCCCACATCCCATTTCTATGCTCTTTGTATCAACTCTTTGTTCTTAGTTAATAAATATCTCTTCATCTGATTCTTTCGAGCAATTGATGGATATGTTCGAACGGGAGCACCAAAAACATGCCCCAATTGAATGAAATGTATGAACTCCTAATAAGTTTTAGTGATATTTCATCTTTTGATCCATGCTTGACCTTAGATAGGTAAGGTCCTTTTACTACCGAAATGTCGAGACCTCGGATTTTAGTAGCACCAATGGTGATTTTACTCTATCTATTTTCTTGTCTATTATGGTCCATAGTGATGAGACCAATTGATCTATGGATTGGAATACTAGAGCGAGATTTACATTTTTCTTGATGTGACCATGGATAGGAAAGTGTTAGACAGTTGGGCCATGATCTGTAGACATCAAGACCAATGGGTATGCGAGAAGCTTGACCCTTGTACGGTCCACAAGAATAGGAAACCACAAGGTCAAAATTCAGAAGCTAAGAACAGAGTTGAATTGAACTGTATAGGAGTGTGGTTTTAGCGGTGAATCCTCAGATTCCAAATCTTTCTTTTATTAATCTAGATTCATTTGAATTATGAAATTTTTAATTTTTGTTTTATTTTAATTCAAAATCTCTCAATGGATTTTACTTTTTGTCTTCACAACCGGATTTGAAATCAACCATCCTTTTTTTCCGTCTCTGTGGATTGATACCTTTCTATATTTTGATGGTTTGGTACTTGCATCAAGTCAAAAACCTACTAGAAGGTTAAACTCTAGGAAATTTTTCCTAGTGATTGTTCTATTCTATAATGACACACATCATTCACATCTTTCTTGTCCTCTTGCAAAAGATAATTGTGATCAAAGGGCTTAGCCTACAAACTTCAAATATAGGGCATCAAATTCACAGTCAATCTTTATAGTTCTCATATAGCTTCAGGTAAAACGTTTCATGATGGTGATAATCAAAGATGACTAGGAGTGTTGTTTGAACTTCATGCATTCAATATCATATCTCCATCCACTCTAGGTGACACTTTTGGTTATGTAAAGGGTGAGCAGACTAGGTTTGATTTTTCCTAGTCAATGGGCATGTAGATGGATGAAGGGGGTTGCGATAAGAGATTGGAATGCTATTACATATAAGCACTCTTCTTTTCTTTATTTAGATGCTATTACATAGGAGCATCTTTGATCTTCTTTTTGCATTTTTCTTTTTATTTACCCTTCGTGTAGTTAGGGCATATGGTGCTAGTAGTGCAACAAAGGGGAGGAAGTGTTGGCCACCCCAAGGTTTTAGGGGGTGGTAAAGGCTTACACTTTTTTTGCTTTTTAGCATCTTTTAGTGAGGCAGAGAGGTATGAAGTGGTAAAAGAAAATGGATCAAGAGGAGGGGTCACTAGAGTGGGTTTCAATACGAGAATTCCTATTTGAAGATCACTTCAACATTCATCATCAACGAATGAGACACCAAATGAATGAGCAAATACAAAAATCACATTTCTATCTTGAGATATGACAAAACCTAAGCATTTGTGGCTTGCTTAGATCATAATTCAAACAAAATTTTCACAAATATGAAAAAGGAAATTTACATATATAAAGTCAAAGGTTGAGTCCATTTAGTAGTAAAGAATAAAAAGTTGACATGCATTTTTCAAAGATAAAAAATTTCATTCTAAAATGTAGAAATTGGGCTAAGACATGCTTTTAGGCAAGCCTTTTCAGGCTTGGGAAAAAATTGTCTAAAATGGTGTAAACATCCCTATTCACATCAAAATTTACACTACTAAGAAAGAAAGAGCAAGATAACAAATCCTAACTAGTCTCACAAAAGGAATTTAACAGAAACTACATGTAATGCAATGTGAGATGGAATGGTAGGGAACACGTGTAAACATTTTGTAATTTTAATGCTATGCAAAAATGCAAGGAAATAGACTAAATGGCATGAAAGGATGCAACCATGCAAATCAATGGTTAAACTAGACAAGTTTAGGGGTAGTAAATCAATTCATCATTTTAGGAAAATTTAAAATAGTGGAAAATAGTGAAACAAGGGCTTTCCTCCCTAACACCCTAGGATTTTAAACCATGCTATCTCCAACATGAAATAGAAGCCTCAAATGATAGGTCCATGACCATGGAGCTGAAGTGGCTAAGCATCAAGGTGAGGAGATCCATGTTCCACATAAGTGGGATGGACCATGTCCACCATAGTCATTCGATGAAGACTGACCATTATGAATGGATGGCACCATGGACATGGTGGATAGAACGACCATGGTGGTGGTTTTATAGATATTTTTAGTTAATTTAAAAATTCTTTTTCTACTTATTTTTGAAGTCGTTATCTTCAACAATGCATGTGGGACAATGAGTATTCTTCAAAACTCCTACAGTCCACTCCTAATGCAAGTGCAACCCATATGTCAAAATCAAGGCCCTCCAACACCTTATACACCTCCACCACCACAAGTATGCTACCAATACACCAACCACTATGAATACTCCCCTACACCTCATTTCCATCACCAAGAACCACCTCCACCTCCTCTAAAACAACAACAAGGTCCCCCTTTTTACCATGAGCAAGTTAATATGATGATAGTTCTAAGGAGTGGAAGATTTATAGAGCATACCAAGAGTCCAATGGGAAATGATCATGTAAACCAAGGATATGTTGATGAAATGATGATGATGAAGATAATTGATTAAGTTGTGATTGAGATAGCTATAATGATCTTATGCTACCTCATGGTGATTTTTTCATATCGTGTGTTCCATCCTATACTTTGTTTTCAAGTTAAACAATCACTAGTGTTCCACCCATGATTATAAGAATTCATGTCGTGTCTCAAGATAATCATGTTGATCCAAGTAAATCAAGTGTGAGTGAACCCCCATTCCCAGATGCATTGGATGATCCCCCATTGTCAAAAAGAAGGTAGAAACAAAATGTCAACATCCTAGAGATATTTTGACAAGTGAAAGTGAATATCCCTTTATTGGATTCTATTAAGCAAATTCCATCTTATGCTAAATTTCTCAAGTATATGTGTACTTTCAAGAGAAAGTCAATGGAAAGGATGCCTATGAAAATCAAGTTGGTGGAACAAGTGAGCTCTATTCTAAAACATGCACTTACCATGAAGAGGAAGTTCCCATATCATTCCTTGTTACATAGGTGCACACCACATAGACCAAAATCATATTGATTTGGGATCTAGTGTATATTTGATTCCATATAGTATCTATGTTGAGATAGGACTAGGCAAGCTAAAGATATCCAATTGCACTCTTCAATTGGTAGATCATTATATCAAAAGCCTAGAGTATAGGTAGATGATTTCTTAGTGATGATAGAAAAGAAATGGAAGTAGTGTTCCCAGAAGATTTCATTGTTCTTGATATGAAGCCAAAGGATAAGATGATCCCTATAGTATTGCGGAGACCCTTCTTATAACAACTTATTTATAAATCAATGTGTGCACTAGTAGAATTACACCGACCTTCTTGAATATGAATCTTAGTATATATATATATCTATAACACTTATGAAAAACAAGAGGAACAGAAGTCCATAAATGAAGATGATCATTTTAAGAACTACATGACCAATGGGATGATGAACTATTGTTGCATACAAACTAGAAAGCCCTACACTTCAAGAAAGGGCCACAAACTTTCCTAATGGTTGATTGATTGAAGAAACTCCATCATAGTTGATGGTGTGAAACATAGCGCTTGTCAAAGGCAAACCACATTGGTTTGATATCCATTTCACTCAAACCGCATTTTAGTTATATCTTTTTTTAAACTTTTCAAGAAACACACACATGCCATACCTGAAATTTTTTGGTTTTGATTCATCTTAAAATAAGAGTTTGGCTTGAAGAATGATCCATGGAGTGGCCAAGCATGTGGATTAGTTGTGAAGGAAGTTTCCCTTCCACATGGATTGAAAGTGTCAAGGACATTTGCCCCATTCTCTAGTCAAGTATTCTTAGATTTTTCTGAACCTCATCAAAGCTTTTCAATCTAGAGAGGACTTCAAACCTAAAATTGTATCTTTGAAGTGGTTTTTCTAGTTTTCTATGAGAGTGAAGGGCCTTCACCTCTTCACTAAAGGACTCAATAGAATTAATATAATGACTTGGATGATTTCCCACTTGTCTCTCCAACATGTTCATCATTTCAACAAGAATCTCCATCATTTGTGGGTTTGAATCATTAGGAATCAAAGGCGTTACACCAATGGAAAGGTTTCATTAACCACACTAAAAGCTCCATGTCTAGAATTTTCTTACAATTTCTCAAATAAATGCCAGGACTCTTCAGGGGGCTTGGCCATGAACATACACTCACAAGAAGAGTCCATTCTAGCTTCACTAATTTGAGAAAGACTGAAGTAAAATTGTTGAACAAGCAATCACTGGGGAATCTCATGGTGAGGGCACTCTATCAACATCCCCTGAAATCTTTTTCAAGAATCACAAAATCTTTCATTGTCCTTTTTGATGAAATTGCTTATTCCCACATATGTGTCAACCTTGCAATATAGTAGAATCCCTTGAAGAAGGTATTCTTCATATCTTCCCTGCTCATGATCTTCGTTTCTAAATCATACCAATATTTAGACTTTTCTTTTAGAGAGAATGTGAACAATGTCAGATGAAAGGAGTCATCAACTACGTTGAGGAAGCAAAACATAGAGCATGTTTCCAAGAAGGTGTCAATATGCCTATAAGGATTCTCATGACCTAAGCCACACAAAATGGGAAGCATTCCTATAATGGCTGATGGGATGAAGAATTCTTGCTCAAGCATCTTACCTATGCTTGTGTAATTGGATATATGTAGATTCTTGGTGTAAAATAATTATGGAGGGACCTTGGAACTCCTCTTTTGTGAGGTGGTGTTTGTAGTCCTCCATTGGGGTTAGCTATTTATTCCCTATATTAATTGAGCTATCACCAACACTTCAAAAATAAATAAGATCTAGAGACCTCAAATTCAATATAAATACAAAGAATAACTATTAGAATTGATGGGGGAAACAAGAAAATTGAAAGTAAAATGAACTACATAAGCTGAGCGCCACTCTCCCTGAGAGCAGAGTCAGAATTCTTGGTGTTTCCACTATTACACCCAACAAATTGACGTAGCTAGGTGCACCTTAGGCACACACCTAGGTCTTCCCATTATTATAAACCTGGTTGGACACACTCTTATATAATTCTTCAAGAGCACATGCGTGAGAGTAATATAGGAACCACAAGTCATGATTGAACCCAAGGGAGAGAGGGGCACTAGATCTAGCCTAACTTGACTGGGTTCCGATTGCGGAGTGTATGGTTATAGGGTTTTCCTTGGGGATTAATTACACTAAGTGAAAAATAAAGAAAGAGATGCAAGAATCAAACCTATGCTAACCCTACATAAACAATGATACCAAACTAAACAAGAGAAGCAACTACACTAGATTAGGAAACTAAAAACTAACAATCAACATCAAACTAGCAAAGGCAATGAGAAATAGCAATCAAGAGAACAATCTAGCTAAAAAAGGCAAGAAGAGGCAACTAGATACTCTAGTTTCGAAATTACAATAAGAAGACAAGCGATGAGCTAACATAAAGAGTGGGCCCCATGAGGGGATCCACAAAAATGGTATGATACAATTATCCATGTAAAGATAAGCAAAAGAATAAATAACTATGACAAAGTTACAAAATGTATTGATATACAATTATTCCTCATAGTGAAAGGTGGTATTACAAACTGAAAACTTCAACTAAGTACACATAAGCCCAGTTGTAGATGGCAATTCATCTATTCCAAATCTTCATAATCATAAACATGAGCACAATCTTCCTGAGTCCTTGTATTCTAAATCACCTATCATGTGGGTGGTTTGGGCACAACATACAAAAGAGGAAAGACAAAGAGAAGGTATGTGTCAGATAAAACTGGTATATGTGCATAATTGAAATATTTTTTGCATTAAATGAATTCAAGTATAATGGAAGGAAAAACAAGGGTGTTCCTAGAAAAAGAGGGCTATAAAACTAGGAAGATCATGATTAGGTAATCAATGAAGTAATCACTCAAAGAATAAGTAACCCAAAGGTTGAGGCATTACTGACTTTAGAGAAACAACTCATGAATAAATAATTTCTTGCTTTCAATAACAAAGAACAACATATAAAAAAGGTGCATGTAGATTAAACAAGACCGGAATCAAGTAAAGTAGGGATATGGAATGACAAACCACTAGTCATGGCAGGAGTAATAAAACCTTTCCCACATATAAAACATGGAAGGTGAATAAAACCCAGTGCTTGGCACGGGAATAAAACCTAGTTCCTATAATTATAATGTTGTAGGGGAATAAAACCTAGTGCATGGTAGGTGAATATAACCCAATTTTTGATAGGAGGAATAAAACCTCTATACTAATAGTTATTACTAGTCCAAATCTATTGCAAATAGAATATGCAAATTCATAGTGTAATCAAATTAATATTCATGTACCAAAGGGATGATAACATCCAACATATGAGGAATGGAGTCACATGACTCAAATACAAGAGAAATATGATTCCAATAATCTATGATGGAATATGAAATGGGTAACATTCAATATACCAATTTGGATTTCAAGGATATTCACAAATAAGACTACTAATGAAAATATGCCTCAAGATTAAGAAATTACGATCCAATAATTATATGCCCAAATAAAATTGGAAAGATGCACTGTGACAAAGTGAAATTTAATATTATTACAAATTAATTCTAGTTTTGCCTCTTTATGCTCACTCATGGTGCCAAATCATTTTTCTTGACTTCATAATATATTTTGAGTCTCAAATACAAAATATAGTGATCAATGTGAATTTTATACACATTATAACATCACAAATTTGATTAATTCATCACTTTGTCCAAAGAATCAAATTGATCTATCAAACTTCACATTTTGGTCCTCAAACGTTTTGAAAGGGTTCTCCACGTTTTTGTGAGGCTTTGGTCCAAATTTGAGGTCAATTGGACATTCCTATAAGTTTCTATGAATTTTGGAAGTTTTTGTTCTCAAAATCCCCTTATAGTTGCCTTTTTCTTGGGCTATTCCAAGTCAGCGATCCAGGGCTCACCTTGGGGACGAACTCCAACCCTTAGATCAGCCCCACACGGATCAGGGCCCGATCTCACGACCACTGATTCATCTTCAACCTCCCTCTGATTGTAGGGAGGAGTAATGACGACCGAGATATGAGACCTCTCGCTCTTGACCGCTATTTGAATTTCTAACCGATCCAAAAATGGTCTCCTCGCAGTTTGGCGCTCAACGAACCCTAATTTTACCACCATTTATGCTCTATCCAGCCGCCAAACCATTTCCCTCACTCTCCTCTCTCCTTTCGGCGGCCATAGCTGCTACTCCAAGTTCGTTAGCCCTAAACCTACCTCCCGACCCTATAAAAGGACCCCCCCAAGGTCCGCAGCAAGTGCACTTTGATCAGATCTGAGCCTCGCACTCCATGTCGGCCCAAAATGCTCTGATTTTCCTCCCCCAACCACCTGCTTCTCCAAGCAGCGCCGCCGCACATGGCCCCTTTGGGCGTTCTCACTCGTAGCCTCCTCGCCCATGCCCTCGGCTCCCTTGAGTTCGCGAGGCCAAGCCGAACTCGGTCGACACTCTTGCTTCCTCCATTCTCCCCTCCTGCTCCTGGACCACATCCACTCCGGCAAGCCCTCCGCCCTGCCATCGTGACTCATTGGAGACTCTGCGTGGATGGGAGAAAGGAATCCCAAACCGCTGCTCCAGATGAGGAAGGACCCGGTCCAACAAACCAGCACAAATCAGCTAATCAAGGAGACTGAACCGGCCAAATTGAAGATCTGAACCGGGTCACCAGCCCCTTGAAACAGAGATTTGCTTACACATGTGTGGCACGACCTGGGCCATCCATTGTAGATCGAACGGCCCTCTTTTGTCGCCAATAAGGTAATTGTCTCTATGTTTGACAAATATTCAATTATATGCCCAGATCTTCTTTTAATCATATAAAATACACCCTAGCTCCAAAAATGATGAATAAGTAGTCAATCTTGATCAGAAAAATCTAGTGCATCCATTAAAAATACTTATGAAGCCTTATTCTAAACGATATTCATGGATACACCTAAATATTGATCTCTTGCTTATGTAATTTGTCTAAATGACTCTATTTGTTGTTAATCTTGACTTAACACTGAAAACCCTAATTCTTGAATCTAATGTTCATATTGAGAATCTAAAATCATACCTGACCCATTAATGATCTAGATCTATATTTGTTGACTTGATTCAATCTTGAATATGATGATGACATCTTAACAATGTGATTGATATAAATCTTGTGGCATATCTTGATCTATTGACCTAAAAGTTGATCCCTGATTTACTCTTAATATTAATCAAAACTTGATCTAATCTTGAACCCAAATGATGTTAGAACTTGATAATGATCTACAGACTTGATTTTTGAACTTGCATATTGACTAGGATAATTAGGGTTAACACATGTACCTAGAAAACCTAGGTAGGTCATTCACACTCGAAATACTTTACATGGGAAACAATGTTGGACATATTGAAATATTGATTATAAGTGGATGAC
Source organism: Alisma plantago-aquatica (assembly GCA_963693085.1). Taxonomy (NCBI): domain Eukaryota; kingdom Viridiplantae; phylum Streptophyta; class Magnoliopsida; order Alismatales; family Alismataceae; genus Alisma; species Alisma plantago-aquatica. The sequence continues at coordinate 1,077,782,324 of OY856411.1, forward strand.
CTAACCCCAAGGTTGACCTAGGAAAGTTAACCCTAATCTTGAATATTGAAACATGATTCCCAAATATCTTGATCTTGACCCTTGATCCAAATATTGTGTTTTAGGATTTAACTCGAAGGATCAACCTATTACTCATGATCTATACTCGAAATCTCGGTGAAAGGTACGCTATTATATGACTCGTCCTTGATTGTATTGTAGATACTTTTATGTATCTCTTGATTGTATACTTGGCTATTTATTTGAATGAGCTACTGTTCCCTATGATTAGTCTTCTGTTTTTCTATACTCTATTTTGAAAAACATGAAAACATAAATTGCATGCCCATTATGACTGCCCGTATATTGATAATGATGATGATACTGATAATGTTGATAATGTTGATATTGGGTACAACAACCTCCTCATTGGAGGTGGGACTTGTACATTGGCCTCCTATGTTCCTATGGTGAGAAGGAGCCCAGTGACTTACCCCATCGCGTTGGGGTGATAAAGTCACACAAAAATATATAAGCATGCTTCTCGAATTACATCATAATGGGAACTCGTAATAAAAATTGAATCATTTAATAACAACCTTTTTGTCGAATGATATTGAATGTTTGGAAATTATTTGTTATATTTTGAAATATAAGTCCTGCCAAGTATACATATTTTTCTTATAAACTGTTTTTCTTGTTTTTTATAGCGTACCGTGCAATTGCATGATTGTGTCTCGATTTTATTGATTTTAGGTAGCACCAATGGAATATTAAAATAAGATCGCTTCCGCACTCATACACTCGGATGACAAAGATAATTAGATATATCTCCATATTGGGTTAGTTTGTTCTTTAATTATCCAATTTTTGAGTTATTTATTTCTTATTGTATATGACAGTGTGTTAGATCCTATCGGGCCACTCAGGGATGGGCGCTTGAATCCTTTTTCTACTGTCTAGGCAGTAGGATTGGGATTGGGGTAAGAACGGTTCCGTGACAGTTGGTATCAGAGCTTACACACTCCCATATACTTTAAGTAAATAATTTCTCAAGTCTTTTACACCCAAGAAATCCTAAAGTCCATAATGGTGAAAATTGAGGTGTCTAGGCTCGGGGTCCTGACATAATTTCTTCTATCCGTCTTCACGGTGGCTGAGATCCCCCGCTCTACCTAGCCTCAATTGATCTAGAACTGGACCTAAAGGTTCTCATGTGAAACCTTAGAGAGTCTTCTAGCATCTCATCTCTTCTTTAAGGACAATCCTAAGCCACCCATGTAGATGGAGATTAGGTTGTCTTCTCATCTCATCATGTGGTCTTTCTCATGACCTTTCACCACATGATGTCTCGATTATGGGTAACTTATGCATGGGAAAAATGAATATTGCTAAATCCTATAATTTAATACCATGATCTGACCTAAATTTGAAAACTCGATTTTGATCAATTAACTTTGAAACCAAATACTCCTGTATGATCCCTAAAATCATGAACACTCAATTTCAGCTAAAACTTGACTATATGCTTCCTATGTTTGAGGTAAAAGATACGAATTATGATTTGGTGAAATAAGGATGACTTATACCTTATACCTCATTGTTGATAAGGTCCCTATTCGATTAAGCCCATGTTTCCCTATTGTTGATTAAACCTCAAACATAGTTTAGCAAACTCGTATCCTATGTTATACACATCTTGACTATGATATCAATTGACTAAGTCTTAGACTCACAAAATTAAGATGTAAAACCTATGATGCAAAAAGTCATTTCCTATTGACTATTGATGCCTTTTGCAATCTCGATTTTGATATGATGATTATGGGACTAGATTTTGCACTAATATTCTCTGATTCCTCGAATGTCAAATTCAAATCCTCGATTTCCAAATTGTATCACTACCTTGATCATGAAAGGAAAGAATTGCAAATCTTGACAGTATTGACCTATTATCTTGAATTTTGATCTTATGTCCTTGATATATATGATCTAATCATGGATACTCTCCCTATTTGAATAAGCTCAATTGATAATGACTGATGTTGGTAATGTGCCAGATTAGGGTGGTAGTTGACTCATGACTCCCCTAACCTAGGTCACATCTCCATTATGACTACCTCTAAGTTTTCATCCTATTGATTATTTAGAGTTTGGAAAGGTATCTCCTTTCACCCGATTTTGGATTGGTTGACCTAAGCCTAATAGATTAAAACCATGGTTGATACTCGATCTTGAATATTGATTTGATAATGACCTTGACATATGGCAATATTGACTATAGCTTGAGGCTGACTTCCTAGATACACCTAGGTCTAGATCATTCATCAACCTTGGAAACCATGATAATGAAATCTTGATATGTTGCTCGAATATTGATTGAATATTGTTTCTCAAAATTGAATATAGATGAGTGATCTCTACTAAGGTCTAAATAGGAATCTAAACCCTAGCTTCAAAATCCTGGACCTATAACTTTTGATTCCTAAAATCTCGACTCTTGATATTGATTAATGGACTGGTGACTCATGATTATCAGATCTCAATAATGATACAAAACCTATGTTCACATTATTTGGATCTACAAATCATACTAGATATATGACTAATGACTTCAAAATCCCAAATGTTGAAATTTTCAAAAAGATGACTATTTTGACTTCTCGATTTATGAGTTAGGGTTTAGCTCCCATTAGGACTAGGGTGGGACCTCCCAGTGATTTTGACCCCGAAAATCATGATATTGAAAGTATGATGTGGTCTTGAAATGTTCAAATATGAAAAATCTCAAATCATGGATGTATAACCCCACCTAGGCCAATGGAGAGTTTAAGACCCTGAGATATTGGGACTGAAAGTCACCTTGTACACTTGAAATCTATTTGTTTGACCTAAATATGATCTCTCCAAATTTGTGATCAATAGGATTCTTTCCATATTTGTTACCCATATGATGACTTTGGACAATATATGTGTTAACCTTGATACTCAGTTGCTCGATGATGAAATATGTTGATACCAAGTTGGTTATGATATGGAACATGGAATCCCAATTATAATTATTGGATTACTTGACATTTGAGGACACGATTTTGATTTTATAATTGAGGACACTTCAATATTGGAGGATATGCATTAGGTTGAATGATCCAAACTTTTGAGGTTGTTTTGAATTTTGGGGGCAAAATTCCTTTTTATGGAGGGAAGGATGTGACAAAGTGAAATTTAATATTATTACAAATTAATTCTAGTTTTACCTCTTTATGCTCACTCATGGTACCAAATCATTTTTATTGACTTCATAATATATTTTGAGTCTCAAATACAAAATATAGTGATCAATGTGAATTTTATACACATTATAACATCCCAAATTTGATTAATTCATCACTTTGTCCAAAGAATCAAATTGATCTATCAAACTTCATATTTTGGTCCTCAAACTTTTTTTTAAAGGTTCTACACGTTTTTGTGAGGCTTTGGTCCAAATTTGAGGTCAATTGGACATTCCTATAAGTTTCTATGAATTTTGGAAGTTTTTGTTCTCAAAATCCCCTTATAATTGCCTTTTTCTTTGGCTATTCCAAGTCAGCGATCCAGGGCTCACCTTGGGGACGAACCCCAGCCTTTAGATCAGCCCCACACGGATCAGGGCCCGATCTCACGGCCACTGACTCGTCTTCAACCTCCCGCTGATTGCGGGGAGGAGTAATGACGACCGAGATATGAGACCTCCCGCTCTTGACCGCTATTTGAATTTCTAACCGATCCAAAATGGTCTCCTCGCGGTTTGGCACTCAACGAACCCTAATTTTACCACCATTTGTGCTCTGTCCAGGCGCCAAACCATTGCCCTCACTCTCCTCTCTCCTTTCGGTAGCCATAGCTGCTGCTCCAAGTTCGTTATCCCTAAACCTACCTCCCGACCCTATAAAAGGACCCCCCAAGGTCCACAACAAGTGCACTTTGATCAGATCTGAGCCTCACACTCCATGTCGGCCCAAAACACTCTTCTTTTCCTCCCCCGACCACCTGCTTCTCCAAGGAGTGCCGCCGCACATGGCCCTTTTGGGCGTTCTCACTCGTAGCCTCCTCGCCCATGCCCTCGGCTCCCTTGAGTTTGTGAGGCCAAGCCGAACTCGGTCGCACTCTCACTTCCTCCATTCTCCCCTCCTGCTCCTGGACCACCTCCACTCTGGAAAGCCCTCCGCCCTGGCATCGTGACTCGTGGGAGACTCTGCGTGGATGGGAGAAAGGAATCCCAAACCGCTGGTCCAGATGAGGAAGGACCCGGTCCAACAAACCAGCCCAAATCAGCTAATCAAGGAGAGTGAACCGGCCAAATTGAAGATCTAAACCGGGTTCACCAGCCCCTTGAAATAGAGATTTGCTTGCACCTGTGTGGCATGATCTGGGCCGTCCATTGTAGATCCAATGGCCCTCTTTTGTCGCCAATAAGGTAATTGTCTCTATGTTTGACAAATATTCAATTATATGCCCAGATCTTGTTTTAATCATATAAAATACACCCTAGCTCCAAAAATGATGAATAAGTAGTCAATCTTGATCAAAAAAATCTAGTGCATCCATTAAAAATACTTATGAAGCCTGATTCTAAATTATTCTCATGGATACACCTAAATATTGATCTCTTGCTTATGTAATTTGTCTAAATGACTCTATTTGTTGTTAATCTTGACTTAACACTGAAAACCCTAATTCTTGAATCTAATGTTCATATTGAGAATCTAAAATCATACCTGACCCATTAATGATCTAGATCTATATTTGTTGAATTGATTCAATCTTAAATATGATGATGACATCTTAACAATATGATTGATCTAAATCTTGTGGCATATCTTGATCTATTGACCTAAAAGTTGATCCCTGATTTACTCTTAATATTAATCAAAACTTGATCTAATCTTGAACCCAAATGATGTTAGAACTTGATAATGATCTAAAGACTTGATTTTTGAACTTGCATATTGACTAGGATAATTAGGGTTAACACATGTACCTAGAAAACCTAGGTAGGTCATTCACACTCGAAATACTTGACATGGGAAATAATGTTGGACATATTGAAATATTGATTATAAGTGGATGACCTAACCCCAAGGTTGACCTAGGAATGTTAACCCTAATCTCGAATATTGAAACATGATTTCCAAATATCTTGATCTTGAACCCTTGATCCAAATATTGTGTTTTAGGATCTAACTCGAAGGATCAACCTATTACTCATGATCTATACTCGAAATCTCAGTGAAAGGTACGCTATTATATGAATCCTCCTTGATTGTATTGTAGATACTTTTATGTATCTCTTGATTGTATACTTGGCTATTTATTTGAATGAGCTACTGTTCCCTATGATTAGTCTTCAATTTTTCTATACTCTATTTTGAAAAACATGAAAACATAAATTGCATGCCCATTATGACTGCCCGTATATTGATAATGATGATGATACTGATAATGTTGATATTGGGTACAACAACCCCCTCATTGGAGGTGGGACTTGTACACTGGCCTCCTATGTTCCTATGGTGAGAAGGAGCCCAGTGATTTACCCCATCACGTTGGGGTGATAAAGTCACACAAAAATATATAAGCATGCTTCTCAAATTACATCATAATGGGAACTCGTAATAAAAATTGAATCGTTGAATAACAACCGTTTTGTCGAATGATATTGAATGTTCGGAAATCGTTTGTTATATTTTGAAATATAAGTCCTGCCAAGTATACATATTTTTCTTATAAACATTTTTTCTTGTTTTTGATAGCGTACCATGCAATTGCATGATTGTATCTCGATTTTATTGATTTTAGGTAGCACCAATGGAATATTAAAATAAGATCGCTTCCGTACTCATACACTCAGATGACAAAGATAATCAGATATATCTCCATATTGGGTTAGTTTGTTCTTTAATTATCCAATTTTTGAGTTATTTATTTCTTATTGTATATGCCAGTGTGTTAGATCCTATCGGGCCACTCAGGGATGGGCGCTTCAATCCTTTTTCTACTGTCTAGGCAGTAGGATTGGGATTGGGGTAAGAACGGTTCCGTGACATGCACATACCTCAAAATTGACCTATAAATTTCATCAATGCTCCTGTTGTTAAGCATCAATGTTGGGAAATATAGGCACAAAGTATGGCAGCGGAAACAAAAAAATTATCTATCTGTATTCCCATTACAACAAGATTGCTTCAACTACTATGAAATAGGAAGGATGGTTTAACTAGTTTATACCTAGTCTTAGAGCAATTCTAGCGATAATGACTCGTTATAATGTAACTATCTTCTAGTTGCTCTTGGATAGTATCAATGCAGCTCCTAGTCTTCTCTATGGATGGCAGAATGGACAACTTTTACAGCAACACCTATTGTCTTGCCACAAACTGTAGACTGACATTGTCCTCCTAGCAACAACCAAAGGACACTTTCTCTAGAGTAGTTCACACATTCCAACTAGAACTCTTGTCTTCCCACTAGAATGGACAAGAAGGATTTGTTTTTCCCATTGGTGTATGAGTGATCGACTTTCTCTCTGTAACGTCTTAGGATTTGAGGCCTTGGAGAAAATTATCTTAAATGGAATGATTGGACTACCCATATCACCAAGGTGCACATCCTCTTCTGGCATCCCATCACTTAAGAACTCTATGTTTAAGCATGCTCAACCTAGAGTAGTACTCGGATGGGTGACCAGTTGGGGAAGTTTATCTTGACTTACACGTGATTGAGGACAAAGTGCATTGTTAAGGCTAGTGGTGTTCTATAGGGCCAGTTTTCATTCCTAAAACTCTACTAGAGCCTTGGGAAGTGGGCTAAATTTTTACAAATGGTATCAGAGCCTATTCCCCTCCAATACGTGGGGCCTACAAGGGCCTGTGCCATGCCAGTCTTTGATCCATGTAGTCCAGGCATGTTACAAAGGGCTATTTGATTTGATGGAGCCACCCTTGCACTGGTAGTATCCAAGCATGTTGGAAAGGGCTATCTGAGTTGATGGAGATACCCTTGCACTGGTAGTCGCGATGGGGAGCTGGGTGTACATGGCCATTTGGGTCTGCATTGAAATGGGGAAAAGTTTAAGAGGCCATATAATTGACCCTTGAAAAGAACGTCAATATTCTAAGCGTGGGATATTTTGATGTCCCATGATTGGAGGCCTCAAATAAAATTATCTTAAAAGGAATGTTAGGACTAACCATATCACCAAGGTGCAACTCTATTTCCGGGATCCCATCGCTAAAGAAATCTATGATTAAGTGTGCTCATCCCAAAGTAGTACTAGGATGGGTGACTAGTCGAGAAGTTTATCTTGGCTTATGCATGAGTGAGGACAAAGCACACTGCTAAATCTAGTCGTGGGCTGTGGGGCCAGTCATCATTCATGAAACCCTACTAGAGCCTTGGGAAGTGGACCCGAGTGTTACACTCTCCCACAACAATGATCCTCAATTATTTTCGCCTATCGCTATCCCTCCCTAGTCATGTAGGGCTTGCTTGGGCTCCCTTAATTACCAAAACCAGAGAGGATAACAATTATCATATCAATTTATTCTCAATTGTGTGTCTTAGGAAGCCTCCAATACCCCTCTATTTATAGGTGGGGTTAGGGCCATGGTTTCTAGTCTATTCGGGATCTATGTGGGAGTGGAAGGGACCAAAAGCTCTTGAATTTTGCAACTTGTGACATTTGAAATGGTCATTTCACACGTGACCCAGTCATCTCACTTGTGAGACAGTCATCTTGTATAGCCATAAGGTCATTTCACTATGTTTTCCAATCACATATGAATTTGGCAATTTGAGTCCAAGTAATGCATGACATGACGTCAACATTAATCCTGGATGTAATCAAATTTTCCCATGAACTGAGCGATCTTGCACATGTGAGACAGTCATCTTGCTCACCCAGACTATCGTCTGGTGAGCCGAGCTAATCTGGTTAGTTCAACAAAATGAACCGGTCGGTTCACACCACAATTTGTGCAGAACTTAGCCAATTCAATTTTTGATCAACCGGACAATCTAAATGGCCCTCTAAACATTTGAGTCGATCGTTTGGCACTCCAAACAACCATCTCACTGTGTGATTCGATCAGTTGGTAGTGCAATCATCTGATGTGTTGTATAAATAGAGTACCTAAACATTTTAGTAACCAATTCAATCACCATTTAAGATTAAACTCCTCTTATAGATGAGTTCCTATGTGTGTGACCCTATAGGTCACATATCACATTGGCAGCAAATGTCAATAACTAACTTATGACATCACAAGTTGAGTGTGGTTCCTAGTCGCACATCAGTACTACTCAAGTGAATGGAAAGTTGGACAATATCTTCAACCTACAATTTGTGTAAGGTGTTGGGGTGATTGTATAATTCCTTTATCTCTAATATCCGGAGTGAACTTGACTAATGGAATTGTGATACTCTCAATGTTCAAATCATGTTTCTTGAACCAAGAGCAGTCTGTCTGAGATAATGCGACCTCAATATTATATGTTGATTCACATGTGCATCCACATGCATTTCTCAATCTCGCTTATCAAGTGGCCAAGATATCAAAATCCAGTAGGAGGGGCAAATCCCATGTCTATCACTCACAGTTAGTCCTCATGTGTTAAAACTAACCAATCATCACCTTTATGGCAACCCATATTTCAAGATTACATTTGATGATGCAAAGTATACCCAACAGAATGTGATGAGTGTAGTGATTTCAAGTCTAAGAACCACAATCACATCCTTCACTATGAGATAGCACTATGACTACCAATGAAGATTTCCATGTATCACTCCCAAGGTGGGTCTGTCTGATACACTATTCCCTAGCATGTATATGTGTGCTTGGTTTAATATGTCAAATCAAGACTAATGAGATTTTGTCATCAAGCAACCCACACTCCAATCATATGTGTTACTGGTGTCTATCTACCACCCACAGTAACAACTGACTAGGTACATAATTAGAATGTACATATCTTTACCATACGTATGATCTCATTATCCAAGTCACATACCTGAAGACATACGTCATTGAGTGTTTCATTCTTTAGACATTCATAATGTTCCCCATTATCCTATAACAGAATGAAACAGAATGAATTGGCAGCTTTCCTTTATAAGTATTAATCAAATCCTTTTATGATATATGCCTTGTCAATCATCATATGATTTCCCGAAGGTTATCAAGGTATTGATGCAAAGTATTTCAGCATTTGATCTCATCAAAGTATCCTAATACTTTTATCAAAGTTAGACTTCATTTATAATCTCCTTGAATACTTCAAGAGATTTATGTTTCTATTTAATTGAGTACATATCATCATACTACCTGTAAATGAAATGAGGTATAAGTAATTATCTACAACATTCATTCCATAAGATCTTCATGCATCATGTGTATGAGGTCTGATGGAAGTCTTATCCTCCTACAACATCTAGTGAAGTATGTCATGTCGTATTGTGCGTAAATAAGGATTTACATGTTTCCTTAGATTTGATAACCAAGGGAATCTAGATTAACATCAATATGTTTCTAGACATGCATTTCTTGTATGTACGTCCAAGGTGACTATTACTAATGATAGTCTTGAGTTGTCAATTATAATCCTTTGGTATTAACATTGAAAAATTTATCCAAGATTCTTTCAAAGAAAAGATCATTAGATATTTAAGCATTTCCATGCAAGATCATATATTTTGAAATAGAGACATTAATATCTCACTTTATTGATTCATCATCCTTGTCATACAAGATTCTTTAAAGTAAATGTTTCTATTTGTCAGCACAATAAAATAGAAGTTCAACTAATTCTATTAGATGCCAATTTGGGATAAGATAAATATAAATCTAGATTCAAAGCTTCCACAACTCTTGCTATGCCTTGTCCATCTTTTTCCTTCCATGAGGGCCTTTACTTCTTGTTTGATCCTACACTTCAAATATGTCAGTTCTCTATTTGGTATCACATAGCAAGATGAAGAAGTAAACAAATTTGTCTTATAATGTTTATACCTGAAGAGGAGGCCTCAACACCTTCCTTCTTATTTAGTTCCTCTAACCAGAGTGGGTAATTTCTTTTCCAATGTCCATGCTCGTGACAATGGTGACAATTGCCTTTTTTCTTCACTACTCCCTTTTCTTTGAGATTTAAATATTTGTGCTTATGAACAACTTTAGAACTCTTCTTATTTTGCCTTTCCCTTTAGACTTTGCCTTTGTCTTGTTGATCACCATCATAGACTTGGACTTGTCTTTCTTCATCTATCTCTCAGCTGTTCTCAACATACCCAACAACTCTGTCAATGGTTTGTCAAAGTCATTCATGTTGTAGTTCATTATAAAGTGATTGCATGATTCTAGTAGAGACTGTAGAATTATATTAGTGGCCAACTCTTGACCCAAGGGGAATCCTTGTCTAGCTAGGTTCTCCACATACCCAATAAGCTTGATCACATGAGGACCTACTGGATCTCCTTCTGCCAGGTTACATTTGAACAGTGCCTTGGAGGCATCATATCTCCCTTGTTTTCCTGATCTTGAAACATCTTCTTGAGATGTGTGACCATCTCAATGACATCCATTTCTCATGTTGCCTCTATAACTCAATGTTCATGGAGTAGAGCATCAGACACTTGACATCCATTGCATCTTCAGTATGCTTCTTGCAAGCATCATTGTCATCCCTAGATACAATTGGAAGGGGTTCATCTGGTTCTGGCATCTCCAGGACATAAAGCTTGCGTTGCTATGTGAGAAAGATTCTCAAAGTCCTGAACCAGTCATGGAATTTGTTCCCATTTAGTTTGTCCTTCTGAAGGACCGATCATAGAGAAAAGTGCTTGTTGTTTGTTTCCATTTGATTCTATAAAATAATTTGTAATTGTTTCAAAACTCATTTTGATTTGATTTGATTAAGATTTTGGTGATATTAATTAGGTCTTTAATTAACTATAGTTCTCATTATTTTGTTCAAATCGATAACCCTCAAATATAAATTTGAAAAACAACAGTGTACAATTTTCTAATGAGCAAGATCCATTATAATCCAACTATGGCCCGACCAACACCACAATACATAGCCAATTATCAAGATAGGTAACATGTCAATTGCATCATATGCAATTCTTGATAGATGATATACGCAACTCCTTGCCATGATCATATGTATGTTTCTAGGCTTAGACGCTCTAAGAATCACCAATTAAGCCCAACCCAATAGCCAATACGATAGATATGTACCCTGCAAAGGTAGAACCTACATATCTACCATCACACTTCTATGACCTAGATGGCACACCACGTGAGTGTGTAACCTATATTTAGTCAAACAAGCTTTTCATGTGTGTTTCCAATGGAAATCATCTTAGACTTTATATTTTTTGATTGAGGGATTTATATATTATACATATATATATACATATTTTATCCAATCACCACATATAAAGTATGTATCATATACATGCAATATAAAACAAAAAGTAATGGTTATGGCTATGTCAATTGTAATTCCTTGGAGCCATAATGAATTACTATCACCTAGGTTAATCATCACAACATATCTATGAACCTGTTGTTGGTGTAGATCTGTGCTTGACAAACTAGGTAGATCGGTTCAACCCTTGACCAGGTTGTATTGCCTCTTGGTCGGTCGGTTGGTCCTAAGGGATAGTCGTTTAGTCTCGAATCGATGTCTGGACGCCTTCTAGATGATCGGTTAGGTCTTCTGGTTAGCTATCTAGCTTCCTATCCAACCGATGTCTGGACACCTTCCAGAGGGTCAGTTGGGTCCACTAGGCGGTCGTCAGGCTCCTTAGTTCCATCCTTCATGGTCCTTTAAAATGTAGGATTTTCTCATGAATAGGTCGTCTTGTCTGGAGATGATCATCTTCATCATTGTTGCAAGAAAGGAAACTATCCTACTTCCACTTTATTACATTGTAGATAGAAACCTCGAGTTACATTCAAGGGAAGAAAAGGTAGGAAATAATTAACTTTACATTGGGAGTAAGGAGGTAGAGGTTTAGAATATAGACCGAGATGAAAAGAATAAAACTAAACCATCCAACCACTCACAAATATTAGGTTTACGCCATAACCATGGTACACATCCACCATCAAAACCGCGTTTAGGAAGACGCATGTAAATTGCATTATATATATATGTATATATGTGTGTGTATATATATGCATATATATATATATATATATATATATATATATATATATATATATATATATATATATTAGTATGGGATTACATGGTATTTGATCAGATGTGTATATGTGATAGTTTAAATATTCACATCATATGCAATAAATAAACAATAAAACCAAAAATCCAACCGTATCAATTATCCTAAAACATAGTAAATTGATGTGCCTCTGATACCACTGTTAGGAAATATAGACACAAAGTATGGTAGCGGAAACAAAATTTTTATCTATCCATATTCCCATAAAACAAGATCACATGAACCACTGTGAAATATGAAGGATGGTTTAATGATTTTATACCTGGTCCTAGAGAAACTCCAGTGACAATGACTGGTTACAATGCAAAAAAAATCTAGTTGCTCTTAGATGATGTTTGTGTAGCTCCTGGTCTTCTTCATGGACGACAAACTAGACAACTTTTACAATGACTCTTGCAGTCTCACCATGGACTACAGACTGACGTTGTCCTCCTAGAAGTAGCCAAAGGACTCCTGCCTCTAGATTATTCCATACAAACCAACTAGAACTCATGTTATCCAGCTAGAACAAACATGAAGAAGTTGTCTCTCATGTTGATATACTAGTCACTAAATTGCTCTCCCACAACAATGGTCCTTAGTTGTTATCTCCCGTCTCTATCCCTCCCTAGTTGGGTAGGATTTGCTTGGGGTCTCTTGGTTACCACAACCAGAGAGCAGAACAATTGTTAGAGTAATTGATTCTTGATTATGTCTCTTGGGAGGCCTCCAATACCCCTCTATTTATAGGCAGGGTTAGGGCCAGAGTTCCCAGTATGTTCGGGATCTGTGTGGGAGTGGAAGGGACCGGATGATCTAGAATTTTCATAACTTGGGACATCCAAAATGGTCATTTTATATGAGAAACGATCGTCTTACATGTGATACGGTCATCTGATACAGCCAGATATTCATTTTTTCATGTTTCCCAATCGTATATGAATTTGGCAATTTGAATCTAGCTAATGCACATAATGACATCATCACTAGTCCTTGATGTAATCATATTTCCCTATGAACTAATAAATCTCACACATGTGAGATGGTCATCTCACTCACCCAGATGGTAGTTTGGTGAGACGAGATGGTCTGGTCTGTTTAACAAAATGAACTAGTCGGTTCACATCTCAGTTCAGGTAGAACTTTGCCAATTCAATTTATGATTAGCTTGACAATCCAAATGGCATCTCAACATTTGAGTTGATCGTCCGACACTCCAAACAACCATCTCACCCTGTGAGTTGATTGGTTGGCAATGTAGTTAGATGATTTGTTGTGTGAATTGAGTACCTTAACACTTTAGTAATCAATTCAATCATCATTCAAGATGAAACTCCTCTTTTGGATGAGTTCCTATGTGTGTGACCCTATAGATCCCATATCATGTTGGCAGTGAATGTCCATAACTAGCTTAAGACATCACAAGTAGAGAGTGGTGCCTAGTCATATATTTGTGAGAATCTGTTACACTAAATGAGATTATTGAAAACATAAAATGCAATCAATCACCAATTAACCACATACCCAAAAATATGCGTAAATTAAAATCGATTTCAACGTCAGCACCCACTCATAAGCATTTGCATAAGAGCCGAACATATTTCTTCTATCCATACAATGCCAAGAATTTGATACAAATTGTTCTATCACCTTAGCTACAACATATATACACAGAAGAACAATATTCGTATATGCCATACAAACAAGCATTAATATGCTAAAAAAAGTCTGATTCATTTGAAACACCATACACAAACTTTTCCTGTCCGAACCTGAGAGTACAAGGATGACTCTAGGACACACAATACAAATAATCAACTTTATCAAAGATTCATTACTATAGCTCCTCTTTTCTACCACATGTTTCTTTTCATCACTTCCGATTACCAAAAAAAATGTGGCAAACCACAAGGGTGAGACCCATGTCCCAACAAGAGATATAACCTCCAACAATGTTTATTGATTACAATATTTTTAAGTAATTAAATAGTTAAGCAGTTTAATCAGATATAACAAATAAGCTCAGCAACACGATGATTAACAAAATACATAATGGAGCAGATATCAATTATCATCATCAAGCTGACTATCATCATTTTTCTTATTAACCATATAAGAGATTCAATAACATATTCATAACTAGCATAAGCAAGTCTAGTAGCATATTATCTCTATTAATATGAATAAGTCTAACATCATAAGCATATCTAACAACATTACCATGTCTAACAGTTTGAACAGATCAATATCATAAGAAGAGCTATCATCATAAGCATGAGTATTTGCATAAGCATAATTAGTAGTATATGCATCTCTAGTTAAAAAGGCATGGCTAGCATGCTAAACGTAACTAACAACATGAGATAGCTAGGATCATGATTATAATCAGCAGTAGAAGTATAGTTATCAACATAATCATGGCTACTATATGTACTCATGTACAATCTTAAGCATATCCACAACATAAGTATATCTACTATCCCTTAATTTCACTAAGCATCATATTTATGGAAATATAACAAATAAGGGTTATCATCCAATGTGAATCATCGTGTATAACCCTAAACAAATATGATACATGGTTGTATTACATCTTTTATTATGCCCTTGGGAATTTGAATCGTACCACTCAAAGTCCAACCGACCCCTACGAAGGGCTATTCGGTTCCATACAAGAGCTAGGAGTGTTGGTATCCTAACATCTCTTCCCCTCGGTCAGTACGAGTAAAAGGTAGTGACATATCAATCAAAGCTGCCACCACAACAACATATAGTCAAGCTGCTAACCACTAGTCCAACCTTGGTATAGGTCACGACACTAGAAACTAGGGTATACAAACCCAATCACTGAGGTAAACCCGTAGTTGTCCTCTAATAACATCATGTTATAATCACTGAGACACGATCGCAGCCATTGTCAATCACATCAGATGTATGAGGCATGACCATAGCCAACCTCCACAATCTGCATTGTGGATGACAGAGATATATCCTCAACCTGCCACCCCTACATACTCAATAGTATGCACTCCGAGTTTACCTGAGGAATACTCATTTCACCATCCCACAAGTTCTGACACTGAAGATGGTTCTACGGCACAGGGTAGGTACTACATGATTAGAGTTGCACTTGATTAGTTATGCCAATTGGGTGAATTAAGGTTGCATCAAACAAGAGGACATACAAACACTAATTCACTTCTAGCAAGCATATAAATATGACAACTTTGAAAATATATAAAACATGTGAAACATAATTTCTCATCTCATCATCACATGGTTCTATTCACTTGACATTCATGAGACCACACTAGTCATCATACTATCACAAGATATAAATACTTTTCACAATATCACAGGGTATCAACCCTTATCAACATAAGAGGATTACACCTCAGTTAGGGCTCAACCATGCCCAAAGGTCATTAAGACCATCATACTATTCCCTACAAGATCATCATTATCTTTGCATGCCTTATAACAAGGCTCAACAACATCACTTACATATAATACACTAGATCAACACAATATTGCATTAATGAGCTAGGAGATATTCATAAACAATCCTAGCAGGGTTATATTAACATTAAGAACATTCCTTTATTACATAAACATGCAAGTAATCTGTTACGACCCCACCTCCCGATAACCCCCACTTAAGGGAGACCGAGAGGTCGAAGTCGCACACATAAATTTCGGATCACGGTTCAGCAATTAATTGATAACAATTAATAAATTCTACTATACTAACTGAAAAGCTGTAATAAATAAAACTTTTGCATACCTTTGAAAATTTGGAATACTAGTACTTCTATCCAGAATTCCGTCTAACTAACTAATCCTCCTTGGACTTTAATTAGTAAATTCCACAATATGACAAATTACTGTTTGTCCTTTTTGTTTTGTACCTAAAACGCCGACAAACAAAACGTCGGTCAGCCAAAGCTGGTATGAGGGGGAATTCACTAATCATGCAATTATCCATAACAATTATTGCATCCAATTATCAATTAACAAACAATATTACGTTTTAAGTATAACTACGCGATCCATGTGTACCCTATCCCCTGTGCTATCCCTGCAGTGGACCTGGATACTACCTCCCTTATGGTAGATTCCCATTTTACCCCTCATGACTCCACCTAATAGGTGAATCAATTTCTAGGGCTGAGACACATGGCACTACCCGTGGGTAGCCCACTCCTTAACTCATGGTATGCTAAGAGTCTCATGGCACTACACATGTGTAGCCTAGTTTCTGACTCATGATACCCTAGACCTTGCTCTAGGTTATCCTTAGCCTTGACATAGCCACAGGGGTGGACTCGGATCTAGCTAGTCATACATATATAATCATTTTGATAGCCATAGTCACTTTATAGAGGCAGGATTTAAATCATCCAACAGTTATTTCACACAATTGAGGAAGCATCGGTAAAACCTCAGAAAACTAAGCGGTATAGCCATAAGCGTAACCACATACCTCTTATTGCAGTCTCAGATATAGAATGAAAGAGAATAGCCAACTTAAGCAAGCAAAGGCAAAGAAACCCTGAAAATAAAAGTACAATTTACTTTTATTAAATTTTATCCAACATCATTATATCCCTTAGGGTTTCTATCCAATTTTAGGGTTTTCTTGAAAGTTAGGGTTTTGCTTTCATTTTCAATTGCTATGAACCCTAATTCATCAAATTCCCTTAAAACCCTTAAATCACTTCCTTTTAATATTCCTAACAATTTTAGGATCATAATATAACAAATTACTGAAATAACAAAATTCCTTTTTCTTTAATCCTAAATTAGGGTCTTTATGTACACTATTTCTCCTTTTAGGAATAAACCCTAATGTAGGCACATTGGTATTCAAAAACGAATTAAAACTTCATATTATAACTAAACAGGCTAATATCCTTCTATTCAACCCATTGAGTTTACAAAGAACACCCTTTATAGATTTTTAGGGTTTCACATAATTTAAATATATTTTACTAGCAAATTAAAGCACTTTTGAGAACGAACTGGAATTAGGTGTTCTAAACACTTTTAACAAATTCCTTGTAATTTTCTACTCAACTTTCATATATCATTTTTCTCAATCCGAGATTCCTAGCAACCTCTATTATTTTTGCAAGAAATTGTTATTTTCTGAATTATTCGTTAGAAAGAAATATTTACCCGATTTTCCTAGGTCGTCGGATCGGTGCGCCCAGGATCACCTTTGGATCTGACGCTCAGCGTCGCCCGCCCCCACTAACTAAGTGGCGCGCTTCGCCGATTGATTGCAGTCGCTGGATCACGATCCAACGCTCGGAGCCGCGCGCGCCTTGTTCTTTAGCCGATCTCTTCTCCTCCGTTGGATTGCTGCGAGCACACGCTGAACCCTAATCGAATGGCAGCTGTACGTCTCCTCCTTCCTTTAGAACGCGGCAGTGCCGCGGCGGCAAGCTTGCCTGAGCACAAGCAATTAGGAGGGAGAGAGGGTCTCCAGGGTTCAAAAGCGGCCGTCGGGGTGCGTTAGGGTGAGGGAAACCACCCTAGTCCTATTTATAGGCTAGGGGAAAGTCTCTCTAGGGTTTCCGACTTTGCCGCCATCCCTGGTTCTTGCTCGTTTGGGTGTTTTGGATATACGCTGCCAAAGATGGCAAAACCGGGGTCCACTCTCTTCGTCTGAGTCTCCTGACCCTATTGGGATCAAAACCATAAGCGCAGATGCGCTGTAACAATCGGAAAGCCAAGGGGAAAATCCCCTGTATATGCACTGTGTCCGAGTTCCTTTGGGACTCTGGGCGATCAGCCCGATCCGTTGGATTTAGATCCAACGTTTAATATTATCCGCGTTCAAAACCAAAAGGAAAGAATTCCTTAACTTTCCAAGGAAACTCTATTTTTAGGAATTAATTTGGAAAACTAATAACTCCTAATCCATAAGCCCTTTTGGCCTCAATTTTTAAAGGAAAGTCGTTCATATGTTTATCTCCAATTGTGCAAAAATAGGAGTTATTATCCAAGGAAACGTGCCCCTTTATTCCAGTTTCACATTATCCCTTATTTAATGGCATTTCCCACATATTCTTTATTTCCTTGGCTATTATTCTATTTACTTGGGTTCCTTGAACCCCAATGATCTTTTATAGTACGAAAACTTATTATGGGAAATTATTTTCTAGCCTTTTTATCACTTTCAACTATTATCTTATATTATTCCATTATTCCCTTATATTCTTTTATTACATGGAATTCCCTTTTTCATTTCTTTTCATTTTTCTCTCAAATGGGCTTAATGGCCTGTAAGGCCCATCAAGAAAGCATGCAAGGCCATTAGAAACAAAATTCATGCAAAAACAACCATGAAATCACACATTGGTCTTATATATTCATTTAAAAGAGATTTACAAATCTCATTACATGTATTGAAAAATGAGGTTATAACATCCTCCCCTCCTTATAGGAATTTTGCCCTCAAAATTCAACAATCAAACAAACAAATTTGGATATGCCTTTTCCATGTCCGTCTTCAGCTCCCATGTGGCCTCATCCTCTCCATGGTGCTTCCATAGAACCTTTACCATCTCTATATTCTTATTTCTGAGCTCTTTTACCTTGGTATCTAGAATCCGCAAAGGCAACTCAGGATAAGACAACTTTCCTTGAAGCTCAATTGGTTCAATGCTCAGCACATGGCTCAGATCTTGCACATATCGCTTCAGATTGGACACGTGGAACACATCATGCATCATACTGTATTAAGGGGGTAACGCCAAATGATATGCGGCTTCACCAATCCGTTCTAATACTTCAAACGGACCCACGTATCGGGGACTCAACTTTCCTCTATTTTTAGCTATAGCTCGGAGCGGTCGGATTTTTAGAAAAACTTGTTCTCCCACAGAAAAATGCACATCAGTTCGCCTCGCATCAGCATACGACTTCTGTCTGTCTTGGGCTCTCTTTAGCCTTTGCCTGATTAAAGCGACTTTATCAACATACACTTGGAGTTCCTCTGACCTCAATAAGGTCCTTTCACCAACTTCATCCCAGTGAAGTGGTGACCGACACGGTCTCCCATATAGAGCTTCATATGGAGGCATCCCGACACTGGCTTGGTAACTATTATTGTAGGCAAACTCAGCTAAAGGCAGATACTGCTCCCATGATCCACCCCAATCGAGCACACAAGCTCACAGCAGATCCTCTAAGGTCTGAATCGTCCTTTCTGACTGACCATCTGTCTGGGGGTGATAGGCGGTACTGAACTTTAACCTTGTTCCTAGTTCCTCTTGAACCTACTTCCACAACTTGGAAGTAAACTTTGGGTATCTATCGGAAATGATGGAACCAGGTACGCCATGCAAGCGTACTATCTCTCTGATATACATCTCAGCTAAATCGGACACCTTGGCAGTGGTCTTTAAGGCAAGGAAGTGTGCTGACTTGGTAAGGCGATCTACCACGACCCATATCGCATCATGACCTTTCTTGGTTCGGGGTAGACCCACCACAAAATCCATGGTGATCTGCTCCCATTTCCACTCTGGAATCTCTATAGACTGCAAAAGTCCGCCGGGTCGTTGGTGTTCAGCCTTCACCATTTGACACGTAAGACAACTGGCTACGTAAGCTGCAATGTCTCTTTTCATTCCTAGCCACCAGAAAAACCTCTGCATGTCCTTAAACATCTTCGTAGTCCCTGGGTGTACCGTGTACTTAGAACCATGAGCTTCTTATAAGATGCGTTCTTTCAGTGATGAGTCTTCAGGATCCCATATACGATTCTCAAATCTGATTCCTCCATCTACTCCCAAAGAAAGACGAGTCTGAGGCTTCTGCATCAAGCCTTTCATCTTGTCAAGTCCTTCACTGGCCAACTGTGTTGTGACAATTTCAAGTAGTAATTCAGACTGTATTTGGATATTGGCCAAACGAACTCGATCATCTAACGTTTGAGGTGACCATTCCACCAATTCTTCTAAGCTCTTCCACTGACTAGATAAAACAACTGCACACCTGAGCTGCTTTTGACTTAAGGCATCTGCTACGACGTTCGCCTTTCCTGGATGATAGGCAATGGTGAAGTCGTAATATTTCATGTACTCCATCCATCGTCGTTGTCGTAGATTCAAGTCCTTTTGCGTCAGAAGATACTTCAGGCTCTTATGGTCAGTGAAGATCTCAAAAGTGGCACCATATAGATAATGTCGCCAAATCTTCAATGCATGAATGATAGCAGCTAACTCCAGGTCATGTGTCAGGTAATTCACCTCGTTTGGCTTGAGCTATCGGGAGGCATATGCAACCACGTGCCGATTCTGTTCCAACACATAGCCAAGTCCCATCTTTGATGCATCGGTGAAGATCATGAAACCCTCATTGCCTGATGGTAAAGTCAGAACTGGTGCAGTGGTCAATTTCTCTTTCAGCTCCTGGAAACGAGCCTCACAAACATCAGACCATACAAACTTCACATCTTTCTGAGTCAACATAGTCAGAGGCAAGGCGGTCTTTGAGAAATCCGCGATGAAGCGCCGATAATATCCTGCCAATCCCAAGAAGCTTCATATCTCGGAGGGGTTCTTCGGTGCTGGCCAGTCTCGAACTGCTGACACTTTAGCTGGATCTATAGCGATCATTCCTCCCGAGATGATGTGTCCAAGGAACATGACTCGGTCTATCCAAAACTCACATTTAGAGAATTTCCCATCGAACTTCTGCTTTCTCAAGATATCAAGGACCCTACTTAGGTGGTCTCGGTGTTGATCTAGGTCATCAGAATAAACCAGTATGTCATCTATGAACACTATGACAAATGAGTCAAGGAAGGGTTGAAACACACTGTTCATAAGGTTCATGAACACACTAGGTGCATTGGACAACCCAAAAGGCATAACCACGAACTCATAGTGGCCATACCGGGTCCTGAAAGCGGTTTTCGGGATATCCTCACTCTTGACTCTCAACTGGTGGTAACCCGATCTCAAATCAATCTTGGAAAAGACTCGAGCCGACTTCAACTGGTCAAACAAGTCATCTATCCAGGGTAAAGGGTATTTGTTCTTAATGGTAGCTTGGTTGATCATCCGGTAGTCTATGCACATTCGAAGCGAACCATCCTTTTTCTTTACAAAAAGAACCGGCGCCCCCATGGTGATGTGCTAGGGCGGATAAAACCCTTGTCCAACAATTCCTGCAATTGCTTCTTTAGTTCAAGCAACTCAGCAGGGGCCATCCTATAGGGTGCTCGGGAAATAGGGTTTGTACCGGGAGCTAGCTCTATTGAAAAATCTACTTCTCTCTCGGGTGGTATCCCGGGTAGATCATCGGGGAAAACATCTGCATAGCTTCGGACTACCTCTATTTCCTCTAAGGGTTGGACCTTGGGTTCTGGCTCGGTGACTACTGCTAAGAAAGCTTGACATCCTTTACTCATCATTTGTTCTGCCTTCAAAGCCGACACATACGGGCTGGTGGTGGCATCCTTCCTACCCCTAATGACAAAAGGTGGGTGACCTGGTCTCTTAATGATCACTTTCTTCTCCCTACAGTCAATATTGGCCCTATAGGTATAAAGCCAATCCATGCCAATGATTACATCAAAATCATTCATGTCAAGAAGGATAAAATCTGTAGGAAACTCTTGATCTCGATATTTCACAGGTATCACTGGAGTTTTCAAAAGGGAAGTAAAGATCCGACCACTCAGGGTTGTAACATCTAAGACATAACCTAGATCCTTGATATCCAAACAAAGCATAGTTGCAAGATTTCTTGAAATGAAAGTATTAGTAGATCCAGAGTCAAATAAAGCTTTCACATTATGTCCCATAACTTCAAGCATGCCTACATTGTTTTTCATTATGCATTAATTCATTACATGCTTAATCTTAAAACATAAAAGAAAACTCTAAGGGTTATTACCCTCGATCAACCGATTTGCATTTGCCTGAGCCTCCTCATTGTCAATGGCAAACACCCGAGCTTGCCTTCTTTCTCCTGCAGGTGGGGCTACAGCTATAGGTGGAGCTGCCACAGGTGGTGCCGCTGCTGGTGGAGCTGCCACAGGTCCTTGTCCTCTGGGCTCTGGCATAGGACAGACAGATTGCAGATGTCCTTCTTGGTGGCAACGAAAGCAAGTCTTCTTCTTGTAGCGACATTCACCAGCGTGACCCTTCCCGCAGGTGCGACAAGGGGGTCGGTTGTTCTCCTGACGAGGTTTCCCTTTTCCTCCATGTTTACCTTTGGCTTGATGACGTCCTGGACCCTTCTTGTGGTTGTTTCTCGGGCCTTGGGCTCCTTCAGTGAAACCCAAGTACCCCTTGGGTGGAAACGGGGCAGGCATCACGGTCCTCTCCATGTCTAAAGCAGTGTTGTAGGCTTCAGCGAAAGTTCTTGGCTTGCTTGCCATCACATGGGGCCTGATGGCAGGGTGAAGGCGCTATATGAAATGATCCACCCTTCTTTCTTCATCCATCTTGTACCCAAAACGTTCCAAGATCCGGAACTTACGCCCGAAGTCTGCCACAGAAGAGTTTCCTTGGGTCATGTTGGTGAACTCCCTTTCTTTTTCCTTCTTAGCTGAGACTGGGACGAATCTGGCAGTGAAGATTGTCTTGAAATCGGCCCATGCCATGGGCTCCTCTGTCAAGTCTCTGCCAGTGATGTGGGTTTCCCACCAAATCTTAGCTGCCCCTTCCAAGAGATGTGCAGCAAAGAGGACCTTCTTGCCTGGTTGAACTTCAAGCACGCGGAATCCATTCTTGACTGCAAGCAGCCAAGCTTCCGCTTTGTCGACCACCTCGGTCTTGTCCTCTCCCCATAACTTCTCGATATTCAGCTTGACGAAGTCCAGGATGGTGGCTCCAAGTCGAGGACGAACTGGATGCAGCTCACCATTCTCAGCTCTGGCCAGGTCACGGAGGGCCAAGGCATTAATGGCCTCTGTCAACTTCCTCTGTTGCTCTAACCATAAGGTATCAGGGGTATGGATCATCATGGTGGGTTCTGAATCATCGACTGGGTCCTCATCCATCTGGGCTTCTTCCTCATACACATGCTGCTCTTCATATTCTTGGTCTTCTTCTTGGTTCAGGTTACTAAATGGTACCAGGTCAGGGTCAGGGACTTCTTGAGTGACTTCCTCAGGCCTCTTCCTCTTCTTATAGGATCCACCTTCATGGTTCCTATTCCTCTTTTCATAAGACTCCTTTACTTTACGGGGAGGCCAAACACTCCTAGCCGGTTTTCCGGAGCCCTCAGGGATAGCAACAGTCTTTGTACGAGCCATCTACATAAGTATAACAAACAGATCTTTAGTTTATCATTAAACTAATTATACTTATGCCAGTGATATCTCATTACGTATCTTTTATTAATTTGATGGAGAATTCCTTAATCCTTATCTTATTTTCCCATACCACATGAGGGTGGGGAAGAGAGAGAAATCCCTAACTCTTAAGTCCTTAATAGAAATTGTGATGAGAAGGGATGAATAAGAGAAGAAAATCCTAAAGGTATCTTATTTCGATTCAAATCCTAGGACATCGGCCAGGCAGTCACACATTCCGGGAGTCCTTGTATTCCGACTAGCGGTGCGGAGGAAAATTTTGCCAGCCCCCAGAAGTGATCCTTTTCTAGACACCTCAGTCTTTCGGAAAATCCTCTAATAACTCCCTTGGGTTCTATGGAGGTTGTAAAATTTATTAATTATTAACAATTAAGTGGAGAACCGTGGCTCTGATACCAAATGTTACGACCCCACCTCCCGATAACCCCCACTTAAGGGAGACCGAGAGGTCGAAGTCGCACACATAAATTTCGGATCACGGTTCAGCAATTAATTGATAACAATTAATAAATTCTACTATACTAACTGAAAAGCTGTAATAAATAAAACTTTTGCATACCTTTGAAAATTTGGAATACTAGTACTTCTATCCAGAATTCCGTCTAACTAACTAATCCTCCTTGGACTTTAATTAGTAAATTCCAAAATATGACAGATTACTATTTGTCCTTTTTGTTTTGTACCTAAAACGCCGACAAACAAAACGTCGGTCAGCCAAAGCTGGTATGAGGGGGAATTCACTAATCGTGCAATTATCCATAACAATTATTGCATTTAATTATCAATTAACAAACAATATTATGTTTTAAGTATAACTATGCGATCCATGTGTACCCTATCCCCTGCGCTGTCCCTGCAGTGGACCTGGATACTACCTCCCTTATGGTAGATTCCAATTTTACCCCTCATGACTCCACCTAATAGGTGAATCAATTTCTAGGGCTGAGTCACATGGCACTACCCGTGGGTAGCCCACTCCTTAACTCATGGTATGCTAAGAGTCTCATGGCACTACACATGTGTAGCCCAGTTTCTGACTCATGATACCCTAGACCTTGCTCTAGGTTATCCTTAGCCTTGACATAGCCACAGGGGTGGACTCGGATCTAGCTAGTCATACATATATAATCATTTTGATAGCCATAGTCACTTTATAGAGGCAGGATTTAAATCATCCAACAGTTATTTCACACAATTGAGGAAGCATCGGTAAAACCTCAGAAAACTAAGCGGTATAGCCATAAGCGTAACCACATACCTCTTATTGCAGTCTCAGATATAGAATGAAAGAGAATAGCCAACTTAAGCAAGAAAAGGCAAAGAAACCCTGAAAATAAAAGTACAATTTACTTTTATTAAATTTTATCCAACATCATTATATCCCTTAGGGTTTCTATCCAATTTTAGGGTTTTCTTGAAAGTTAGGGTTTTGCTTTCATTTTCAATTGCTATGAACCCTAATTCATCAAATTCCCTTAAAACCCTTAAATCACTTCCTCTTAATATTCCTAACAATTTTAGGATCATAATATAACAAATTACTGAAATAACAAAATTCCTTTTTCTTTAATCCTAAATTAGGGTCTTTATGTACACTATTTCTCCTTTTAGGCATAAACCCTAATGTAGGCACATTGGTATTCAAAAACGAATTAAAACTTCATATTATAACTAAACAGGCTAATATCCTTCTATTCAACCCATTGAGTTTACAAAGAACACCCTTTATAGATTTTTAGGGTTTCACATAATTTAAATATATTTTACTAGCAAATTAAAGCACTTTTGAGAACGAACTGGAATTAGGTGTTCTAAACATTTTTAACAAATTCGTTGTAATTTTTTACTCAACTTTCATATATCACTTTTCTCAATCCGAGATTCCTAGCAACCTCTATGATTTTTGCAAGAAATTGTTATTTTCTGAATTATTCGTTAGAAAGAAATATTTACCCGATTTTCCTAGGTCGTCGAATCGGTGCACCCGGGATCACCTTTGGATCTGACGCTCAGCGTCGCCCGCCCCCACTAACTAAGTGGCGCGCTCCGCCGATTGATTGCAGTCGCTGGATCACGATCCAACGCTCGGAGCCGCGCACGCCTTGTTCTTTAGCCGATCTCTTCTCCTCCGTTGGATTGCTGTGAGCACACGCTGAACCCTAATCGAACGATAGCTGTATGTCTCCTCCTTCCTTTAGAACGCGGCGGCGCCGCGGCGGCAAGCTCGCCTAAGCACAAGCAATTAGGAGGGAGAGAGGGTCTCCAGGGTTCAAAAGCGGCCGTCGGGGTGCGTTAGGGTGAGGGAAACCACCCTAGGCCTATTTATAGGCTAGGGGAAAGTCTCTCTAGGGTTTCTGACTTCGCCGCCATCCCTGGTTCTTGCTTGTTTGGGAATTTTGGATATACGCCGCCAAAGATGGCAAAACCGGGGTCCACTCTCTTCGTCTGAGTCTCCCGAACCTATTGGGATCAAAACCATAAGCGCAGATGCGCTGTAACAATCGGAAAGCCAAGGGGAAAATCCCCTGTATATGCGCTGTGCCTGAGTTCCTTTGGGACTCTGGGTGATCAGCCCGATCTATTGGATTTAGATCCAACGTTTAATATTATCCGCGTTCAAAACCAAAAGGAAAGAATTCCTTAAATTTCCAAGGAAACTCTATTTTTAGGAATTAATTTGGAGAATTAATAACTCCTAATCCATAAGCCCTTTTGGCCTCAATTTTTAAAGGAAAGTCGTTCATATGTTTATCTCCAATTGTGCAAAATAGGAGTTATTATCCAAGGAAACGTGCCCCTTTATTCCAGTTTCACATTATCCCTTATTTAATGGCATTTCCCACATATTCTTTATTTCCTTGGCTATTATTCTATTTACTTGGGTTCCTTGAACCCCAAGGATCTTTTATAGTACGAAAACTTATTATGGGAAATTATTTTCTAGCCTTTTTATCACTTTCAACTATTATCTTATATTATTCCATTATTCCCTTATATTCTTTTATTACATGGAATTCCCTTTTTCATTTCTTTTCATTTTTCTCTCAAATGGGCTTAATGGCTTGTAAGGCCCATCAAGAAAGCATGCAAGGCCATTAGAAACAAAATTCATGCAAAAACAACCATGAAATCACACATTGGTCTTATATATTCATTTAAAAGAGATTTACAAATCTCATTACATGTATTGAAAAATGAGGTTATAACATAATCTATGTATGATTAACCCTCATCATATTCATAATACACATGTTTAGCATAAGAAAGTATCAACCATGTCTCTATGATTACTACCAATTAACATATTAAGGTTATGATCATATTAAGGAGGTTATTACACAATCATTTCATCATATAAGAATGTTAAACATGAATACTCATCTTTATCTATTGGCATTAGAGTTAGGTTCAATATGATAAATTATATCAATGTTACTAATCAACACTTATAGACAATCCCTAACTCACGGCATCCCCATTGGATCATGTATGCATAAGGTGAAGCATCACCATCACATTCCATACTATTATCAAGTACGAATTCAAACATAAATCAAGATGTAACCATCGAGTTTTAGCATACTAGGGTTTCAACAACAATAAGAGAGTACTTGATGATTGTATTAATCATTCAAGGACTATTCATACCCAATTACCATCATTTAGTTATATTAAATCTAGGTATAACAAGCTATACCTCATTAGGGTTACATATCAACACAATATGATTATCATCCCTTCTATTCATATGAGTGAATAGGTAAGACTACCTTATTAAGGGTAACCCTCCATTTGTTCCATCATCATTCAACCCATATCACCATACCACAATGTCACCCAGAACCATTGGATGTTTAAAAGGTAAGACCATTGGTTGTTTACATAAGTAAACACCTTGGATAAACCACCTATGAAGTTCTTGATTTGTTCTCTATAAAGAGTCACCATCTAATCCTAGACATCCCTTGATTAAGAACACAAAAGTTCCATTGAAAGTACGGTAAAACCCACAATCGACTGTTCCTTTAAAACAAGCCATCCATTGTCAACAAGTAAGATCCTTAAGTTGATCATATAAAGGAAAACATATAAATCACAGTATTAGGACCAACATATTAAATTATCCATCATTCCACTTTATTGGAGGAATAAACATTATATCTTGACCATTGGGTCAAGTTTATATATTAAAACCATCAATTACAGTATAGGTCTGACCATTGCATCAAGTTACCCAAGAAACCATTAGTCTAAGGCTTAATTGATGCTACAACTATATGATTAACTAACCATAGGTTTTTATGACCTGATCCACCATCATTAGTGACCACTAAGTCACCATAGGTTGTTATATCAACACTATATTCATTAATCGACATCAAATATCAAACTAATATCACCATTGATTGATAGCATCATTAGGGTACTTAGTTGTTAATCACTAGGCTTATAATTAGGCCAAAACATGATCTAAGTGGTGAAAATCTTTTGACACCCTTGGTTTCCACCATCAATTGTCATGAAGACAACACCATAGGGTTGTTGTAATGGTACCATCATCGGGTAATGGGTTTTTAGAAGAAATTAGCTTAAAACCCTAAAATTGACCATTGGTTGATAAGTTCATAACACCATAGGTTGTCAAACCAACCTGATACAAGTGATATTATACCTTAGGAATAACGTACCAATGATTATAGGTTCATCTATAACTGAAATCAGAATAGGGAACATTATAAAAATCGAAATCCAAGTCAATCATAGCTTTTTAGTGCATGGATCATCATTTTCAAGCAAGAACATGATCTAGAAAGCTTATGGTAAGCAATAAACATGGAGCAAGTTATAAAACTTTCCTCTAATGAGAAGATGAAACCCCACATAGAAGAAATATCGAGAAGGTATGGTAGAAAATCCAAGCATAAGCTATGAACTTGTCCATCTTGCACCTTTCTTCATCAAATGAGCAAACCCTAAGCATGAGGAGCAAGAAAGGTAGGGTTTTAGAGCTTTAGAGCAATTTCTACCATGGAACAGAAAGGTTCCAACCTTGAGGAAGGTCTAAGGAAGGAGAAGAGTAAGATAAACAAAGAAGAAATGAATAAAGTAACTTGCCTTGATCCAAATCCCTAGAAGATGACCTTGGAAACCCTAGGTAGGGCTAAATGGAGCTCTAGGAGACCTTCTTCTCCAAAAAGAGGTTGTCTTCTACCTTAGAGAACTTGGTTCCACAAAAAAACAAAGTGGATTCATTTCTCCAGGTTAGAGGAATGAGAAAGCACGCAAATTTTCGTACTTGGGCAAGGAAGAGGTAAATATAACCCATGGATAAGGATCGAAGCAAGCATGAGGTGTAAAAGTAGCTTCCCCATGTGTCTATGGCCTTAAACTATTAAGAATATACAAGCACATACACAATAAGATACCCCACCATATTTATTGACCTACTTATATTTCTATTTTTGAATTTCCCAACCAATCACATAATTCATTAGTTGATAGCTACTAAAGGTAGCTCATCCGTGAAGGGGTAAACCCTAAAATATCCTTAGATAAAACACCTTCAAAAAAAGGATTAAATAGGTTACCCATGGCTCAAAAAGCTCAATAATGATGAGATAATATCCAAGTAACATAATGAAAGTGATAAATTGCAAAGAAAACCTCTCAATTGGGTAATTTGTAGAAAAGTCCAAAATGTGCATAAAATTGCATAACTTGCTCAAACAATGTCCAAATTGGACTAAATTAGAAACTTAAGCTTTTATTATGATTTAAAATCATATCACAATGTTATATTAGGTTTATAAGAATTCAATTAGGATAATTAATCTTATTCAACTCATTAAGCAAGTTTAGAGGCCTTTCAACTATAAACCCCTAATAGGGATTTTACCCTCGAAATCCAAGGTAAACAAAGATGGGTACTTCCTTTGCACCTCATCCTATTACCTTCACATGGTTACTTGCATATCATGGTGATCTCACATCATTCATACATATATCCTCTTGGGTCAGCACAAAAACCCCCCACCTAAGAAGAGATTCTCAATATGGAATGTAGAAACTTGTTGTGTCATCTATACAACTCTAGTAGTAATGTTCAACTTTAAATTATATCTATCATCCTAAAATTATATCTATTGTATCAAAATATTACTCAAAAGTCATACTTACTAGCTTTTTACCAATCATGGCATATGTCCCATACCATTCCTTGAAGCATATAAAAAAGGGGATGTATCCATCCTTTTTTTTAAGATACACTGACACTGGAACACTTGTCAGTTCTTTTTCAGCATCAAAAGAAATTCTACCACTGGCACCTGTCATTCCATATAAGGAAATATCATTCCTTGTCAACCTTGTTAGGGGTGAAACAACAACACTATCTTCACCTTACTAGGATTTATACAACCTACTTAGAAGACATATCATGATTGTAACATCCCTGACCTGGGTTATGTTCTAACCATAGGTGTTTTGCCTAATCAAGTTGATTAGATGCTTGCTCTTAATTCTTGAAAAGTAATTAAGACTCAAGAGGAACTTATATTTCAATTTCAGTCCTTTTTTAATAATGTTGAAACATTATTTTGTTAATTTTAGACTAAAGTGTAAATTACCCAAGTTGAGGGGTTAACTTGCAAATTTTACATCATAAAATGTTCCTCAGATGTTGATACATCATAAGAGTGAGTATGATGTAGTGGTATGGCTTCCACAAGCTTGAGCACCAAGATAGAGCTTGTTGAGAAATCTTTGTAAATTAAAACCTAGTTTTGGTGTAATGTGCAATTTACCCAAGACCTAAGGTTCAATATGCAAATTACCACTTCATGTGGGTCCCCCGCGTTTCTTGGAATCATTTACAGAAAATAAAATGAGAGGGGTGCCTCATTTGAATTATTTTGGAGGAGAGAGAATCTTGGTATTAAAATAATCAAGATTTAAGCATAAATGGAACTTTAATTCAATTTAATGCAAAAAGAAATATATTAATTGAAGATCCCTTCAACCAAAATTTGAGGGATTAATTTGCAAAGGGTTGTACGATCTTGTGCCTTGAAAAGGCACGAAAAGATCTAGTTTGAGTGGATACTCCACTCACATTAAGTTAATAAAAAGTAATATCCACTAAAAATGGGATATTAGTATAATATGATTAAGGTGCTTAATTTGTTTTCTTTTAATTCTTGGATAATGAAGAGGTTTTGCAAAGGGAATAAGATTTCTTCGTGGCCAAGGATTTGAGGGGGATATGTTTCAACAATTTTGGAAATTAAAGGAATTAATTCCATTTTCTCTTTCCTTGGAATTTCCTTATACATATCTCATTTTCTGCCCACTTAAGGATCTTTTTTGGAATTCTTTTTCTCTTCTTGCTTTGGCCGACCACAAGAGAGCTTAGGAGCAGGATAAGGACGACCCCCAACCTGTTGGTAAGTTCTTGACCTTCTTTCACCTTGGTTTCATGGTGAAAACTGAAAATCAATGCTTGATTTCTTATTTTCTCCATCCAATCTTCAACTCTAGCCAATTATTTCATCCAAAATCTTGAGAACGGACCTTGGGCAGTTGTTAAAGCTTCATCCACCATTGGAGTCGTGGAGTTTGGAGCTTGGAATCAGATTAGAAGGCGGGTTATACAACTTAAACCCTTAACCATTGATATTGCATTCAATTCTCCATGATTTGTTGTTCATCTTGTTCTATTTTGAACTTCCTTTGATTCATTGCTGTGATTTCCATGAAAATGGCAGTAGTTCTTGGATGAATGAAGGAATATGATGATGACATCATCTTGGACATTTTTCCCAAGAAAAACATATTCCAAACAGTTTCAACAAAAGTGTTCAATCGGTTTCCACAAGATTGTTTGAACTTAAACAATTTCATCAAACCGTTTGGGAGCAAACCGTTTCAAACCATTTGGAAGAGTTGACCATGGTTGACCATTTGGATATTTAATGCTAATAATGATGGTTGATGACCTATTATATATAATTGATTAATTTCAAAGGGGTCATTAGTTGAAGGTCCATCAAGTAGCAAACCCTAATCAGGTTAAGTGCTGATTTTCTAATTAATTGATTTAGAACTTTGGGTTGATTAACCCAAACGGTTTCAAAACCGTTTGGAGATCATTTATATTGCATTCAATTCTCCATGATTTGTTGTTCATCTTGTTCTATTTTGAACTTCCTTTGATTCATTGTTGTGATTTCCATGAAAACGGCAGTAGTTCTTTGATGAATGAAGGAATATGATGATGACATCATCTTGGACATTTTTCCCAAGAAAAGCCTATTCCAAACAGTTTCAACAAAAGTGTTCAATCGGTTTCCATAAGATTGTTTGAACTTAAACGGTTTCATCAAACCGTTTGGGAGCAAACTGTTTCAAACCGTTTGGAAGACTTGACTATGGTTGACCATTTGGATATTTGATGCTAATAATGATGGTTGATGACCTATTATATATAATTGATTAATTTCAAAGGGGTCATTAGTTGAAGGTCCATCAAGTATCAAACCCTAATCAGGTTAAGTGCTGATTTTCTAATTAATTGATTTAGAACTTTGGGTTGATTAACCCAAACGGTTTCAAAACCGTTTGGAGATCACCCAAACGGTTTCAAAACTGTTTGTAGGTCAACCAGGACCATTTGGAGGTCTAGGGTTGAATATGGATGGGTATTCGAATATCCGAAGATAATAAATTGTAATGTAATCAATTGCTGATTTGGTGATCAATCCAATGACCTAAACCCTAATAAGATTCCACCAATTTTCATGTGGGAATGGGAAAACAGTTTGAAAACCATTTGGAGATCATACAAATGACCTCAAGATCATTTGAGTTCAGGTCATACCCAATTTGAATGGAGGTCCAATCATTTCAAAGTAAATAGTTTCACAATGACTAACATTGAAGGTTCATCGATTTCAAACCCTAATTTAATTGAATTCAAAACCTTAATTGATGATCAATTGATGGTCAAATCATTTGAAAGATGATTTATTAAACACAATTGAAGTATGATGCTACGTTCAATTGGAGAGTG
Source organism: Alisma plantago-aquatica (assembly GCA_963693085.1). Classification (NCBI taxonomy): domain Eukaryota; kingdom Viridiplantae; phylum Streptophyta; class Magnoliopsida; order Alismatales; family Alismataceae; genus Alisma; species Alisma plantago-aquatica. The sequence continues at coordinate 1,077,814,982 of OY856411.1, forward strand.
GTTACATGAATTCAATCGATGAGGGAATCAACCTTGGAAACCCTAAATCAATATAAGTGTTTGAGACCATTTTTGGTCCATTCAGTTTTGAGGAGGTTTGGACCAAACAGTCTCAAGATCGTTTGAGTCCAAATGGTCTCAAAACCGTTTGGGATCAAACGGTTTCAAGACCGTCAAGACCGTTTCGACTCAAATGGTCTCAAGACCGTTTGGGACCAAACGATCCCAAACCGTTTGAAACTCAATCGATCTCAAGTACACTTTTGGTTAAACAGTTTTGAGCATGAAGTTTCTATTCGGTTTCAAAACCGAATGAGGTCAAGTACCTCAAGACTGCATGAGGTTAAGCACCTCAAGACCGCATGGATGGTCAAAGGTGGTGAGTGAAGGATTGAAAATCCAAGGGCTAATAATTTTTGAACTTCAATAACTCAATTGATTGAAGGTTTCAATGTAGCAAATCATGTTTAATCAATTGATGAATGTACCTAATGAACCCTTGCGGTTTTGAGACTGATTTGGCCCAAATGGTCTTGAGACCATTTCAGTCCAAACAATCTTGAAACCATTTGGGGTCAAACGGTTTCAAAACCATTTGGAGATCAAACAGTTTCAAAACCGTTTGGAGATCAAACAGTTTCAAAACCGTTTGGTGATGAAATTTCAAAATCGTATAAAGGTCAATTGTGATTCAATCATTTGGAAATTGAAGGTGATGATTGTTCTAATGATCTAATGATTGATACTGATGGTAATCAATGAAGGTACAAAAGTTGAAATCCTAAAAGTACCTAAATAATTAGTACCATTAAAGTGATAAACCCTAATTGCTTATAAGAACAAAAATTTTGTACACTATGTCATTCATAGCTATATGTACTCGATTGAAAGGTTGATATAACCTAATAAAGTTGGGAGGATGATAGAATGGAAGTCATACATAAGTATGATTCATGTGGTGATTAAGGGTATGATCCTTACCAAAGAGATCATGAAACCCTAATCATGAGCATAAACCCTAATTGACAAGATTATTGAACCCTAACCATAAATTAGGGCAATTCTGAATGAAACCCTAACCTAGGAAGATAATGTGATATGAATCTAGGGTAATGTGATGTGAATATTAAACCCTAATTGTGAGGTATTGAATATAAACCCTATTCTAGGGTAATGTGATGTGAATAGTAAACCCTAATTGTGGGGTATTGAATATAAACACTAATCTAGGGTAATGTGATGTGAATAGTAAACCCTAATTGAGGGGGTATTGAATATAAACCCTAATATAGGGTAATGTGATGTGAATAGTAAACCCTAATTGTGGGGTATTGAATATAAACCCTAATCTAGGGTAATGATATGAATAGTAAACCCTAATTCTAAATAAGGCAAAGGTGTATGTGAAACCCTAATTCTGAGCTATACTATATAGGATGCAACTATAATCTTGGACAATGAAATGATGAATCATTGTTCCTAATTGATCAAAGGGGATGAGTGACCCTGGTTGAAATGAAAAATGAAACCCTAACCCTAGTAAGGGAATAGTGGTGTTACTCTTAAATAGTGATGCTATAATTGTTATGCATAGTGTTGATATGTAATTGATATAATTGTTATTATGTGCACTAATTATGCAGGTTTCATGAGATGTTGGACATAGCCAGGTATGAGCTATGATGTCTTACTATTGAAATTGTTTTGTGGGCCTTGTGAGCCATAATATTTTTTGTTTCCTAGAGAGAGGTAACAAGAGATATTAATGGGCTTCAAGAGCCATGTGAAATACCTGCATTGCAATTATCATGTTTACATTAGTCAAATGACCTGAAGGCATTAAGTTACCTGTTAAAGTGGTAACAAATGTTTTATAAACTAAGGGTTTGAACACCCATATTCTTGAATCGTAATGATGAGAGGAAAAGAGACTGAGATCCCAATGTTAATAAAGCTATGAAAAGAACTTGATAGAAATAGTACTCATTCTTTATAGCAATTGTTATAATGGTTTATGTTTGAAAACATGCTTGATGCTAAAAGAATATTGTAATGCACTTAAATAATCAAGTGAAATGATATCATGTAGAACCGTGACCATAGATCCATCATCATCAGCAGTTTGGTGATGGTGAAATACGTTTTCTTATGGGAACTCCTGGAGGGCATACTTTTTGTATGTGGGGGTTATGGGCGTGAATATCCTTACGCCCTAATGGAGGACTTGATGTGAGATAAACATTAAATCTCTCAATCCTTCATTATTTATATATATGCCAGGATGGATGTTTCACTAATCTCCCGATGATGTTAATGCCAAATCGATGTGAGATAAATATGGAATCTCTTGATTGCGAAGAAAGTACAACATGCCACTATAACTCTAATAGCGAAGTTGCCAGTATACCCTGGAAAGCTATTTAGCAGAGACACAAGATGTCCTGCATTTGGTCCTCACACTGAATGAGGAATATGGGGTCATGGGAATCCAACCCTTCTATTGACCTATGTATGGTACCGATTTTGATTTCGCAATGGTCGCTTGGAGTATGAGCGGTATACCTCATCTCCTCAGGGCTTAAGCTATGACTGTAAAATGTAATCAGCCATGTAGCGTATTTGCTTAGGGTTGAAATACGAGAATCAATGGTTGATGATACATTTCTTAGTATGTCTTAGTTGAATAAATGCTAGACATGTTCTTCATATTCCTTATTGAAAAAAAATGACATGTTGCTTTATCAAGACATAACTGAAATGACTTGAATAGAGAACACTGATCTACATAGTTTAGTCAATGATTTAGCTATTGTTGAATATTTATGATTCTTTTACTCTGTTTTATTCTATTATCTGCAATAATAATGTTTCTGGAGGAGAGTTATATCTCTCGCTGGGACAATTTTCAATTGTCTCACCCCCTTGGAATTCAGGTAGACGTCGAGGAAGAGGCAGAAACCCTACAGTGGGTGCAGAACAGTAGTAGCAACATCATCAACAAGGACAACAGTGAATCCTTAGGTGGAGACACTAGCTGTCATTTTCTGTAAATAGAGAGTCCTATGTGTCGTCTCTGTACTCTCAGGTCCTAGTTGTCACTAGTTAGTTTAATTTTGATCTGAGATTTTGGCTTGATGCCTCGATATTTTTATATTGCCTTTATATAGCTTAACAGGGCAGTTGATGCTTGTAACGTTTGAGAAGGAGATGATACCAATGATGTACTGATGAACCGGGATGTAATCAACTTACTTTGGTTCTTTATGAAAAGAGCTTTTCAGTTATGGATCTATTTGTAAAAAGTTTTAATTTTTAGTGATTTTTAGTAATTCCGCTGCTAATGACCGCTTCCGCAATAGTTAATCTCATTTTCATAAGTTGGATGTCACAATTTAGTGGTATCAAAGCTCTAGGTTCACTGAGTCTACAGAGACATGGGATTACGGTTGTTGAGTCTATTCTAGTGTCTTCCAGTTTATCTGATAGTGTCTTCTGCTCATATAGGAGGAGAAGAAGAACTAAAGATGTCTAGATCACATGATGAACATGTTTCCGAGAGCAGCGTTGATGCACCAGGAGGAGGTGCAGGAGACCATGATAGGGAGGAGCCCGTGCCTGAGTTTAATCAAGATAATATGGGGAACCCAGACTTCCAAGCTATGTTTGGGTAGTTTATGGCATCCATGACCCATATGACAGATAGGATGCCATTACCTGCACCCAAGGCACCTACCCACCATGAAGGACAAGGAGCCGGCATGACATTTGAATGACTTTGTCGGGTTGAAGCTACAGAATATGCTGGGACAGCTGACCCAGCAGATGCTGACATGTGGCTAACTGAGCTGGAGAAGGCCTTTAGAATCCTTAACATCCCAGAAGCTGAGAAGGTTAGACATGCTGTGTACCTTCTTAAGGGGAGTGCTGGTCACTGGTGGACCATAGAGGAGGGTAAGAGGCCTGGTGTGGAGATGGAATGGGAAGTATTCCAATGATAATTCATCAATAGATACTTTCCTAAGATGTTCCTAGATGAGAATATCTCTCAGTTTGAGAGATTAAGACAAGGACGAATGAACATTAGCGAGTATGAGGCTAAGTTCATGCAACTTTTGCGGTTCTGTCCACATATGGCAGCTACCGATGATGAAAGGATTCGATGATTTGCGAAAGGATTGAACGCCAATTTGACCACTCCCGTATCTGCCCTGGAGAACAGGGAGAGGTTTGTGACTTTTTTGGAGTCAGTTAGACGGATAGAGAGGTCTGTGACCGAGAAGCGGTAGACTAAGAATAAGAAAGTGTATCCCCAATTTCAAGGACCCTTGTCCAAAAGTTTAAGAAACTGAGGTATTTTGTGCCTATACCACCACCAAGTTTCAATACCCAAACGCAGTGGACATCAAATAGGGGTAGAGGCCATAGTTTACCACCAGAAGGAGCCCACAGTTCAACATCTGTGTCAGTAAGAGGACCATGCAGACCACAACCAGGGAATAGAAGTTGTTTTATATGTGGAAAGATGGGGCATCTGATGAAGGATTGTTGAGCCAGAGAAGCAAGTGTGACACAACCCTAGAGGTAGAGTTAGCAAGGCTCTCAGAGGCGACAGTTTCCAAGTGGTGCTAGAGGACGTGGACAAGCGTCCCAAGCTAGATCATCGACACCCAGTAATCGAGCACCGAATCAACCGCAGGCGACGACAAGATTCTATGTGATAAATCTGCCTGATGTAGTAGTTAGATGGAACTGTTTTATTTTGATATGTCTATATCTCGCGTCATATCTGTTTTAATTGATCCGGGTGCTATGCATTCGTTTATCACTCGAAGAGTGATTTTTGACTGCAACATGACTACCAGTCATAGAGCAGATAGTCTGTTGTTAGAGAGTCCTTTAATGGGATCTGTTGTGTTGCAGGAGGTGTGTTCTCCCTGCACTCTTTTCTTTTCTTAACATCACATTCAAGTGGATATTATACCACTTGAGATGCATGGGTTTGATATAATTCTTGGGATGGACACCCTAGAAAAGTACAAGGTTGTTTTGGATTGTGAGTCCAAGCAAGCTGTGTTCACAGATAATAGTGACACATGGATCTTTCAAGGAGATAGAAATATTCTTCCAACCTGTCTTGTATCATCTATGGTAGCTGAGAAGTTGATGAGGTAAGGATGTTTTGCATTCTTGGCACATGTAGTAGACACCACTATGGAGAGCCCTCATCCTTATGAAGTTCCGGTAGTCAGGGAATTTGAAGATGTGTTTCCTGAAGAACTTCCAGGTGTTCCTCCACCCCAAGAGATTGATTTTGAGATTAATCTAGTCCCAGGAACGCAACCAATAGCACAAACACCATACAGGATGGTGCCTGTTGAGATGGCAGAACTCAAGAAAAAACTTCAGGAGTTACTTGAGAAAGGTTTTTCGACCGAGTACTTCACCATGGGGTACTCCGGTCCTCTTTTTTAAGAAGAAGGATGGATCAATGTGGTTATGCATTGATTACAGGCAGTTAAATAAAGTAACTATAAAGAATAAGTATCCTTTTCCAAGGATTGATGACTTGTTTGATCAGTTACGTGGAGCAACTGTCTTTTCCAAGATAGATCTGAGGTCGGGATATCATCAGTTGTGTATTAAGGAGGGTGACATACCTAAGTCTGCCTTTAGGAAAAGGTATGGTCACTATGAGTTCATATTTATGTCGTTTGTACTAACTAATGCACCAGCTGCATATATGGAACTCATGAATACATTCTTTTGACCTTTTCTTGATCAATGTGTAGTAGTCTTCATAGATGACATCTTAATCTACAGTACAGATGCTCAACAGCATGAGAAACACCTCTGTCATGCTCTAACATTACTAAGAGAGCATAAGTTGTATGCTAAGTTTAGAAAATGTGAGTTCTGTCTATCAGAAGTTTCTTGTCTAGGACACATAATATCTACTTCAGGTATTCGTGTTGATCCTAAGAAGGTGGAATATGTCCGTAATGGGAACAGTCAAAGACACCGACGGAAATTTGCAATTTCTAAGGGTTGGCAGGCTATTATAGGAGGTTCATTAAGAACTTCAGTTCTATAACTTTACCCCTGACAAAGTTGACCAGGAATGAGGTTCCTTTTGCTTGGAATGATAAGTGTCAACAATCATTTCAGTTGTTGAAAGAAAGGTTGATAAGTGCACCTATGTTGGTGTTACCTGAGCAAGGGAAAGGGTACGTAGTTTTCTGTGATGCATCTAAGAATGGTTTAGGATGTGTGTTGATGCAGGATAAGAAAATGGTTTCTTGTGCTTCTCGACAACTTAAGAAACACGAGGAGAATTATCCAACACATGATCTAGAACTAGCTGTTGTAGTCCATGCTTTGAAGATCTGGAGACATTATCTCTATGGAGAGACATTCCAAATTTTCACAGACCATAAGAACCTAAAGTATATCTTTTCTCAGCATGAGCTAAACATGAGGCAACGCCGCTGGATGGAGTTAATCAAGGACTACAATTGTATAATTGATTATCATCCAGGGAAGGCCAATGTGGTTGTTGATGCTTTGAGTAGGAAATCAGCAACACCGGCCCTAGATAAAGCACAGTTAAATTCCTTAGTGTGTTCTAAGAGGGATACATTTATATCTTTGAGGCAAAACAATGTACAGCTAAAAGTATCATTGCTAGATGGGTTGTTAGCTGAGATGCACATAAAACCAACTCTGAGACAGTAGATTAAAGAAGCACAGCAAGTTGATGTTGTCGTTTAACAGATTAGATCAGAGTATGGTAGTGACAAGTGGGATGGCTTTCATGATTCAGATGATCAGGTAGTCTGTTACCATGGTAGGATGGTAGTACCTGATGCCGATAACTTAAGAAAGTTAGTCCTGGAAGAAGCTCATTCTTTGATGTATGCTATGCATCCAGGAAGCACCAAAATGTATCATAACTTGAAAGATATGTATTGGTGGCCTGGATTGAAGAAATATGTAGCTGAGTTTGTTATGCGATGTCTGGTGTGTCAGCAAGTTAAAGCTAAACATCAAAAGCCCACAGGAACAATGCAACCTCTGCCTATACCGCAGTGGAAATGGGATCATGGGACCATGGACTTTGTAGTTGGTTTGCCTAGAACAACCAAAGGTTATGATTCCATTTTGGTAATAGTTGATAGGTTGACTAAGATAGCACATTTCTTACCTATCAAAACAACTTAACTGCTGAGAAGCTGGCACAGTTATATGTAGATGAGATAGTGTGTTTGCACAGAGTTCCAGCTACAATTGTTTCTGATAGAGGTCCCCAGTTCATGAGTCATTTTTGGGAATGAGTTCACAAAGCTTTGGGTACGCAGTTAAGGTTTAGTACAACCTTTCATCCACAAACAGATGGACAATCCGAAAGGACTATACAGACCTTGGAGGACTTTCATAGGGCATGTGTCCTTCAGTTTACAAGAAGTTGGGATCTACACCTGAGCTTGATAGAGTTTTCTTATAATAATAGCTATCAGCACAGTATTGACATGGCACCATATGAAGCTTTATATGGTAGACATTGTAGATCTCCTTTATGTTGGTACGAAACAGGAGAAAATCATCTTTTGGGTCCTAAACTTGTGCAACAGACAACGGAGAAGATTAAAGTAATACAACAACAGTTAAAGACTGCACAGGATAGACAGAAATCATACGCTAAAAAATGGCGAAGACCTTTAGAATTCCAAGTTGGAGACAAAGTATATCTTAAGGTCTCACCTTGGAAAGGATTTCTTAGATTTGGAAGAAAGGGAAAGTTAGCTCCTAGATTTATGGGGCCTTATCCAATCATTGAACGAATTGAAAAGGTAGCTTATAAGTTGGAGTTACCACCTAAGTTGCATAAGTTGCACCCAGTGTTCCACATCTCTATGTTGAGAAAGTGTCATCCTGACACAGAGTTAGTTCTGCAACTTGAGGAGGTAGAACTAAATGATGATATATCTTATGTTGAAGGACCTGTAATGATCCTTGACAAAAGAATTAAAAAGCTGAAAAAGAAAGACATTTGTCTTGTAAAAGTCCTCTGGAACCACCGTGGCATTGAAGAATCTACATGGGAACTATAAGAAGAGATGAGAAGAAAATATCCTACTCTTTTCTCTTAAATGTTTTTGTTGATGATTTCAAGGACAAAATCCATGTAAGGGGTGGATAATTTGTAACATCCCTGACTTGGGTTATGTTCTAACCCTAGGTGTTTTACCTAATAAAGTTGATTAGATGCTTGCTCTTAATTCTTGAAAAGTGATTAAGGCTCAAGAGGAACTTATATTTCAATTTCAGTCCTTTTTGAATAATGTTGAAACATAGTTTTGTTAATTTTGGACTAAAGTGCAAATTACCCAAGTTGAGGGGTTAACTTGCAAATTGTACATCATAAAATGTTCCTCAGATGTTGAGACATCATAAGAGTGCATATGATGCAGTGATATGGCTTCCACAATCTTGAGCACCAAGATAGAGCTTGTTGAGCAATCTTTGTGCATTAAAACCTATTTTTGGTGTAATGTGCAATTTACCCAAGACCTAGGGTTCAATATGCAAATTACCACTTCATGAGGGTCCCCCATGTTTCTTGGCATCATGTAGAGAAAATAAAATGAGAGGGGCGCCTCATTTGAATTATTTTGTAGGAGAGAGAATCTTGGTATTAAAATAATCAAGATTTAAGCATAAATGGAACTTTAATTCAATTTAATGCAAAAAGAAATATATTAATTAAAGAGACCTTCAACCAAAAGTTGAGGGATGAATTTTCAAAGGTTTGGACGAGCTTGTTCCTTGCAAAGGCACGAAAAGATCTAGTTTGAGTGGAGACTCCACTCACATTAAGTTAATAAAAAGTAATATCCACTAAAAATGGGATATTAGAATAATATGATTAAGGTGCTTAATTTCTTTTCTTTTAATTCTTCGATAATGAAGAGATTTTGCAAAGGGAATAATATGGATTCGTGGACAAGGAGGTGAGGGGGATATGTTTCAACAATTTTGGAAATTAAAGGAATTAATTCCATTTTCTCTTTCCTTGGAATTTCCTTATACATATCTCATTTTCTACCCACTTAAGGATCTTTTTCAGAATTCCTTTTCTCTTCTTGCTTTGTCTGACCACAAGAGAGCTTAGGAGCAGGAGAAGGACGACCCCAACCTGTTGGTAAGTTCTTGACCTTCTTTCACCTTGGTTTCATGGTGAAAACCGAAAATCAATGCTTGATTTCTTGTTTTCTCCATCCAATCTTCAACTCTAGCCAACTATTTCATCCAAAAGCTTGAGAACGGACCTTGGGAAGTTTTTAAAGCTTCATCCACCATTGGAGTCATGGATATTGGAGCTTGTAATCACATTATAAGGTGGGTTATATAACTTAAACCCTTAAACATTGATATTGCATTCAATTCTCCATGATTTGTTGTTCATCTTGTTCTATTTTGAACTTCCTTTGAGTCATTGTTGTGATTTCCATGAAAACGGCAGTAGTTCTTGGATGAATGAAGGAAGATGATTATGACATCATCTTGGACACTTTTCCGAAGAAAATCATATTCCAAACGGTTTCAACAAAAGTGTTCAATCGGTTTCCAGAAGATCATTTGAACTTAAACGGTTTCATCAAACCGTTTGGGAGCAAACAGTTTCAAACCATTTGGAAGAGTTGACCATTTGGATATTTGATGCTAATAATGATGGTTGATGACCTATTATATATAATTGATTAATTTCAAAGGGGTCATTAGTTGAAGGTCCATCAAGTAGGAAACCCTAATCGAGTTAAGTGATGATTTTCTAATTAATTGATTTAGAACTTTGGGTTGATTAACCCAAACGGTTTCAAAACCATTTGGAGATCACCCAAACGGTTTCAAAAATGTTTGGAGGTCTAGGGTTGAGTATGGATGGGTATTTGAAGATCCAAAGATACTAAATTGTAATGTAATCAATTGCTGATTTGGTGATCAATCCAATGACCTAAACCCTAATAAGATTCCACCAATTTTCATGTTGGAATGGGAAAACGGTTTCAAAACCATTTGGAGGTCATCCAAACGACCTCAAGACCGTTTGAGGTCAGGTAATACCCAATTTGAATGGAGGTCCAATGATTTCAAAGTAAATAGTTTCACAATGACTAACATTGAAGGTTCATCGATTTCAAACCCTAATCCAATTGAATTCAAAACCTTAATTGATGACAATTGAAAGTCAAATCAATTGAAAGATGATTTATTAAACTCAATTTTAGTATGATGCTAGGTTCAATTGGAGAGTGGTTACATGAATTCAATCGATGAGGGAATCAACCTTGGAAACCCTAAATCAATATAAGTGTTTGAGACCAATTTTGGTCCATTCGGTTTTGAGGAGGTTTGGACCAAACGGTCTCAAGACCGTTTCGGAGCAAATGGTCTCAAGAACATTTGGGACCAAACAATCCCTAACCATTTGAAACTCAATCGATCTCAAGTACACTTTTGGTTAAATGGTTTTGAGCATTAAGTTTCTATTCTGTTTCAAAACCAAATGAGGTCAAGTACCTCAAGACCGCATGAGGTTAAGCACCTCAAGACCGCATGGATTGTAACATTCCTGACCTGGTTTATGTGCTAACCCTAGGTATTTTTCTTAATTAAGTGATTATATGCTTGTGTTTATCCTTTGAAATGTAATTAAGGCTTTTGAGGAACCTATATTTCTATTTCAGTCCTTTTTGAATAATGTTGCAACATTGTTTTGTTAATTTTGGACTAAAGTGCAAATTAACCAAGTAGAGGGGTTAACTTGCAAATTACACATGATAAGATGTTCGTCAGATGTTGAGACATAATAATAATGTATATGATGTGTTGATATGGATTCCACAAGCTTGAGCACCAAGATATAGCTTGTACAGCAATCCTTGTGGTTTAAAACCTAGTTTTGGTGTAAAGTGCAATTTACCCAAAACCTAGGGACCAACATGTAAAATATACCCTCTAGAGGATCTCTCATGTTTATTGACATCAATTAGAGCAAAGAAAATGAGAGGGTTCCTCATTTGAATGATCATGGTAGGAGTAGAAATTACTCACAAATAATAATATATTAAGCAATATCCAATAAGGGTGGATATTATTATACCTCTCTTTAAGGTGTTAGTTCTTTTCCTTTAAACCTTGGATAATTGAAAAGTCTTGCAAAGTTTATAAGGTGGCCACGTATCCAAAGGATGGACGAAGCTTTGGTGGTTTTAGTTGGGAAATAAAAGGAGATAACCCTCTTCTTTTCACTTTCCTTGAAAATATCCAAAAAAAATATAAAGGAATCCTTATCAACAAGCAAGGGATCGTTTCCCTTAGTTATTTTCCTTATCTTCTTGCTTTGTCCGACCAAGAAGGATCTCTGGACCAGAGGAAGGACGACCAAGCTAGTTTGGTAAGCTTTGATCACCATCTACCTCGAATTCATGGTGGAAACCATAAAATAAGATTGGTTTATTGGTGTTTTTCACACGATGCTTCTTTCTAGTCATCTTCTCCATCCAAAACTTGAAGAACGAACCTTGCACAACTACTGGAGATTCATCCACCATTAAAGCTACTAAGCTTGGAGCTCTGTATTAGTCCTTGATGTGGGTTTTATAACTCTAAACCTTGAGCTTTGTTTATGCATCTTCATCTTCATGAAAAATCGTTAGTTATTCTTCTTCCTTTGCAACTCTTGTGTTCTTGCTAGCAATTCCATGAAGAACAACCTCTGTTCTTGAGGTAGAATATGATGACATTAATTCCTATGTTTATCCAAAAATTTACTTTAGCAAACGGTCTCCAACCCTTGCTCAAACGGTTTCCCAAACCATTTGGGAGCAAACGGTTTCAAAACGTTTGAATACAAACGGTTTCACTAGACCGCATAGAAGCAAACGGTCCAAGACCGTTTGGAGGCGTTGACCAGGTTTTGACCATTTGGAGAACTGTTGACAATAATGTAGACTAATTACCTATCAAAAATCATCAATTAATTCCAAGTGAATCACCAATTGAAGGCCCATCAATCATCAAAACCTTAATGGGGTCAATTGTTGATTTCAATAATAGTATCATGTTGAAGTTTGGGTTGAGTGGCCCAAATGGTTTCAAAACCATTTTGGGATCACCCAAACGGTCTCAAGACCGTTTGGTGATCACCCAAGACCATTTGGAGGTCTATGGTTAAGTAGGGTTGACCAATTGAGGATCCAATGATATCAAGTTGATGAATAATCGATTGCTGATTTGGTGACCAAACCCAGGGTTCAAACCTTAATTGAATGACTTGGTTTTTGATGAAATAATGGGAAAACGGTCTCAAGACCATTTGGAGGTCATCCAAATGATCCCAAGACCGTTTGGGGTCTGGTCAGGATCAAATTGAATGATGGTTCAATGGTTTCAAATCAATTAGATTCACATTGAAACATGTTGAAGGGTAATCAATTTCAAACCCTAATCCAAGTGATCCAAGCCCTAATTGATGATCAATTGAGGGTCAATTGAGTGTCAAATCAGTTGAGGGTTGACCTAATTGACTCAATTGATGAGTGGCTAACAAGTGCATGATTAATTGAGGGGTTTAACATTGGAAACCCTAACTCGATTGAAGTGTTGAGACACTTTTTGGTCTTTGCGATTTTGTGGTGGTTTGGACCAAATGGTCTCAAGACCGTTTGGGACCAAATGATCCCAAACTGTTTAGTCTCATGTGGTTTCAAGGTCGGTTGTGTCCATGCAGTTTTAAATTTCAACATGACCAAACAGTCTTCACCACCAAACGGTTTCAAGGGCAGTCCAAGACCGTTTGGAGGTTTAGTGTACAAGACCGTTTGAGGTCTAAAAAGGTTAAGATCATTTGATGCCATAGTGGTCAAGATGGTTTAGTGGTTGATTAACTTAAACCTCATGAATACTTAAAGTGGTTAAAGGACCAAGTAATTAGTTGATTAATACATGATGTAATCAATGGTGATGATGATAATGGTACCCTTGATGGAATAAAGTGACTAATACACTCTGAATAAGTAAGTCTTAATGACCACAATATAAATGAGATAACCCATGATATCAATGTTGAATTGATTTAGCCTAATCAAGGGTGATGCAAACATCAACTTATAGAAAGAGGAGAGAGAAGACTTCTTATATGAATGATTAATCAAGTAATGAACTCCCAATATGGATGGATACCTAATTAGGGTATGATCCATGATATTGAAATCATGAAACCCTAGTTATGGAAGCTAATGAATTATAACCCTATTGAGGGCATTAATGGAAGTAATCCCCATACATGATGATGGTATGATCTTAATTCATTATAATGTGAATAGTAAACCCTAATCTAGGGTAATGTGATGTAATGTGAATAATAAACCCTAATCTAGGGAAATGTGATGATGTGAACAGTAAACCCTAATTCCGGGTTATGCTTTTAAGCATGAAACTCTATGATTGAATTATGAAATGAGGAATCACTATGCCTTTTTAAAGCTAAAGGGGTTGGATAACCCCAATTGAAATAAATAGGAAACCCTAACCCTAAAAACCAACCGTGGTGATGTAAAACGGTCATGGTAATCTTATGTAGCATGACCGTGCAAGATAGCACGACCGTGGTGGCTTTCCCCATGCACGACCGTTCTTGGCTGCACGGCCCTGGTATTCTATACTTGACTTGGAAATAATTGTATTGTGCTGATATAGATATAATGTGCATGTTATCAATTGTGTTGGTCATGCAGGTCTTTATAAAGAAGTGAGCATAGCCAGGTAAGGGTTATGATGCCATATTCATTGAAAGCACTTTATAAGCATTGAAAGTAATGATATGCTATGTTGCCTAGTAAGAGGTAATAAATGAAATTGATAGACTGTATGAGCCATGAGAAATATCTGCATTGCCACTATCACGTTCATACTGTTAAATGACTTGATAGCAATATGTTACTTGGTAACAAGTGTTTTGATGATCTAAGGGTTTGAACACCAATATTCCTGAATCATAATGATGAGATGGTTAGGGATTGATATCCCAATGTTAACTAGATGCAAAATGAATTTGATAAAATTAGTACTATTTCTTTATAGCAATTGTCCTATTGGTTTATGTTTGAAAACATGCATGATGTTAAAAGAATGCTATAATGTACTTAAATAATCAAGTTTAATGATATCATGTAGAGCCCTGACCATAGATTCATCATTATCAGAAGTTAAATGATGGTGAAACAGGTTTTCCTAAGGGAACTCCTAAAGAGCATACTTTTGAGTATGTGGGGGTTATGCATGCAAATATCCTTACGTCCTAATGAGGGAAATGATGTGAGATGTACATTTAATCTCTCAATCCTTCATTATATGTTTATGACCGGGATGATGTATCACTAATCTCCTGATGATGTTGTTAATTCTGCATCGATGAGAGATAAAAAAGAAATCCCTCGATGGCGAAGAGAGTACAACATGCCACTATAACTCTAATAGCGAAGTTGCCAGAATACCCTGGAAAGCTATTATGGTAGAGACACAAGATGTCCTGTATGATGATCCTCACACTGACTAAGGAAGATGAGGTCATAGAAATCCAACTCTTCTGATGACCTATGTATGTTACCGATTGCGATTTAGTAATGGTCGGTTGGAGTATGAGCGGTATACCTCATCTCCTCAGGGCATAAGTATGTTTGTAAAATGTAATCATCCGTATAGCATAATTGCTTAGGTTGAACTATGAGAAACAATGATTGATGATACATTGTTTACAGTGCTCTAGTTGAATAACTAGTATACATGTTCTTCATATTCCTTATTGATATATGTCTTGTCATTCAATTAAGTTATAATTGAAATGATTGCTTAGAGAATATTTCTCTACTTAGCTTATTCAATAAATTGTCTGTTGTTGAATAATTATAGTTCTTCTGCTCATTGTTACTTTAATCATTGCAATAACAATGCTCCGGCAGAGAGTTATGACTCTCGCTGGGACAATTATTCAATTCTCTCACCCCTGTGGGTTTCAACTTTTTAGGTAGACGTCGAGGACGAAGAAACCCCTCAGTGGGTGAACAGCAGCAGCAACATCCACATCAAGGACAACAGTGATCCTCAGGTGGAGAAACTGTCTGTCAAGTCTTGTATATAGAGAGTCCTATGTGTCGTCTCTGTACTCTCAGGTCCTAGGAGTCACTAGATTTTTTATATAAATTTGAGATTTTGGCTTAATGCCTCGAGATTTTTGTATCTTGCCTTGTACAATTAATAGGGCAGTTGATGCTTGTAACCCTCGAGATGTGTTGATGTATCAGTTGTAAATAACTTACCTTGTTTCCTTATGAAAGAGTTTCATAGTTTGTCGATCTTTTTATGAAAAGTTTTAATTTTTAGTGATTTTCAGTAATTCCACTGCTAATTAATCACTTCTGCAATCGTTAATAACGTTTTCTCTGAGATGTGTCCCACAACTAGTGGTATCAGATCTCTAGGTTCGCTGAGTCTATAGAGACATGGGACTTGGGTTGTTGAGTTTGTTCTAGTGTCTTCCAGTATATCTGATAGTGTCTTCTGCTCATTTAGGAGGAGAAGATAAAACTAAAGATGTCTGGATCACACGAGGAACACATTGTAGAAAGTAGTGTTGCCGCACCTAGATAAGGTGCAAGAAACCAAGAAAGGGAAGAACCTGTACCTGAACCGCCCCAGTTCAATCCAGGTGAAATGAGGAATCCATCCTTCCAAGCCATGTTTGGGAAGTTCATGACTACCATGACACACATGACTGATAGGATGCATGTACATGTACCTAGGGCACCTACCCATCCAGAAGGACAAGGATCCGGCAAGACGTTTGAACGACTACGCTAGGTTGGAGCCACAGAGTATGCGGGAACAGCTGACCCAGCAGATGCCGACTTGTGGTTAACTGAATTAGAGAAGGCCTTTAGAATCCTGAACATCCCAGAAGATGAGAAGGTTAGACATGTTGTATACCTTCTCAAGGGGAGTGTTGGTCACTGGTGGACCATGGAGGAACAGAAGAGGCCAGGTGTGGATATTGAATGGGAAGCTTTCCGATGGGAATTTATCAACATATACTTCCCTAAGACATTCTTGGATGAGAAAATCTCTCAGTTCGAGAGGTTAAGACAAGGAACGATGAACATTATCGAATATGAGGCTAAGTTCATGGAGCTGTTGCGGTTCTGTCAGCATATGGCAGCTACAGATGAAGAAAGGATTAGGCATTTTAAGAAGGGATTAAACGTTGAGTTGACCACCCCTGTGTCTGCTCTGGAGAATAGGGAAATGTTTGCAACCTTTGTGGAGTCAGTCAGGAGGATAGAGAGGTCCGTGTCAGAGAAGAGACAGACCAAGAACAAGAGGATGTATCCCCAGTTCGAAGGATCCTCATCCAAAGATTTCAAGAAACCTAGATTTTCTATACCTACACCACCACCTAGATTTAGTACCCAGACACAGTGGACGTCAAATAGGGGTAGAGGACGAAGTTTACTGCTAGAAGGAGCTCATAGCTCAGCGTCTATTTTGGGTATATGACCCCCAAACCACAACAACCGTACAAAAGTTGTTACATATGTGGAAAGATGGGACATCTGATGAAATATTGCAGAGCCAGAGAAGTGAGTGTAACTCAACCTCAAAGGCAGAGTCAGCAAGGATCTCAAAGGCAATAGTTTCCAGGTAACGCTAGAGGACGTGGACAAGCGTCCCAAGCTGGATCATCGACACCTAGTCATCGAGCACCGAATCAACCACATGCAACAACAAGATTCTACACGATGAATCCACCTGATGCAGTGATCAACCCTCGGGTTGTGGTAGGTCAGATGGAATTGTTATATTCTGATATGTCTACATCTTGCGTTGTATATGTTTTAATTGATCCAGGTGATACGCACTCCTTTATCACTCGAAGAGTGATTCTTGACTGTAACTTGACTACAAGTCATAGAGCAGATATTTTGTTGCTAGAAACTCTGTTGATGTAATCTGCTATGTTGCAGGAGATATGTTCTTCATGCATCCTTTTCTTTTCTGAAAATCACATTCAAGTGGATCTTATACCACTTGAGATACATGGATTCGATGTAATCCTTGGGATGGATACCTTAGAAAGGTATAAGGTTGTCTTGGATTGTGAGTCCAAGCAGGCTGTGTTCACTGATGAAAGTGACACATGGATCTTTCAAGGAGAAAGAGAGATTCTACCAACCTGTCTTGTGTCAGCTATGGTTGCTGAAAAGCTGATGAGGCAAGGATGTTATGCATTCTTGGCCCATGTGGTAGATACACCATGGAGAGTCTTAATCCTACTGAAGTCCTGGTAGTCAGGGAATTTGAAGATATATTTCTTGAAGAACTTCCAGGTGTACCACCGCCCCGAGAAACAGATTTTGAAATTAATCTAGTTCTGGACACACAACCTATAACAAAAACACCATATAGGATGGTGCCTGCTGAGATGGAAGAACTCAAGAAACAACTGTAAGAGTTACTTGAGAAGGGTTTCATCTGACCGATTACTTCGCCTTGGGGTGCTCCGGTCCTCTTTGTTAAAAAGAAAGATGGGTCAATGCGGTTGTGCATTGATTATAGACAGTTAAATAAAGTAACAATAAAGAATAAGTATCCTTTGCCGAGGATTGATGATCTCTTTGACCAGTTGCGTGGTGCAACCGTTTTCTCAAAAATAGATTTGAGGTCGGGATATCACCAACTACGTATTAAGGATGGTGACATACCTAAGTCTTCCTTTAGGATAAGGTATGGTCACTATGAGTTCACAGTTATGTCGTTTGGACTAACTAATGCACCAGCTGCATTTATGGAACTCATGAATAGAATCTTTCGACCTTTTCTCGATCAGTGTGTTGTTGTCTTCATAGATGACATCCTGATCTATAATAGAGATGCTCAGCAGCACGAACAACATCTTCGTCAGACTCTAACTTTGCTAAGAGAACACAAGATATATGCTAAGTTTAGCAAGTGTGAGTTCTGGTTACCAGAAGTTTCTTTTCTTGGACACGTAATATCTACTTCAGGTATATGTGTTGACCCTAAAAAGGTAGAATCTGTCCTGCTATGGGAACAACCGAAGACACTGAAGGAGATTCGAAGTTTCTTAGGGTTGGCAGGCTATTATCGGAGGTTCATTAAGAATTTCAGTTCTATAGCTTTGCCCTTGACTAAGTTGACTAGGAAGGATATTCTTTTTGCCTGGAGTGATAAGTGTCAGCAATCATTTCAGTTGTTGAAGGAAAGGTTGACAAGTGCACATGTGCTTGTGTTACCTGAACAATGAAAAGGATATGTAGTTTTCTGTGATGCCTCTAAGAATGGACTAGGATGTGTGTTAATGCAGGATAAACAAGTGATTTCCTTTGCTTCTCGACAGCTTAAGAAACACGAGGAGAATTATCTGACACACGAACTAGAACAAGATGCAGTGGTTCATTTCTTGAAAATCTAGAGACATTATCTTTATGGAGAGACATTCCAGATTTTCACAGACCATATGAACCTAAAGTATATCTTTTCTTAGCATGAGCTTAGCATGAGGCAACGCCGCTGGATGGAGTTAACAAGGACTATGTATGTACAATTGATTACCATCCAGGGAAGGCCAATGTAATCGTTGATTCTTTAAGTAGGAAATCAGCAACACAAGCCCAAGATAAAGCACAACTAAATTCTTTGGTATGCTCTAGAAGGGATATGCTTATCTCCTTAAGACAAGACAATGTACAGTTAAGAGTATCATTGTTATTAGGGTTGTTATCTGAGATGCACATAAAACCTACTCTGAGACAACAGATTAAGGAAGCACATCAAGTTGGTGGAGTAGTTCAATTGATTAAATTAGAGTATGGTAGTGAGAAACGAGAAGGTTTCCATGACTTAGAAGATCAAGTAGCCTGCTATCATGGTAGGATGATAGTACCAGATGTTGATAACTTGAGAAAGTTAGTCCTGGAAGAAGCTCATTCTTCAATGTATGATATGCATCCAGGAAGCACCAAGATGTATCGAAACTTGAAAGATATGTATTGGGGGCTTGGTTTGAAGAAGGACGTTGCTGAGTTTGTTATGCGGTGTCCCGTGTGTCAGCAAGTTAAAGCTGAATACCAGAAGCCTACAGGAACAATGCAACCTTTACCCATACCACAGTGGAAGTGGGATCATGTAATAATGGACTTTGTGGTTGGTTTACCTAGAATAGCCAAAGGTCATGATTCCATCTGGGTAATAGTGGATAGGTTGACAAAGATAACACATTTCTTACCTGTCAAAACAACCTGTTCTGCTGAGAAGCTAGAATAGTTGTATATAGATGAGATAGTATGACTACACGGAGTTCCAGTTACCATTGTTTCTGACAGAGGTCCCCAGTTTACAAGTCATTTTTGGGTACGACTTTAGCTTTAGGCACACAGTTAAGGTTTAGTACAACCTTTCACCCTCAGACTGATGGACAATCAGACAGGACTATACAGACCTTGGAGGACTTGCTTAGGGAATGTGTCCTTCAGTTTATAGGAAGTTGGGATCTGCACCTAAGTTTGATAGAGTTTGCTTACAATAACAAGCTATCAACATAGTATCGACATGGCACCTTATGAAGTTTTGTATGCTAAACGTTGTAGATCTCCCCTATGTTGGTATGAAACTGGTGAATATCAACTTTTAGGTCCTGATCTTGTGTCGCAGACCACCGAGAAGATTAAAGTAATACAACAACAGATAAAGACTGCACAGGATAGGCAGAAATCTTATGCTGATAAGCGTCGTAGACCTTTAGAATTCCAGGTTAGAGACAGAGTGTATCTTAAAGTCTCACCCTGGAGAGGAGTTCTTATATTTGGAAGGAAAGGAAAGTTAGCTCCAGGTTTATAGGGCCTTATCCAATCATTGAACGAATTAGAAAGGTAGCCTATAAGCTAGAGTTACCACCAGAACTACAGAAGTTACACCCTGTGTTCCACATTTCCATGCTTCGGAAATGTCATCCTGACACAGAATCAGTTCTGCAACCTATGGAAGTAGAGTTGAATGATGATGTATCTTATGTTGAAGGACCTATGACAATCCTTGACAGAAGAATTAAAAAGCTGAAAAAGAAAGACATAAGTCTTGTAAAAGTCCTCTGGAATCACCGTGGTGTTGAAGAAGCCATGTGGGAACTAGAGGAAGAGATGAGGAGGAAATAGCCTGCTCTTTTTTCTTAATATGTTTTTGTAATGATTTCGGGGACGAAATCCTTGTAAGTGGTGGATAATTTGTAACATCCCTGACCTGGGTTATGTACTAACCCTAGGTATTTTGCTTAATTAAGTGATTATATGCTTGTGTTTATCCTTTGAAATGTAATTAAGGATTTTGAAGAACCTATAATTCTATTTCAGTCCTTTTTGAATAATGTTGCAACATTGTTTTGTTAATTTTGGATTAAAGTGCAAATTAACCAAGTAGAGGGGCTAACTTGCAAATTGCACATGATAAGATCTTCCTCAGATGTTGAGACATCATAAGAATGTATATGATGTGGTGATATGGATTCCACAAGCTTGAGCACCAAGATATAGCTTGTAAAGCAATCCTTGTGCTTTAAAAACCTAGTTTTGGTGTAAAGTGCAATTTACCCAAAACCTAGGGACCAACATGTAAAATATACCCTCTAGAGGATCTCTCATGTTTGTTGTCATCACGTTGAGCAAAGAAAATGAGAGGGGCACCTCATTTGAATGATCATAGTAGGAGTAGAAATTACTCACAAATAATAATATATTAAGCAATATCCAATAAGGGTGGATATTATTATACCTCTCTTTAAGGTGTTAGTTCTTTTCCTTTAAACCTTGGATAATTGAAAACTCTTGCAAGGTTTAGAAGGTGGCCACGTATCCAAAGTATGGAGGAAGATTTGGTGGTTTTAGTTGGGAAATAAAAGGATATAACCCTCTTCTTTTCACTTTCCTTGAAAATATCCAAAAAATATATAAAGGAATCCTTATCAACAAGCAAGGGATCGTTTACCTTAGTTCTTTTCCTTATCTTCTTGCTTTGGCCGACCAAGAAAGAGCTCTGGACCAGAGGAAGGATGACCAAGCTAGTTTGGTAAGCTTTGATTACCATCTACCTCGAATTCATGGTGGAAACCATAAAACAAGGTTGGTTTATTGGTGTTTTTCACACGATTCTTCTTTCTAGCCATCTTCTCCATCCAAAACATGATGAACGGACCTTGGAAAACTACTGGAGCTTCATCCACCATTAAATCTACGAAGCTTGGAGCTCTGGATTAGTCCTAGAGGCGGGTTTTATAACTCTAAACCTTGAGCTTTGTTTATGCATCTTCATCTTCATGAAAAATCGTTAGTTATTCTTCTTCTATTGCTACTCTTGTGTTCTTGCTAGCAATTCTATGAAGAACAGCCTCTTTTCTTGAGGTAGAAGATGATGACGTTAATTCCTATGTTTATCCAAAAAATTACTTTAGCAAACGGTCTCCAACCCTTGCTCAAACGGTTTCCCAAACCATTTGGGAGCAAATGGTTTCAAACTGTTTGAATGCAAACAGTTTCACTAGATCGCTAAGAAGCAAATGGTCCAAGACCATTTGGAGGCGTTGACCAAGTGTTTACCATTTGGAGAACTATTGATAATAATGTAGAATAATTACCTATCAAAAATCATCAATTAATTCCAAGTGAATCACCAATTGAAGGCCCATCAATCATCAAAACCCTAATGGGGTCAATTGTTGATTTCAATAATAGTATCATGTTGAAGTTTGGGTTGAGTTCCCAAATGGTTTCAAACCCATTTGGGGATCACCCAAACGGTCTCAAGACCGTTTGGTGATCACCCAACACCGTTTGGAAGTTTAGGGTTAAGTAGGGTTGACCAATTGAGGATCCAATGATATCAAGTTGATGAATAATCGATTGCTGATTTGGTGACCAAACCTAGGGTTCAAACCTTAATTGAATGACTTGGTTTTTGATGAAATAATGGGAAAACGGTCTCAAGACCATTTTTAG
Organism: Alisma plantago-aquatica; assembly: GCA_963693085.1. NCBI lineage: Eukaryota > Viridiplantae > Streptophyta > Magnoliopsida > Alismatales > Alismataceae > Alisma > Alisma plantago-aquatica. The sequence goes on from OY856411.1 coordinate 1,077,837,100, forward strand.
GTCATCCAAACGATCCCAAGACCGTTTGGGGTCAGGTCATGATCAAATTGAATGATGGTTCAATGGTTTCAAATCAATTAGAGTCACATTGAAACATGTTGAAGGGTAATCGATTTCAAACCCTAATCCAAGTGATCCAAGCCCTAATTGATGATCAATTGAGGGTTAATTGAGTTTCAAATCAGTTGAGGGTTGACCTAATTGACTCAATTGATGAGTATCTAACAAGTGCATGATTAATTGAGGGGTTTAACATTGGAAACCCTAACTCGATTGAAGTGGTTGAGACACTTTTTGGTCCTTGCGGTTTTGAGGTGGTTTGGACCAAACAGTCTCAAGACCATTTGGGACCAAACGATCCCAAACCGTTTAGTCTCATGTGGTTTCAAGGTTGGTTGTGTCCATGCGGTTTCAAAAGTCAACATGACCAAATGGTCTTCACCACCAAACAGTTTCAAGGGCAGTCCCAGACCGTTTGGAGGTTTAGCGTACAAGACCATTTGAGGTCTAAAAAGGTAAAGATCGTTTGATGCCATAGTGCTCAAGATGGTTTAGTGGTTGATTAACTTAAACCTCATGAATACTTAAAGTGGTTAAAGTACCAAGTAATTAGTTGATTAATACATGATGTAATCAATGATGATGATGATAATGGTACCCTTGATGGAATAAAGTGACTAACACCCTCTGAATAAGTAAGTCTTAATGACCACAATAGAAATGAGATAACCCATGATGTCAATGTTGAATTGACTTAGCTTAATCAAGGGTGATGCAAACATCAAATTCTAGAAAGAGGAGAGATAAGACTTCTTATATGAATGATTAATCAAGTAATGAACTCCCAATATGGATGGATACCTAATTAGGGTATGATCCATGATATTGAAATCATGAAACCCTCGTTATGGAAGCTAATGAATTATAACCCTATTGAGGGCATTAATGGAAATAATCCTCAAACATGATGATGGTATGATCTTAATTCATTATAATGTGAATAGTAAACCCTAATCTAGGGTAATGTGATGTAATGTGAATAATAAACCCTAATCTAGGAAAATGTGATGATGTGAACAGTAAACCCTAATTCTGGGTTATGCTTTTAAGCATGAAACTCTATGATTGAATTATGAATTGAGGAATCACTATGCCTTTTTAAAGCTAAAGGGGTTGGATAATAACCCTAATTGAATCGAATAGGAAACCCTAACCCTAAAAACCAGCTGTGGTGATGTAAAACGGTCATGGTAATCTTCTGTAGCACGACCGTGGTGGCTTTCCCCTTGCACGGCCGTGGTATTCTATACTTGACTTGGAAATAATTGTATTGTGATGATATAGATATAATGTGCATGTTATCAATTGTGTTAGTCATGCATGTCTTTATAAAGAAGTGAGCATATCTAGGTAAGGGTTATGATGACATATTCATAGAAATCACTTTATAAGCTTTGAAAGTAATAATATGCTATGTTTCCTAGTAAGAGGTAACCAATGCAATTGATAGAATGTATGAGCCATGAGAAATATTTGCATTGCCACTATCATGTTCATACTGTTAAATGACTTGATAGCAATATGTTACTTGGTAATAAGTGTTTTGATGATCTAAGGGTTTGAACACCCATATTCCTGAATCATAATGATGATATGGTTAGGGATTGATATCCCAATGTTAACTAGATGTGAAATGAACTTGATACACTTAGTACTCTTTCTTTATAGCAATTTTCCTATTGGTTTATGTTTGAAAACATGCATGATGTTAAAAGAATGCTATAATGTACTTAAATAATCAAGTATTATGATATCATGTAGAGCCCTGACCATAGATCCATCATTGCCAGAAGTTAAATAATGGTGAAACAGGTTTTCCTAAGGGAACTATTGGAGAGCATACTTTTGAGTATGTGGGGGTGATGGACGCAAATATCCTTACGTCCTAATGAGGGAATCGATGTGAGATGTACATTTAATCTCTCAATGCTTCATTATATTTTTATGACCGGAATGATGTATCACTAATATCCCGATGATGTTGTTAATGCCACATCGATGAGAGATAAACAAGAAATCCTCGATGGTGAAGAGAGTACAGCACGCTATTGTAACTCTAATAGCAAAGTTGCTAGAATACCCTGGAAAGCAATTATGGCAGAGACACAAGATGTCCTGTATGATGATCCTCACACTGACTGAGGAAGATGAGGTCATAGAAATCCGGCTCTTCTGATGACCTATGTATGGTACCGATTGTGATTTAGTAATGGTCGGTTGGAGTATGAGAGGTATACCTCATCTCCTCAGGGCATAAATATGTTTGTGAAATGTAATCAACCGTATAGCATAATTGCTTAGGTTGAACTACGAGAAATAATGATTGATGATACATTGTTTACATTGCTCTAGTTGAATAACTAGTATACATGTTCTTCATATTCCTTATTGATATATGTCTTCTCCTTCAATTAAGTTGTAATTGAAATAATTTCTTAGAGAATATTTCTGTACTTAGCTTATTTAATAAATTGCCTGCTGTTGAATAATTATAGTTCTTCTGCTCATTGTTACTTTAATAATTGCAATAACAATGCTCTGGAGGAGAGTTATGACTCTCGCTGGGACAATTATTCAATTGTCTCACCCCAGTGGGATTCAACTTTTTAGGTAGATGTCAAGGATGAAGATACCCCTCAGTGGGTGAACAGCAGCAGCAGCCACATCAGGGACAACATTGATCCTCAGGTGGAGACATTGTCTGTCAAGTCTTATATATAGAGAGTCCTATGTGTCGTCTTTGTACTCTCAGGTCCTAGGAGTCAGTAGATGTTTTATATAAATCTGAGATTTTGGCTTAATGCCTCGAGATATTTGTATCTTGCCTTGTACAATTAATAGGGAAGTTGATGCTTGTAACCCTCGAGATGTGCTGATGTATCATTTGTAAATAACTTACCTTGTTTCCTTATGAAAGAGTTTCACAGTTTGTAGATCTCTTTATGAAATTTTTTATTTTTAGTGATTTTCAGTAATTCCGCTGCTAATTAATCACTTCTGCAATCGTTAATAACATTTTGTCTGAGACGTGTCCCACATGGATGGTCAAAGGTGGTGAGTGAAGGATTGAAAATAACATTTGGAGATAAATAACATTTTCTCTAATAATTGTTGAACTTCAATAAATCAATTGATTGAAGGTTTCAATGTAGCAAATCATGCTTAATCAATTGATGACTGTACCTAATGAACCCTTGCGGTTTTGAGACTGATTTAGTCCAAACGGTCTTGAAACCGTTTGGGGTCAAACAGTTTCAAAACCATTTGGAGATCAAACAGTTTCAAAACCATTTGGTGATGAAACTTCAAAACTGAATAAAGGTCAATTGTGATTCAATCATTTGGAAATTGAAGGTGATGATTGTTCTAATGATCCAATGATCGATAGTGATGGTAATAAATGAAGGTACAAAATTTGAAATCTTAAAAGTACCTGAATTATTAGTACCATTAAAGGGATAAACCCTAATTGCTTGTAAGAACAAAAACTTAGTACATTATGCCATTCATAGCTGTAAGTATTGGATTGAAAGGTTGATATAACCTAATAAAGTTGGGAGGATGATAGAATGGAATTCATACATAAGTATGATTCATGTGGTGATTAAGGGTATGATCCTTAGCAAAGAGATCATGAAACCCTAATCATGAGCATAAACCCTAATTGACAAGATTATTGAACCCTAACCCTAAATTAGGGCAATTCTAAATGAAACCCTAATCTAGGAAGATAATGTGATATGAATCTAGGGTAATGTGATGTGAATAGTAAACCCTAATTGTGGGGTATTGAATATAAACCCTAATCTAGGGTAATGTGATGTGAATAGTAAACCCTAATTGTGGGGTATTGAATATAAACCTTAATCTAGGGTAATGTGATGTGAATAGTAAACCCTAATTGTGGGGTATTGAATATAAACCCTAATCTTGGGTAATGTGATTTGAATAGTAAACCCTGATTCTAAATAAGGTAAAGGTGTATGTGAAACCCTAATTCTGAGCTATACTATATATGGTTATTTACTACAACACTATTTCCTTCACTCCAAATACTCCCAATTAATGTGATCCAAGTCAAAAAGTTAAATGTTTATATAATTAATGATCGACCTATGTGAAGGTGATGGAAAAATTAAGTTATGTACCTAGGTTCGAGTATGTTACAATACCCCACCCCTTAAAGAGGATTTCGTCATCAAAATCGATGGATTTATAACCTAGCTTTCCAGTATGCTTAACATCAAACATATTATCTTTTTATAATTTATCCATTATATAATTCGTCAATACTGATTACTAACTTATTTTTAATCATATACTTGCCTAAATACCCTCTTTATACTATAATCTAGTTGTGTGTGTGCAACTTAAAGCTTACCTTACTTTGAAGATTACCACTTTTTATATCGACTTGTTTTAAGTTATCCAATTATTGTTCATTGTATCCATTTTAGAAATGATTTATTAACCTTGTTAGGGATTTAATATATTAGTGTAACACTAATTGATAGATTTTCCTGAGGGTTACTTTATGCATTCTATAATTAATTCAATCAATCCTAAAGTTGTATTAATCTCTTACGCTATTAAGATACATGACTAAGCCCCTTAAATAGATTAGATAAAAACTCAACTAGACACTGAGAGATAGTTTGAGGTATCTCTACTATGCCATTTATATCTAAAATTCTTCTTATCCATTGATTCACTCTTAGGTCTATGGCTTTCTAGTTTACCTACCCAATCAAGGGTTGTTTCCTTATGGATTTCATTTTACTCAAAACTTCATATGGTGGTAACTTGGTTCATCCAAACATCGATAATTCCAGAAAACTTTACTTTTTGTACATATTATGTAATAATGAAAATATTTTTGTTGATGAAAACTCTAGTGATGTGAAGCTAAAAAATTGTCACCAAATCAATGGGAGAACCAAGTCAGATTATTTTCACTATAACTCTTCCTACCAAAGGAATATAAACTGCCAAGGTCTATAGAGTTAAACGAACACATCTCTAACTCCTACCATAGGTGAGAAGAATACAATTTACATCATCACAAGGTCAACTTATACTAGATCCCTACTGGTTATGTCACATGTCAATATCACTTTACCTTAAAGGTACTCGATCTTATCACATAACACATAAACTCAACATGCGGCATCTAGAAGACCTTAGGTCATCCAACTATCCAAATAAGTGATAAATGAGTGAAAGTGGCCAACTTAGTTGGGGATTCAAACCCTAATTGGTAGTCCATGACTTGGCGATAGGAATTTCAACATCTTATATAGGGTAATTAGTTATCTAATTAAGGAACAACATGGTGATAACTTCAAATAGTCAAGTCACTGACTTTTTTGGCTCTGATACCATACTATAAAGAGTGGTCCCTACGAGGGGATCCACTCAAATGAACGATACAATAAGCAATGTAAAGATAAGAATTAGTAAAATAACTATGAAAAAGTTACAAAGTGTATTAATATACAATTGTTCCTCACCATGAAAGGTGTTACTCCAAACTAAGAACTTCAACTAAGTACACATATGACCAGTTGCAAAGGGAAACCCATCCATCCAAGCTATCTTCATATCATAAACATGTGCACGGTCTTTGTGAGTCATTGTCTTCTAAGTCACCAATCACCTGGGTGATTCGGGAACAAAACCCAAAAGAAGAAATACAAAGAGAAGGTATGTGTTAGATAAAATTGATATATGTGCATAATAAAATATTTAGGCATTAAAAGAATGCAAGTATAATGGAACAGAAAAGAAGAGTGTTCATGACCAAAAAAGGGCTATGAATACTATGTATTTCAAGAATAGGTAGTCAATGAAATAATCAACCAAAGAATAAGTAACTAAAAAGTTGAGGCAATACCAACTTTAAAGAAAAAACAAATGAATAAAGAATTTATTTCCTTCAATCACAAATAACAACATATGAAAAATGAAGGATGTTGATTAAGCAAGACTAGAATAAATTAAAGTAGGGTTAGGGATCCACAAACCACTAGCCTTGGTAGGAGGAATAAAACCCATATATAAAACATGGAAAGGTAATAAAACCCAGTGTGTATAATTATAACATTGTAGGGGAATAAAATCCAATGCTTGGTAGGGGGAATAAAACCCACAACATGGTAAAAGGAGTAAAACCTATGTCCCTAAGCTATGCTTGTGCTACTAATAGTTATCATTGGTCCAAATCTATAATGCAAATAGTGTAGGGAGGATAAAATAGCAATCCAATTAATAAGCATGTACCAAAGGGATGATAACATCCAAGATATGAGGAATGGAGTCACATGATTCATATGAAAAGGAAATATGATTCCTATAATGAATGATGGAAAGTGTAGTGGATAACATTCAATATTAAAAGAGGTATTTAAATGATATTCACAAAGAGGATCGCCAATGAAAATATGCTTCAGGATTAGCAAATTAGGATTCAATAATTATATGCCCAGATACAATAACTCAAAATAGGCCTATACATTCCAAAAAGTGCTCGTGGTATACAGATTTGGGTCTTTCAAACAACTAGTTTCAATATAAGTGTTTTAGGGTTAATAAATATTCATATACTTGATTAATTCCTAGAAAATCCTTTGTGGGAAAATCTGATTTAGACTGTGTAGATATAATTTTTCTAATTCCAAATCTTATTTCTTTATATTTTATTTGATGTCCTAATAATTATTTATACAATTTTTAAGATTATTAGATTCATTAAATTATAAAACTAAAATCATTAAGAAAATGTCTATACCCATTATTATTTCCAAGCTTATAACATGACACCATCTAACTAGTAATTCGATCCACTAAAACACGAGCTGCAAGTAAGACAAACACAACGAATAGACTATTTTTCCCATGCCAATGTGACAACATCAAAATCATCTTAGATTCAATTAGGGAAAAGTACATGAATCTTGTTCCTTATTATCATGTAAGAAATAGTAATTCCAAAGTTAAAAGAGAGATCTCAACCTCCTCCACCCCAATGACCAATCTCAATGAGTTTCTTCTGGTCTTCTAAAGTCAGCTATCTCTTGTGCAGGAACCTCCATGGGAACAATTTGTAGGTGGTTCCTCAGTTGTGGTTGGTCACCATGAGGTACCAAGAATGGGAGGAGAGAGATACCCAACGATCATCAATTGAGTTCTTGACAACATATGGAAACTAAGTTCAGAGAAAATGAGGTGAATCAGATCCATCTTTTGTGAATCAGTCGACTATCAAAAACATGGAGCAAGTGATGATCAAACATAATTCTATACATTTTGAAAATGTGCTTGAAGAAAATCTAGGTTGAGGTCTCAGAGGTGCACAAACCAAAACCAGTGATAGAGTTACATGAACCTAGAAAAACTAAAACCTAATTGTTCTATCACATTGCAAAGGAGGAAAGGAGAAGCACGATGATTATTGAAAGATAAAACGGAATGGGGAGGTTGTGGAAGGCTTCAGGGTTGCCTCTCACCCCTTAGTGGTGCCCTCATGGAAGGAAATTTCAATCACATTGTTGTGGTGGTCAACAAGTAGCACTAGCGGCACTAATCCTTTGGTGGCTAGCTGAGTAGTCGACTACAAAGGTTGGAGGCTGACAATCCCTCTATAGGAGTAGGTCCTAAAAGGAGGTCGAGAAGTGGCAGTGGAGGAGACAAAGGTGGGCACAATGGAAGATAGAGATGTCGAGGCTAAGGTTCTACTGCATGACACATGGGGAAGAAGATGGATGGGGAAGGTAGATTGCGATGACTAAAGGTAGTTCATATAGGGGCGGTAGCTGTCATGGTAAGGAGAGAAGGTGTCCTCATGACCAGTGGTCATTGAGGAGCCTCTGTTAGCCATAGTCATTGTCGGTAATTGGTTATTTGTTGTCCTGGCCACAAGGATCTTGGAGATGCATGTTGGAAGTTAGGGTTCTATGAAGATAAGAGGGAATTAAGCGGGAGGATAAGTAGGTTTGAGATGGAAGGGAAGAAGAGAAGGAGAGGTGATGGGGATGAAATGGTCGTTGGCTATGGCCATTTATGAGATGGCCATATGGACGCAAAACCACACATGGCATGTGAAGGGAGAAGAAGGCGTGAAGGGAAAGACTGGGGGGTAAGCATAATAGAAATAAAATAAATAAATGTATATTATTTGAAATATAATGCTTTTGTTTGTCTGTATATTAAATAAATTAATTGGCCGAAGAAACAATAGACGATTTGGCTAAAATTTTATAGTTTGAATAAATAAGATGTGAGGATCCCATTTTCAATGTTAGTTTTTCTATTAGAGACCATTTCATATATTTTTTATTACTTGTAAGTTAAGCACTTAATTAATTCTTTTAATGCATTACTTAGTGAATTTTGATACCTTTTTGTATTTTATTTATTTCCTTCATCACTAGACTTGGGATGATCCATGAGTTCAAGACTACGGTCAAATCTAACTAATTGGTGAATTTATATCATGAATTACCAATGAAGGCATAATTAATTATGTATCATTAACCTTATATAGGAGGTTGTTCATTAAAAAACTATATTTTATTTGATCCAAATACTCCCAATTAATATGATCCAAGGAAAAAAGTTAAATGCTCATATATATAATGATAGACCTATGGGAAGGGAAATTAAGTTATGTTCCTAGGTTCGACTATGTTACAACTGAACTAGAAAAACCTAGCATTAAAACCTAAAGATAAGAGTTAACTACTCTAGCAAGAGAAAACTATCTTAGGAGAGAGAATTAGCCAAGTAAACAATCAAGGAAGCTTACTAGGTTGACACTAGTTAAGGAAGAGGAATTAGGGATTTAAGATATTACTAGAAAAATGGGCCACTTGGTGGCAATGTGACAATCAACCTAGTTTGGGTCATATCATGCAACACATTCAATCAAACCATATTATCTAATGAAACAACATAGTGGGGCGATGGTGAATTGTCCAATACTACTAGTTGACCATGAATGGTGTTGGTTGTACATAGAGGAACTAGTCTCTATTATCATGTATCCAACCTTACAAGGTTCAATTGACTAGGGTATAGGTATAATTCAATTATGATCACATTTATCTAGGTCTCTAGGAGTGATTCCCCTTATGTACTTAGTGGGAAAGGGTGGCATGGAGTGTAGGATAATGGTATTCACTTCCTTTTCACTCCAACCAACCTATAGACATGCTCTTTGCAAAGCACATTAAGTGAGGAACTACTAGCTACTTAGATCTCACACCAATATGTGGAAAGAGGGGTAGATAGGTAAGGATCCACTAGTTGGACTTAGGAGCTTTTCCTCAAACAACCACATATGCCACATTCTTCTATGCTTAGGTGGCATCAAGCATCAATCACTATATCAAGAGACCAGAAAATATGATAGAAGCATAAGTATACCATATCCAAAATAAATTATAAGTTTACAATAATATTTCCTCAACTTGGTATCAAATTCACATTTATTCCCCCAAATAGTCCACCAATGGAGCTTAGCCACTCATGACAATGGAAAATACAAAATTGGAGAAGAAAGAGATAGAGGAAGTCACGGATCTTGATGTAGAGGTTGAAATCTACTTTGCTAGAAGCAACAAGCTTCAACACCTCTATCCTCAAAGGTTCTATGACATAGAAATGGAATGGATAGTGGTCAAAATCGTAAAAGCTAGGTTTTTGGGGTGGAAGGTGATGAAACGGGTGTGGAGTGTGGTATGCAGCTGATAGGGATGTAAAATGAATGCTTAGGGGATCCAACCTTCAACCTCTAACCAACCCCAAGGCTTTTGTAGGGGTCTAGGTAATCTAAGGTTAATTGAGGGCAATTAGTAAAATGATATAGGGGAAGTAAGTAGGGTTTGGTAGGTAGCACAACCGTTTTAGGCAGAATGGTCGTGGTGCAAATGAGTGGGAATGGTATAGTTGGATGGGAATGACCATGGTGAAATGTGGAATGGACATTGATTTTCTAGGTTTTAAGGGTTGGTAGCATGACCATTCTGACTAACACAGGCTTTCTAGGATTTCCTAGAATGAGCTTCTATCCAGAACCACCATTTTGGCAAATTGGGTCATTTTTTGTGATTGAGGGATGTCCGGAATGACCATTCCTTGGTAGCACAACCATTTTGGGGTCCTTTTCTTGCATTTGAGCCATGAAATTTGTCATCCATGGAGGTTGTTTCTTCAAGACATTCTTTCATCACTTGGGGTAGGTTGGGAGTGATTTTGTACCTGATATTGTGATAGAATAACAAGTCTGAGATCAATACTTAGAAGTCTGATGGGTTCTGTGAATTAAAACATAGGACAACGTGTTATCAGATCAAGGTGGTATTTCCTGGCATTTATGGATTGAGAAATATAGTGCATGAGGAGGCAAATTATTCTATATATGCAATGCACCATGGCAGTACAAAAGTGCACCATAATATCAAGGATTTGTACTAGTGACCAATATTGAAGCAAGATGTAGCAGAGTTCATAGGTAGAACATCATATGTCTCTGGTAATGTAACAACCTTTATCAATAGTAGAGTGGTAGTGGGATCATATAACCATGTGCTTCACGGTTGGTCTACCTAGGAAATATAAGGTTCATGGTTCTAATTGCATGGCCATTCATTGGATGACAAAGATATTTCATTTTATTCCAGTTAAGACTATGCACTCTGCATAAAAGTTGGCATAGTTCTATGTAGATCAAATAGTTCATTTTCATGGTGGCCCAATAGTACTAGCGTATCACATAGGACCACAATTGATAACATGATTTTGGGATCATCTACATACACTTTGTGCACACCATTAAAGTTCACTACATCATGGCATCCACAGATACATGGTCAGTCACAAAGGAGCATACGAAATATGGAAGGTCTATAGGGATCTTGTGTACTCCAATATTAGGGAAGTTGGGATATTCACCTCATCTTAAACAGTTTGCATACAAGGAGAACTACAATAGAATTTTAGATACATTGTATGAAGTTTTGTGCAGAATAAATTGTTGATCACCACTTTCTTGGTACAAAGTAGGTCAATACCAGTTGATGAGTCATGAGTTGGTCCAATAGACTACAAAAAAGATCAAAGAGATAAAAGAGATATACGTCATATGCACATAATCTGTGTAAACTATTAAAGTTTCAGGTGGGCGTTAAGGTATCCCTCAAGGTTTAACCTTGTAAGGGTGTACAATGTTTTGGTAAAAGGGGTAAGTTGAATACCAGGTTTATGGGGTCATACCCTATAGTAGCTCATGTTGTAAAGGTATCATACAAATTAAATATGCCACCTGAGACACACATGTTACACAATGTGTTCAATCTCTTTCTATTAAGGAAGTGCCATCCAGAAATAGAGCAAAATTAATGTTCATCTTGCTGACATGTATCTTATTTTGAGGGTCCAATGTTGATCTAAGACAAGCATTTTCAAAGGTTGATGAATAATGATAAAGTTATATTAAAAGTGTTTTGGCATCAGTTTGGTGTAGAGGAAGCCATGTCAAAGATTGAGGAGGAGATCCGTAGGAAGTGCCCAACCTTATTTTCATAGGATTTCAGGGGGGAAATTAGTGTTAGGGGTTTATAGTTATAAGACACAGGACCTAATTTTAGTTAATTTTTACATGCTTTGTTGACTTTATTAAGTGTCTGGATTACATGATCTTATTGGTATGTAATTTGTTTGAAGATATGCACACTTGAGCCTATGTGCCCATTATCCAACCTTAAAGATCCTTTTTTGTAATTTGCACATAGAATTTATTATTTTCTCTCTCTCTCCCTTGATTTGGTTTGGTTTAGTGAGCCTTAGTAGCTTAACCAACCACCATACAATCCCATCGGTTGTGGACAAATGGAAGTACACGATCTTCTTTATCTTTTGTTTTATGATTGTTTGGGTTATCATTTGTGTGGAGATTCATAGATATCTGTTTGTCATCAATCCATGACTCTCTATATGTCATTCATCTATGGTTATATTAGTGACTAGTCACAACCTTGTCATCACTTATAAAGTAAAGGGAACCAATGTGCCATATTCTAATGGAAACTTCAGATGGGTTCCCAGCTATGTTGGTGGTTCATATTCGATAAAGAGCCTAACTGATGCCCGACAATGGAATTGCTATGACTATAGACTAGTGAGATCCCTTAGTCTATGAATCGATGACTGAGTCCAGTGATACTTTACCTCACCATATTATGATGAACCTTTTATAATCATCTATGATGGGGAGATAGGGGTCATCCTTCAATGGCAATGCTAGCCGATGGTTCCATGGATGCAAAAATGAATGGAAAATATTTCTTTGATTGTATGCTTCTCTTCCATTCTAGGTGATATATAACCCCTTTCTCACCCATATTCACCTCAATTTCTTGAGTCATACTTGACGATCTATAGCTTCAATACTTCATCATTGGTTGACAACAACCGATGAGATTTCTTCCTTCATCGACCTTCAGTAGATATGTTGTTTCTTCTTCTTATCTTCTTCTGTAAGGATAAACACTTCTCTTTATGCCTTATGGATCTTGATTTAAGTACGAGAAGCTCCTTTTCTTCTTGTTATCTTGAGGATCCTTCATCTTCTTCCTCCTCGAGCTTCGTTCTTAGTATTTTCTATTCAATTTTGACTTCGTTAGCCTTGCACCCTATTTCTCTTCTCTTCCCTTCTCAAGTTCATATCAAATCATAAAGATAAATCTGTGGTAAGATTTATAGATAGGAAAGCTCAAACTACAGGAAAGATCATAACTTTTTTGAGGTGGAAAAGTTTTGGAACTTGTATGGTAAAGCTCAAGGTTTTCTTTTCATCATATTTGAGTGGATTTTGTTTACACTATTTGTAAGACAAGTGATACAACATGTACAACATTTATCACCTATGTATTACATGGGAATCATTATAATAAATTCTTCCAGTCTATCTTATCTGCTAAAATATGGAACTAGCTAAGAAACATGAAGGGGGCACAGACTTGCATGTTCATTTATATCTCTTTTGTATTTCCTTTTGTGATAGTGCATGTCTAGGCAATATACTTGTACTTATAAATAATCCATGATCAACTTAAAGGTGGAAAACTTATGATGTTTGTATTCTACTAAAAAGAATGTGTTGTTAAACATCTATTTAGAAATAGTCTGTTTCTACTAAAATTTGGCTTTCCTTGCTTAGATCTTAAAATTGATATGTTGTTTATATGCTTTAAGTGTTGTTTTGTTACTCGTCATGAAGAATGAGTAGATTACAAATGACTATCATGTTCCCGGGTGAATTTGAAGCCTTGTAGTGGCTTATCATATACCATAGAGAGGATTAGAACTTGGTATGGTCTTTTATGCTATATTAGAGCCTCGTGGATGTGATATCATAGTATGACATGATGTATATTCAAAGGTGTTCCATCACCCCATTTTGGTAAATGATTTTGTGTTACAATATGTTTTATATCTTTAAGAGTTGCAATGTTCTTCATTGATATTTTGCTTTCCTTTGTTGTTAGTCATACATATATTGAATGATATTGTCTTAAAAAAATAATTGGTCTGATTATTCAAGTGAAATCCTAATATTATAGTGCCCTAAGTCCGTACATCAATTTTGGTGTGATATTGGACAAAATAGTGAACATGTTGATCTGGTAACAATCAGAGAATTGTAAGAAGAGGTTGGAGACATATATCAGTGAACAAGTGGGATGAATGTAGTTGGTATGACTGAACATCATTAAATATTTTTGGTACTTGATGTTGATCAAAGGTGCGGTGATGTATGATATTTAATAGAGAATAAATATAGTTATGTCTTGGGCATTAAATGGTTGATACCCTATTTTTAGTGTCGTGGTGTATGTTGATCTACTTTGTAGTAATTTCCATGATAAATCAGACTTTTGAACACTCTACCCTTAATTTGTTTCCCTCGCTTCAAACAAAGGATACTTGAAGAGATCTAATGGAGTCTGGAAATACTTTGATCTTGTATATATTTGGTAGAGAGAATTCATAGAGGCTATCTAGAAGTTTGAGTGGTAGGTCTCAAACTACCCATGACATGATAAAATAAGTAATTCATCCATGTATAATATATGTAAGGTTTATTTGGTGAACAACATGGATATATTTATTATATGTGGTACTTCTCCAATTTAAGGTGTATATGATTCATATAATGCTCATGTATACATGCTAGCACGTGTACAATCATTGTAGGTTTATGTTATTCATATACTACTTGTGAAATAATCTTATATCTCTTTCTCTATTAAGTACTTGTAACTCTATTGTAAGTAATACATGTCTTCAGTTGTTATATCATATAAATAGGACTTGGGGTCTCAGTTTGATTTCTCACAACACTTTAAGTGATCATCTAAACTATATGCCTAGGTATATAACCTTATACCTTTTTTAAGTAATTGTGATAGATGTCAGAAATCTTTGGTGGAATGTAAATATAACTTTGGAATGTTAATATGACTGAAACACCTTATTGATATTATCCTATGATGTTGTTTTTAAATCTTATTTCATCCGACCACATTGATGGTTTTGTTATGTTAGTTTCTTAATTTTTAAATCAAGGTTTGTTTTGATTGATGTCCATCTTGAGCCACTGGAGTGTCACAATATGAGAAACATGAGAATATATGTTGAAATAATCAATTCTCTTCTTTTCTGTGTATCCCGTAGTAACCAATCTGGCCTTGTACTTATTAATAGATTTGTATGAGTTTATTCATTTTCTCTTTGTATAACCATGTGCAAACAATTATAGTTCAACAAAGAAGTAAATCAACAAAATTTATAGTTCCATTTGGAGTAATTTATAATATTTTCTAATAAATGGATTCCTTCCAAAACTTATCATTATCAAAAGACATAGCTTGCTGACAGGAAATAAGATCATCCTAGATATGTAAATGAAAAATCACGTCCAAACTCATTGTATGTCCATGCATGTATAGTCCTCCTTAGCTTTATTATTTCCTAACAATAATCTATTCTAGAAACACCATACTTAGTACCAACCACAAATATATTCAACCTTTCTAAATCAAACAAAATGGAATTTATATGATTATGATCTCTACATAATCAAATTGGGAACATGACTTTTAATTGGAAATACTTCCTCAAAGAATTTAACAACTTGGAGTTCAAATATTCTAAAAATATATCTATGGTTAAAATACCCAACTTAATGATACAATGTATATATGCATAACTTTTCTCCATATAATCTAGAAATATGGTTTGAACGATTGAGTTTCTTTACTTCTTTCTATATGTTCAAGGATAAGTACTTTTACAAGGCCTCCATGAATTTTAAGATACGTAAACAATGTTTTTCTACGTCATGAAAGCTCAAAATGACTACTTTCTTTATGTTTAGAGAGAAATCTAGATAGAATAAGGAAATAATATAGAAAGAATTTTTTGATCTTCCACCCACATAAAGTTGGGTAACCCAAATATTTGTAGTAGAGTATAGATCATATCTATCAGAATCCTATTTTTTATTTTGCTATTCCATTATATGGTATTAAGTATAGAACAATTACATCATGCAAAATATCATCATTCTAGAAAAGTTGTTAAAAAAGGTTGGAGATATACTCTAATTCCCAATCAGACCTTCGTCTTCCTAAGTACCATGTCATTTTAGGTTTTTGCTTCATTTAGATAATTAGAAATCAATGTTATCCTTCATCATTAATTTTTATAAAATAAAATTGTAAAATATATAATCGAGTCATCAATGAGGATTATGCAGTACCTATTGATTCCCATGTGGTTACACAAGTTATCTCACTACTATCAGTTTGCACTAAATCTAGTATATCAAAATTATCAATCAAATTTAAATCTTTCCTAGGTTGTTTAGCTTGAACACAAAAATATATGTTTTTTTGGAGAATAAGAATATTGCTCACATTTCGTAAATGAGGTTTACACATTCATTCCAAACATTTAATGGTATTTGTAACAAAAGAACTTTATTATTTTGAAAAAACAATAACATGTTCAATAAGAATCTTAAAGAGACCAATAAATCTTTGTAATTAAAATCAATCATCACAAACACAAGTTATTACAACAATATAATATTTAAATTTTGCTCTAAAGCCATCTTTAATAAACAAAAACCATTAAGAATATATCACCTGATTGTGGGGACATGTCACACTCTATGAAGAATTTGAACCTTTCCCAAAATAAATTTAAAATTCGTGTGACCTTATCCCTTGATTGCAGAAATGAATGAACTCCCAATATCATGGATCTAGCATTGACAACCTAGTAAGAAATAAACATGGGCTTGTCAGCACAAACATGCTCATTTTTTCCAAGTTTTGATATGATGATGTGAATATATTAAGAATATTAGGGATAGGAAGGGTATGCTCATTGTTGTTATAAGAAGTATTAATCATCATGATTACCACATATCCACAAGCAGTCTAATGATTTTTGGGCTTGAAGGGAAACTTCATTCTCCATTGACAAAAACATGAGGAAGGACTCATGATAGTTCGGTTTTTATTTTCTTTTGGATCTTGTCTCTTAGATTTTTTCTAGCCTTTCATTTTACTTTATGGGTTTCACTTTTATTTTTAGTATGAAAGGTTGACCTTATGAGTAATCTCTAATAACAAAATCTCTTATACATTCTATGTTGCTTCTCTAAATTATGTTTTTCATTAAAGTATTCTGATAAATGTCTCCCTTATCGTGAGTGAGATCTAGACTAAGTTCTTCCTAAGATATACTATTTTTTTTAATGTCAGAAATAACAATAAACTTATCAATTAGATGGCCATTGAACTCCAATAAATTATAAATAAGAATTACAATAACATGTGCATGTTTCAAATTATCTTCTACTCAACCGGAAGATATTTAACAATTTTATATCAAAGTATATTCTAAGACCATGGTGTCAGTGTTATACTTGCGGTCCAAGTTTTTCCAAGTTCCAAAACATTGTAGAGGAGGAGGAATTGTATACATCAAATAAAACACTAGAATATTCCAACAATATATAAATAACAACATACTTCATCTCTCTCCTTCTACTCAACTAACTTTTATGAAACCTATGGATCAGACTCTTCTGACTTAGGACAATCTAAATTTGTTGCATTAATTCTACAATTTCGGATAAGTCATTATCCATTGTACCAACTTTTTAAGTGTGAACCGAAAAGTCTTAGGCATACCACATATGTCAATATCATGTCACATCAAAGACTAGCCATTTTAATAGAGGCAATGAATACTTTTCATAAATAATAAAAACTAGATTACGTATAACATGTATACATAAAGTTACTACCATAAAAATGTTACCATGATGGTTTAAAACATCAAATATCTAGTGGAAATTTATACACTAGAAGTAGACTACAAAGATAACTATAATTATAAACTTGTCTTAAATGGGTCCTCTGAAAGAAGTTGCCTTGAATTATATAGTGTCTAACTATAGGTATGTGAAGGATCCTATGATTTCTCTGGCATGATATAATTTTTATATGTTTAAGATGTGTACTTTTGTGAGAACAAACTTTGACCATGTCTTGGTTTCCTAGAAAAAGAAGATGAATGATGAACAACTACAACAATAGTTGAACATCACAAAAGATAATGAGAACATTATATTCTCAGATACACTCGTTATCATAGAGTTAGAAGGGACTGGTCAAGACATGCAAACACTAATAACCACATTGGCTAATTAATGGGACATCTTTAACTATTTTCCTTATATCTCACACACACATATTTTGAGTCAACACCATCAATGATATTAATTGAGTGATACTAGTTAACTTATTCACTAGGTATGAATATAAGGTCTACTATCATGACTCTGAAAATTGAATTCCCTTGGATTAGATGTTAGTATGTTTATATATTTAGAGAACATCTAGCAAGGCTTAAGATAAAACTATCATATCTCCTTCTAGCCTAATGATGTGTAACGAATATATAATGAGTAACACTAATGTAAACTCTAACTCTAGTAATGTATGGTCCTAATCTTGCGCTTGATAAATTTACCCTGATGTGATGATAAGTTGAACATATTGAACCTGATCCTAGGCTCTGAGAATGTTAATGGAAAAAACTTGATGAATAGTTATAGTTTACACCAAACCCTAAGTTGTACTTGACTAACCCTAAAATGTATGTGCTTAATATTGTACTTGGTGAGTTAATGACCTCAAATATTAGATATACCTTATCATAGGTTAATACACAATGAATGATACAAAGGCATAATGTGTATTAGTATGAAATTTGATATCATATGGATGTCTTAGATGCAAATTGTTTATGAATATGTACAAAATTTCTTAAATGTGATTAATATGTATTCGTATGTGATATAATGTGCTTAATACGGAAAAAAATTAGAGTGGGGTATAGTATGCTTAATATATAAAGGATTAATAATAAGAAGTTTGTATGTAAGTTGGGAGAATTATGTGTTTGTATGTAAGTTAATTTTGAGTTAATGGGCATAATGGCTTATTTAAGTAAAATCACAGTTCATGCACAAAATATGATGTAGCTCTATGCTACAACGATAATTAAATTAACATTCTAAATACTAAAGGTTGATTGTTAATGGTGATATAATAATATACATTTTGATCCGTTGAAGTTGAACCAAAGTTTCATTTTAACTCAAATACGATCATTTTAAAAGTTTAATATAATCAAAAATTCATAATCTACATGCTTGAACTATCAAGGATACTTAGTTTCATCTTAATTGGAAACCTATAGGTATGCTAATATCCTAATATAACTTTAAAATTAATATTTCAACCCCTAATACATTAGAAACTTGTTTTAATGGCGTGATTTCCCTAACAACCTTTGTTTACCTAAGTTTTGTTTGTCACACGTTCATACTTTTTCCCTTTCTCTGGGTCTCCCATATATGCACCATACTTGAGTAGGATATATTCATCATCTCACGCTTCATCAACCTTTCTTGGTTGTTGATCATATCTTGACTCTTCAATGTCATTGCTCCTCTCTATCATATACTTTCCTCTTCTCTCCTCCTCGAATAATCTATTTCCCTCTTTCAATCCTTGCACTATTATGAGATGAGGGTACTAATTTTATTTGGATTCGTCACCCCCAAAACCCTAGTTAATCTTGGGATTCCTCCAAAACTTCTTTTCCTTTTCACAATAGGTTTTAAGATACACTTACAATGCTAGCCAATATATAACACCAAGAAACCTCTACATAACCCTCAAGACTCCTTCTGGAGCCCTCCATTCATTGTCAATGCTATTCCACTCTTTCCCTCCAATTGTGGTCATGACCATGTGAAGTCAATGTCTTATTCAGACCATGGGACAACTTCTAGATCTCATACATCACCTTCTTTGACCTTTGAAAGTCTACTTGAAGAGACGATTTCTTGAATGTAAGTATGTATATTTTTCTTCTCTTTCTTTAGTTTGTTGTATGTGATTCAATTCTTATATAGTTAAGGCATTTTGATGAGTGATTTTACATGGTTATCTAATTATTGACTTCACCTCAGGTTTTCAAATAAGGGTTAGTAGTTTTCCTTCAAGGCTATGTCTTGTGAGTTGTTAGGTTTCTTCATCTCCTTCTCTAATGAAGAGAGGAGGAGGTAGAATCTCTAACTTCTTGGAGACTAAGTTAAGAGTTTTTTTTGGTCTGGAGAGTAATAATAAAGTTGATAGTTCTGTATGGAGCCTAATTATGAGTTTTATTCTGAGATTCTTTCTAATTTTCCCTTTTGTGTTTTTTCACATCATCATAGGTGATTTCCAAAATTTTATAGTTTACTTAAAGTATTGAACGCATGAGTTTTGAATATGGTATTTTGACCTAGTATGCCCTTACATGTATTTTTTAACTTTTTATATTTGTTAGTTGGTAAATTCACTTGACTTCCATAATTCATAGTTAATAATGTAAAACTAAAAATTTTAAGATGTTTTTGGATCATAGAAATAATACCTATACGATAGGTTATTTTCTCATAACTTGATTTTACTATAATTAATGAGTCAATGTGTGGGGGTTAAAATATAAATATAAATTAATAATTTTATATTTTATGCAATCATGGTTAGAGGATACCTTGTTAGGATTTATGGTTTGATTTTCCTATTGATAAATACTTTTAGGTTTTATGATTAATACTGTAAAATTGGTTGCATGTTGCATGTTGCATCTCTTTATGAGTCATATTCGACAATTTATTCGTGTTGCATCTCTTATTGAGTTGTGTTGATCAATTGGTTGACCTAATTGTGGCATTTCTCTAGTAATTGCATATCCTAACTAATTGAACTCTATTGAGACTCATATTTTGTAGTTGATCTTCGTTTGTATTTTAATTGGTGATGCTTGTAGATTGAACCCTAATGTGATATATCTTTCTTTTACCAAATCATTTTGCACCATATTCACATTAATATATTATCTTGTTTATGATAGAATGAAAGACATAAAGTGATTGTATGGTGTGATTGAACCTATCTTTCCTCCCTATTATATTCTTATTTATATGACTGATGATTATCATCTGATTATCATAGTACACTCTGAGGTTGGGCTTAGTGTATAAGTTCCCAATATGAATGATTGGTGCTCTCACGTGATTAAAGTACAATACACATTGGAGTGCTCTCGTATCCTTCATTTTCATGTTATGTTGAAGTGTTCTAATCCTACTTTTAGATGGTCATAGTCTGCTACAATAATTTGCATGCAACTGAATTGAATTCAATTGATTTCACATTTTTATCTCTATTTGAAGAACAGAAATCAATTTGCAACTCAATTTTTTCTTCACATAATTGTATACCATGGTATATGAAGTTTTCCAAACATGCATTTGGGTATATGATCCTCCCTCTTTGTATTAAGCCTTGCATTCTTAAATCTTATGTCCTTTATCCATATATGCCCCAACCCTACTTAATGAAAATATAGTATGTATGCTAATAAAGTTTGATTGTTCTTCTTCTATGGGGTACATTTCCAACCCCTTTGGTGAAGATCATCTTGATGTTGTTCATCTAGACCCTCATATTGCATAAGATTACTTGAAGCTTGGAAATAAATCAGAATGGACATGCTTCCCTCTATGGCTTGTTATCAATAGTTTGGCTAAATTTAGAATTCCATTTACATCCACCCATTATGGGTGAAGATCTAAATCAGATACGGGCATTATAATAGTTAGATTGATTTGTTTCCACTGCTCATTATTTCATATACAATTCATACTTTGATTTTAGTGTCTCATCCCTTGTGAAAAGATCACATAATTTTTGGTATGTGGTTAATTTCTATCATTATATTGAGTAAGAGAGTAACCAATCTTTTGGGTCTCACTCCGTATAAGTATGGTATCATATCCAAGGCAATTGGTCAATATTACTATTTCAACTTTATGTCCCTTACGTTGCTTACTCTCCCATAAGTTCCATATAAGAGTATTACCTTATTTAATAACTCTCTAGAGTAGATGTCCATCCTAGATATGACCTATGTTATTCGTGTAGTATAGAAGCAGTATATAGAACAAGATGACATATATAAATGAGGATCTTGAGTAAGGTTACACCCAATGAGATAACATACGATGTGATTTTCCACTAGGATATAAGTGAGGTGCCCCATGCATCCCTTATCTAGTAACAAAATATGACTTGAAAATGGATCTGTATAATGAAAATTATGAAGTACAAGAATATGAAGATATTGGATTTTTTATTTCGCACACATCGATTTTTGTAACATTGATATCTCTTGAGTTGTACAGTTTTATTTCCAAATTGTATTATACATTGTAGTAGTATATGTAGTAAACATTCAAAAACTTTATGAGCTAAGAATCAAAGGGGGTATAAATAAAGTAGAGAAACCCATAGTGGAAAATCACATAACTATGTAGATAAAATATTGAAAACGTATACTATTAAGGGAAGATGATTACGAGTAAGTGTACGAATGGTATAGTTTAGTTAACATACCCTTCGTACCACTTTAGATTGTTGGTTCTAGAACATTTCTTTAATGGGTTGGAGGGTAGTATGAGGTAGAATATGGATGTGAGATTTTGAGGATGAGATTCCATATCAAGGTCTACTATCATGGGTCAATAAATCCTAATTTATTAGATTAGATGTTTGTATGCTTAGAACTTTAGAGGTCACCAAAAAAGGCTTAAGATAAAATATACCCCTATCTACCCTAATGAACATGTCATCAACATATATGTTATGTTTGGCAACATGTTTACAAGTAGTTGGGCAGTGTTGGGTAGGATTTTTTTCATCATGGGCAACATCTATTATTGTTACTGAAAAAGCAATGAACTGTAGTTCCTTTTTCCTAGTCATTTATATTGATACAAGTAGTAAGTTTCTCATAAATCCCATCGCATCAAAAAGTCACGGTCACTCAGCTAGCGGAAGAGCATTTGTGTTTGAAGCCGCCACATTACCAAACATAATAATAATGTGCAACACTAATGTAAAACCTACCTCTACTTACATATGGCCCTGATCTTACCCTAGATAAATAAAAAATAATGTGATGATAAGTTGGATATATGAAACCTAATCCTAGGCTTAGGAAACGTTGAAGATGTATACTTGATGAATAGTAATGGTTTATACCTAAACCTTAGTTGTAATTCATTAACCCTAAACATTTTAATGAATGTGGTACGTTGATGACCTCATATGTTCACATGCCTTACTATCGGTTTAGATGCATTCAAATATACCCAATAATATAAGGTGTAATACATACACATCTTTTCGTAATATGTGTATACATGCTTTAATACAATAATTGGATTCAAATAAATATGCATTAGTATTTATTGTGGGACATA
Organism: Alisma plantago-aquatica; assembly: GCA_963693085.1. NCBI lineage: Eukaryota > Viridiplantae > Streptophyta > Magnoliopsida > Alismatales > Alismataceae > Alisma > Alisma plantago-aquatica. The sequence continues at coordinate 1,077,860,120 of OY856411.1, forward strand.
ATGTGATGAACATATATAAAGGAGTAATAATTAGACAAATTATGCAACTGGGGATAACTATTGTGCTTTATGTAAGTGAATTTTAAATTAATGGACATAATGGGTTAATTAAGTAAAACATCATAGTTTGTGTAAGATAATATAATATAATGCAAGAAAACTTACAAAGCTATTAAAAACTTCCTACCCACCATGGATAAGATAAACTTATGGTCTTCGAATGTAGACACCACCTGATATCTTTGCACATATAATATTGAATCAAATGAACACCTATATCACAACTATTCCTATTGGAAGTACTTATAGGATTGTGCTCAGCCCAAGCTTCACATCAAAAGTCTCTACCCTTTGATTCAATGTCTGAGGGAGATTGATCAAAAAGGTCGTACGAAAGGCATAATGGATCTATGGGCCATTACTAATTGGGTTCATTCCTTGTGGTATGAATGTAACAACATGATACACGGGGGCACTAAAGTTGACTATGTCAATCTCTTTGGCATGATTGAAAGGAATATGAAGCTACTATATAACTTATATAAAAGTAAACTAGTTGGCATTCCTTCCGTTGTCATTAGGAATTGGAATCTCGACTAGTTGCTTTTTCTTTTTCTAGCTTGCATGTTATCATCATGTAAATTAGAACAAGTTGCATGTTTTGGTTTTTACTTGTATCATTTTCAAAATTCATTGAGTTTGGAAATATATTTACCTAGATTTTCCAAAAAATATGTAGTGTAACTATATTCATAATAAGATGATGATAATTAGACACATAAATCCAAAGTGTTAACCATCAATGGTGGTAATTGTAAGGAGTGGGACCTCATAAGGGACCCACTCTCTTTGTAATGACCATACATCCCAGTAACACCCAATTAAGGGAGACCAAGAGGTCAGAGTCGTTATCCCAATTTCCCAGATCAAAGGTTTGACAAATAATTGATAATAATTATCAAATTATACCAAACTAAACTGAAAGTCTGTCATAAAATTAAACTTTTCATACCTTTTTCAAAAATTGGGATATCTACTTCTATCCACATCTGGAGTCTATTCTAACTAATCCTCATTTGTACTTTAATTCTTATTTAATTCCACATATGCCACTTTACTATTTGTCCTTTTCAATCTTGTACCTAAAATGCTGACAAACAAAATGTCGGTCAGCCTAAATGAATATGCCGATATGTGGGGACAACCAAAAAATTTTGCAAATATGGCTAACAATCTAAATATCACAATCAAGTTAATTAACAAGCCAAATTATGCTTTTAGTGTGACATTCTCCACCACTTTTTCCCTAACCCTAGCATACCCCCTTTCGGGTTTCTCTTTTACCAATGACTTAAGGCCACCTTCTCAATCCCAAACTTGGTGCCTAGGGTCACCTCTCATAGTGCCCATTAGTCATTCTATAAAGACCACCTTCTCAATCCCGAGCATGGTGTTTGGGGTCACCACTCATGGTGCCCATTGGTCTTCCCTCCTGGGTCTGACCTTTGGCATCATCCATCAGGGTGGTATGTAGGTGCAAGAATACACACTTGTATTATTATTGTGATAATCATAGTGACTTTATGGTTTGCAAGTATGAACATTTAAACTGATAAGTTGCATTCAATGTGATGAATCATCCGGGAAACTCTTCAGGAAACTAATGTGATTAATCATAATTAACCACATACCTTTCAGGTTAATTTGAGACAGAATTAATCCAATCAATGTAAGAAATCCAATAGGTAAGCAAGCACATAATGAGATCCTGAAATATGCATACAATTTCCTATCATTGATCATGCCATCAAGATCTATTAAACCTAGCTCACTTCCTCGGGTTTCTAGTCCACTTTTAGGGTTTCTATTGCAATTAGGGTTCCTCTTCATTTTTACTCTTTTAAACCCTAATTTTATACAATTAATCACAAACCCTAATTATCTCATCTATTCCTCATGAAAGATATTAAGGTTACCTTTTAACAACATATAACCCTAATTTCATATTAAAGGCACAATTAAACACCAATTAAGTCCATTATGCATCTTTTACATCAAAACTACCATTTTTATCCTTTTAATTCATGACACGATCATTAGGCCCAATTATCATTTTTGGTTCCTTTCGGATTAACAACTCATAGTTCATTAGGATCTAATTCACATATGAATTCTATTTACCATTAATTCCACATTTATCCATTATAAAACCCTAATTACTATATTAAGGGCATTTATCCACAATTAGGAACTTCTTATACTCGAAATATCTTACAACCATCATTTCTCAGCTTTATTCATGAATTTGAACAATTAAAGCCATTAGGAGTCACAATTACTAACATTAGGGTTTAAAAGCCCATTAAAGCTCATTTATGCACATGGAATTCTAAATTAAATCAATTACATGCAAAGTTCATCCTTTTTGTTCTTAATGTACCTTTTTATAATTAACAGGCTAATATCAACACTAATCATCCATAAAACCATTCTTAATACATTAATCATCTCAATTTAGGGTTTCTTAATCATTAAAGCATTTAAGTTGATAAATTCCACTACTTTTCGGATTACAAGAGGAATTAGCTTCTAAATATATTTTTAATGGATTCCTCGCATTTTTCTGAGCAAGATTCTTATTTTATACGCATACATCTGAGCTACCAATAAAAATATATGAATTTTGCATTATTTACTTACTTGGACCAATCACTGAGTGCCACGTCATCACTTTCCATGCAATACGGCCCATTTTGGAAATATAATGAAATGATGCTTCTGCCCTCATTTAAGTTGATCGTTTCTTCAGCCCACGGAGGGGCAAATCGGTCCAACTAACCCTGATCGTCTTCCTCCTTCAGAACCCTACGCGGTCGTCGACCTACAACTAAGCGCAAGGCTATCTCCCTCACTCCATGGCCTAGAGCTCGCCGTAACTGATCGCCTTGCCTCTGACGCTCCCCGTTTTGCCCAACATGGCCTCGAAGCATGGATGTGACAGTCGGTTTCATGAGCACCAAGTTTGCACATGCGGTTGTTCTTGCAGCTGAGTTATAGCTGTTTCGCCTGGGTTAGGGCACGATGGTGATGGCCAAGCCTCTCCCCAGCATCGCGGGGCATCCTGCTTCCATCTCGACTACTTCACAGCCCCTCGCTGCTCCAGAGATAGTGTTATTCTCAAAGGTTAGGGTTTTCATAGAAAGAACAAGAAGAATAGAGAGTTGCGTGGGATCTCTCTTGAACTCAAACCAGAGGCTCTACCCTTTATATAGGGGAGGGTATCAACACCCTAAGACATTCATCCACAAGGAAACAAAACCACCTCCCAACAGGAAACTTTTTCCTTCATTGAGAAGTAAGCTTCTCTCTCCTAATTATCTTCTTAATAAACCATATTTACTGGATAATTAGAAATTCAAAAATTCTCTCTCTTATTCTCTTTATGCTTGCCTTTTAATCCATTGGCACAAATTTATATTTTCTTTTAGTAGAAAATACCTCCTTTTTAACAATGCCACCAAATCCATTAATTATGCATCACATTATCCTCATATTTTGTATTATTTGTATTTTCTCTTTCTTTTTCTCCATTGGGGGTCCTTGGAAATAACAAAATAATCCTAAAAAAATATCAAAAATATATAAATAAAAGGGATAAATATACATTTATCATACATTCTTATTATGTCCCTAGTTGGATGTCATTGTGGAAGGTAGATAGACAACAATGACATACAAGACTAGATTGTGATGTTGGTTGATGATAGAATCGTGTTAGTCATGATATGGAGATATCAAACCAAACACATAGGTACATGTTAGAGAACAAGTGTACCAGACAGACCCACCGTGAGTTTGACACATAGAACCATGACATGGTAGTCATAGTCAGTTCTCACAGTGATGGTGGTGAGTGTGATTGTTTGACCTGAAATCACTACACTCAACACATGTCGTTGGGCACAGTTTGACATCATCAAACGTAGTCCTGAAACATGGGTTGTTATAAAGGTGATGATTGGGTGGCTTTGACATATGGGGCTTTTGAGGGGTGAGTGATAGATATGGGATTTGTCCCACCTGAGGGAGTTTGATATTCATGGCCACTTGATGAGTAGGATTGAGATAGGTGTGTGTACACATGTGTGAATCAGTATGTGATATTGATGTCATACATATCTCCTCCAGTCTAGTCTGAGATCAAGAAAGTGAATGAACGTTGACAGGATGACCGTTCCATGCCTTGAGTTCATTCGGGATATCAGAGACAAAGGAATTATACATTCGTTGTAACACCATTCACCTATTGTAGGATTGAAAGTTGTTCTCCAACTTTCCTTTTCACTTGGGTAGCACTGATGTGCGACTAGGCACCACACTTTTCTTGTGAAGTCATAAGTGTTATGGACTTTCAATGCCAATGTGAAATGGGCCTGCAGGGTCACACACATAAGATTTAACCTGGAAGATGAGTTTATCCACAAATGATGTTTAGATTGATTACTAAAGGAGTTTAGTGTTCAATTAAATGCTCAATCAATTAATAGCTCAGTATCATAGTGTTCAAAGTGTTGGACCAATTGATTAGAGTATCAGATTCATTAAAACTGCAATTAACTGATTTTGTACAGTCTACACTCTCAACCGATTGGCTCATATGATGAACCAATCGGCTCAGGTTGGTGAACTGATCGGCTCATGTGATGAACCGATCGGCTCAGGACAAGTTGAGATGACTGGTTCAACGGTTGAACTGATCGACTCAACTGGTCCAACCGAGCGAGTTGGGAAAGTCAGGTTGGCAAGAAATTTCTCATCATTTCACTTGTCCAATTTGATTGGAACAAGGATTAGTATTTGGATCAATTCAAAACAAAAGTGGAAAAGTCAACCGACCAGGGCATTGAACTGACCGGTTCAGAAGTGAACCGACCGGTTCAGAAGTTAACCAACCAGTTCAGGTGCCCGAACTAACCGATTCAGGTGTGAACCGATCGGCTCTGGTACCCAACCGATCGGTTCATGCTTGAAACGATCGGTTCAGTTGGCGCAGTTGGTTGTTTTGTGGAAATTCCAGACTCTTCTACTCCTTCTTTAGTCTCGCATTGCCCGGGGTATAGAACAATGTCCCATGACCCTCCTATATATATAGTGGGGGCTTCTCATGTACAACTCAGAGAACACCAGTTGCTCTGCAAAGTTGTCATTCTCTCTAGTTGTGGTAACCAGGAGAGCCCGAGCAAGTGCTACCCGATAAGGGAAAGACAACTGCAGAAAGGAAACTCATTGCAGGAGAGTGTGTCGGTCACTAGTATGCCAACAGGAGGGTATGACTCCTTCTGGTGCCTTGTGTGACAAGGCAATCAGAGTCCTGGTGGTCCATGTGGAGTACTACAAAGGCAGGAGATTTCTGCCGCTCGAAGGACAGCTATCGATCCGTCAGTCTGGGTGCGACCAGGAGCTGTTAGTCCAGATGCGACCAGGAGCTACACAGACACCATCTAAGACCGGAGGTGAAGATTGTGCAAGCTGTGAGGTAACATCATCGAGCAAGCCTCAGGACACGGTATATCTCTACAAACCATCCTTCCTATTGTATAGACGTAGACGTGATTCCTTCGTTCTGGGTTTGGGGAAATTTTTTTTTGTGTTTCCACTGCCTTCTCTGTCTCCCCTAAAACCCAACAGTTTACAATAGCCTTGTTGGTTTTTTTTGTGGGCTTTATTGGCTATTGGGCCCAATAACAAGGAAAAGATAGAAGAAACTCCATTATTAAATAAGTATATAAGAAATGAAGAAAAGAAAGATGTAGAAACCTCTAGAAGGCAAAGGAATGTTATCGAAAGTTAGATTTTGTGCCTCCTCTTAGTTTTATAATTAATTGTGTTATTTTATATTTTTCTCTTTAATTGGAGTTTTAATTATATTTTCTTGGGTTTTGTAGGAAAATTACACAATTTGCAGCAGTCTTGAAATTCATATATACCCTCCACCAAAAGTGACATAACGCTTGCATTCAAACTCCAAATTAAGTGCACAAGTATTCATTGGAAAGGGAATTTAATTTACTAAAATAAAATCCTATTATTTGGACCGCTTTTATGCTTTTAATGGGAGATAAATATGTTCGAAATTGCTGCTGTGAGAATCTGCATTAAAGGGAGTTACATGGTCAAGATAATTAAAGACAACCAACTTTCGATTTGACCAGATCCAGAAAAATTGAAAATTAGTCTCCCTCTCTTTTTCCCCCTCTTTTGAGGGCAGCCTACCCCCTCCCCCTCCTATAAAAAGAGGGACTCTTCAATTGTAAAAGCATTCCATTCTTAATTCCATTTCATCAAATTTTTAGTTGTGGACCACATCTAGTATAATGTTGGATCTCATTTTAGTTTGCATTTCTTCCAGTGTTGTTATGTCTGAGTAAATTTCTCTGGGGCATGGGAGTACTCATTAGCCCGGTTCTATTCAATATAATCATTCATATTCCATCATCGAACAAATGTCTTCTCTCTGTTTCTTTGTGATTATTTGGATGATCTGATATATTCTTATGGAGTGATATGACTGTGGATCTCTATAAGAATGAAACAATAGTCCCTTAATTGTGATTATCATCTTTTTGTCGATTTAATCTTATTTTGGTTATAATCCTTGGTGACGCAACCACCTGAGCCTTGGGTTTGAACACCAGTTTGAATTCCCATGCTTTTTATATGACTGTGGATAATTGCATGTTGGACGGTTGGGCAATGATCTGTGAACGCCGGGACCAATGGGTTCACGGGAAGTCTGACCCTTGTGAGTTTGTTCATAAGGACATGTAAACACAAGGTCCTAATTTGATCCTGGGAGTTTAGAATTTGATTAGTTGAATAGGAATGTGGTTTTGGTGGTGATCTTCCAGACCGCAGATCTTTTTTTCTTGATTAGTTAAACTTTATTTCAACACTTTTATTTTTGTTATCAGTTTTAACAACTCTCTCAAATTGGTATTTAATTCTTGTACTTGCAATCAGATTTGGATTTTGACTTTTCTTTTTCACCTTCCCTTGGATCGATACCTATCTATACTAAGTTGACTTGTTGTTCGCAACAAGTTGACAACCGGGTTAGAAGGTTAAACTCTAGGACTTTTCTTAGTGATTGTTGCGTGTACAACGACGCACATCAATTTGACACCATTGTCGGGGATGGCACAATTGTTTTTCAGATCTGGTTGCCTGTATATCTTGTATAATCCTTGTTCATATTCTCTAACTTTCATAACTTTACTCTTTTTTATAATTTCTTTTAGATTTTTGTAATTTCTTTTTGCCTTCCGAGCACAATTCAGGAAGTATATCTCCTCTTTCTGCTGAGTTTCCATTCCAACAGTACTGCTTTCTAGTTACTTTTTTTGTAATTTTAGTTATTTCATAATTTCTTAGGTTTATAATTTTTAGTTCTCTTTGTAATTTTGACTAACCTTTTATCTCATAATCTTTCTTCTTTCGTTTGTTGATTGACATATCTTTTAGGAACTTTTCTTTTCAAATGGAATGGGCATCCCAATATCCCCCACAATGTTATTATTGTGGTTTTTACCACCATGCATTTCTTGCCTGCCCGACTCTACCCCATGCTTATAATATCACCCCTTTTAATTGTGAGCCCTTTCATCCTGGTGGGTACAATGTGAATCCACATTTTTATGAGAACCATTATGGGGAACCTTGCTATCCATATTCTAATGGGGGATATGATCAAAAAGAATTTGTGGGGTGTAACCAACAAAACCTTGGGGGTTATGAGCATGTTTATGAAACCCAGTGTAATCTTCAACAAGAAGAGAGACTTAGGGCCCTAGAGAAGATAGAAGTAGAAGGAGAAACAAAACTAAAAGCCAGCCAAGCCTTCTTAACTGCCCTGCTAGAAGCCCAAACCCAAAATATAGATTGTTCAAATATGTTTCCTCATGATTTGGTGACACCTTATAATATTGAATCTTCCTACCAAGATGGACGCAATGGAAATTACAATCCACCATCTTCTGGAGATTATTATGAGGAGCCATGCCACCCAAAACAATATGAGGAGTACTATGGCCAAGGACACTATGGGGAGTGTGGCTAGGATGACCAAAATTTTGGGGTGTATAAATCATATGGTGAAATGCAAATTAATCTTGAACTGGAAGAGAGACTTAAGGCCCTAGAAAAGATGGTAGCAGAAGGACAAGCAAAACTTGAATCCAGTCAAGCCATGTTAGCTACCTTACTAGCGGATCAGTCACAAAACTCCCCCTATAGAGCTTGAGCAACCCAAGATGGTTCTTCCTGAAGACGACAATGATGATCCTTATTTTGTGTCATATATGTTGGATCCTAAAGAAATAGAACAAACCATGGAGCCATATTTTGTGTGTGATGAGGACGTTGGTATCCCTATCTTTCCTTTAGAGACTCTATTACTTGAATATGAAATGTCAAAGAAGGAGAGTCATTCTAAAGATCCAACAATTCCTCCCATCCTCAACATAAATCTGAATGATGCCATAGACCAATACCCTTCTTTTGAATCTATTTTGGATAATGAGCATCTAATCCCCTTTATGATTCTTCCCAAGCCATCACAACCAATTTCCATCCCACACATGGCTGATGTAGAAGGGGAGATACCACTGTTGGAAGAAGCCCACACATCCCCTTCTGTTGTTTGCAAGGAAGAAATCATCATCCCTCCTAAATACTTGGGGAATCCTTGTACAAAAGTATTAGAGACATATTTTATATCAACAATGAAACTTACCAAACCCAATGTTGATGGCATAAATTTTAAGGAAAAACAAAACACTTTTGTAAATGATTTTAAATTTTTTGTATTAGCATCAATTCTCCCATATGCAGGTCATCATGATGGTGGAAAACCTGAACCAGATCCTCCACCCGACTCAGTTCATCATGATCTATTGGCATTACTGGTCGGGTACTCGCCAACCTCCCCCAATCCACATCCATCTTCAACACCTCCCTTGCTATAGAAGGAAGATCTGTGGATATTGTTGGAGGTAATACGAGGTGAAAGAAAATATGAGCACCCCACTGAGCTTCTAAAATTACCCTATCATAGGGTACATTATGAAGCTCCTCAGATAAAGGTCCCAGCCCTCATACAAATCCCCTTTAGCTAGACATTTTTTGAGCTACCTGGGCCACCTGGAAATCCTCACTCTTCTCTTCCCTCCATCTTGGGTTTCAATTTTTCTCGGGACGAGAAAAAATCTAAGTCTGGGGTGGAGGTGGGAGGTATATTTCTATTCCACCCCTTATCTTTTTTTTATTCTTGCATTATTTCTACTTTTTTTGCCTATAGTTGCTTTGTTCATGGCCATTATCTAGTCGGCCATGTTTTTATTTCTTTTGTTGAAAATGGCCTTTATCTAGTCGGCCAATATGAATAGATGTTTATCATTGTACCCCTTTGAGTTTAGTAAATCTTTTGCAAAAAGTTGTTACAAATTGCCATGTATGAAACCACCATATCACCTAGAATCCCAAAATAGCATCACTCCTTGGAAAAGTTGGCAAGCCGTATGGGATCAATCAAAACCGAACACAAATTTTCTCTATTTTTAAACATTGATTAACTTGATATAAATCTTTTATAATGTGATTGACATGAATGTTCTTGCTGATGTAATGACACTTTTTTTTAAAAGGAGAAAATAAATATGTGAAGTTATAGGCACAAGGACACCTTTTGTTTCCCCCTTATTTTCTCTCTAAAAAAAGAGAAGCAAAGAATCACCACCAGAAAAAAATCAAGTCTGGGGTGGCATCCTTCCCATAATATAAAAAATTTCCATACCCCACAAAGGGGTGTACCATCAAAAGATGTCAAAAGTGCACATGAAAAAAATTGTGACCAATGTAGCCACAACTCCACAAATCTAAATCCCAAGTGGAATAGAGGAGGGATAAAAAAAATTCATCATTTCCTTCTTTGTTTTCACACCCCCTAATTTCATCTTGTTCTTGTGTAACAACTAAAAAATACATTTATAAAAATGAGAGTGTCAAAGCAAAAGTAAGATGAAGCATGTTTTTCTACAAAATCTTGATTTAGAACCAAGATATGATATTTGTTTTTAATAGGGAATATAAAATTTTGTGTTTTGTGGTTTTAGGAGATTGGGTTGCTTGGCCAAATTTGGAGGTAAGGAATAAAGTGATGTTACAAGGGTGAGGATACACATATTGTTCGTATAAATTGGAATAATTTGTGATTTTATTTGTTTGAGGCCAAACAAAGATTCAAGTCTGGGGTATTTTGATAAATGTATATTTATCCCTTTTATTTATATATTTTTGATATTTGTTTAGGATTATTTTGTTATTTATTCTCTTAGTTTCATAATTAATTGTGTTATTTTAGATTTTTCTCTTTAATTGGAGCTTTAATTCTATTTTCTTGGGTTTTTTAGGAAAATTACACAATTTGCAGCAGTCCTAAAATTCATATATACCCTCCACCAAAAGTGACATAACTCTTGCATTCGAACTCCAAATTAAGTGCACAAGTATTCATTGGTAAGGGAATTTAATTTCCTAAAATAAAATCCTCATTATTTGGACAGATTATGTGTGTTTAACGAGAGATAAATATATTTGAAATATCTGATGCGAGAATCTGTATTAAAGGGAGTTACATGGTCAAGATAATTAAAGACAATCAACTTTTGATTTGACCAGATCCATAAAATTCGAAAATTGGTCTCCCTCTCTTTTTTCCCCCTCTTTTGAGGGCATCCTACCCCCTCCCCCTCCTATAAAAGGAGGGACTCTTCACTTGTAAAAGCATTCCATTCTTGATTCCATTTCATCAAATTTTTAGTTGTACACCACATCTTGCATAATGTTGGATCTCATTTTAGTTTGCATTTCTTCCAGTCTTGTTATGTCTAAGTAAATTTCTCTAGGGCATGGGAGTAGCCCCTTTTCCCGGTTCTATTCAATATAATTAGTCATATTCCTTCATCGAACAAATGTCTTCTCTTTGTTTCTTTGTGATTATTTGGATGATCGAATATATTCTTATGGAGTTATATGATCGTGGATCTCTGTAAGAATGAAACAATAGTCCCTTAATTATCATTATTATCTTTTCGTCTATTTAATCTTATTGTTGTTATAATCCTTAGTGACGCGACCACCTGAGCCTTGGGTTTGAACGCCAGTTTGAATTCACATTCTTTTTTATATGACCGTGGATAATTACGTGTTGGACGGTTGGGCAATGATCTGTGAATGTCGGGACCAATGGGTTCACAGGAAGTCTGACCCTTGTCATTTGTCCGTAAGGACATGTGAACACAAGGTCCTGATTTGATCCTTGGAGTTTAGAATTTTATTAGTTGAATGCGAATGTGGTTTTGGTGGTGATCTTCCGGACCCCAGATCTTTATTTCTTAATTAGTTAAACTTTATTTCAGCACTTTTATTTTTGTTCTTAGTTTTAAAAACTCTCTCAAATTGGGATTTAATTCTTGTACTTACAATCGGATTTGGATTTTGACTTTTCTTTTTCATCGTCCCTTGGATTGATACCTATCTATACTAAGTTGACTTGTTGTTCGCAACAAGTTGACAACCGGGTTATAAGGTTAAACTCTATGACATTTCTTAGTGATTGTTGCGTGTACAACGACACGCATCAATGTACAAACTCTTAGCATCCAATTGATCTCATCGTTCAGGTCCAGAATCTGAAAGCATAAGTCATTGAGTACTGGCATTCTCTAGACATTCAATATATTCTATCATTATCTCATATGACTGAACCAGAAAGAATTGCAAGCTTGCCTTTGATGTTTATCAAATCAATCTTAATGTATCCCACCAATCATCCCATGATTTTCTCTCAGGGCATACATACCAACAGACTCCCACATGCACTGTGAGCCAATCACCCTTGAATCATATTCATAGTGATCTTCAAACATGTCCCACATGTTACTATGCTCTAGTGCTTACGTATTGAGTTATGGCAACACCTTGCCAAAGTCTGTATTAAGTGCATGTCTCTCATCTCTTCACTATATGTCACACGTATGAGATGGAGTTGTCGTAATATGTGATCTAGTATTCCTTTGCTAACCTTTAGCCACATTGCATGACCAAGTACTCCTAACTTGTCATCAATGACTGGAATAACTATAAGTTCATCTCATGAAATTCCAGATCCATATAGTATCCACTAATGTTCTCTAACACATGGATACTCGACTTTTCCTTTTAAATGGCTTTATTGGAACATTTCCATTTATCAACAAACATTCACTTTTATATATCCCATATATATTTTGCGATTAATTTTCTATCCTTTTCGGAAGTTCGCATCAGTGTAACTCTTTACAGTGAACCCTTCGTTATTTCCATAGAACTAGTACTTCTCAAGTACTTATCAAATTTTTATGGTATTGCAGTAACCCTTACTAGAAACAGACAGACATCCATTCATCATGTCCTACATACAAGATGATGAATGCATTTTATTCTTGCTATGTCCATACATGTAAGATAATGGGATACTTACATACATGATAGATTCATATATATTCTTAGTGTTCCCATTCTTCATAAGAATTGGACACTTGGCCTTGGGATACTAACTCCATGTAACACAGACAAGTTTTCTCCCACTAAATCTATGCACACTGAACCCTTTAGTATAGATTGCCAATGTATGCTATCTCTTTTCAGGTCAAGAGGTTTTCGAGAACTATCTCTATAGATATCTATTCCTATCACATAGGAAATGTCTCTATCTTCCTTAAAGATAATTTCCACTTTGGATTTCCATTCTAGAACATCTCATTCCTCATTGACATGTGGAATACAAATACACTCCCACTAAATCATAGATCCTTTATTTATCTTTGTCATATCAGTCAAACCCTTTGACTATATTATCAAAGTAAAGATCCCAACTCTGAGTTGCTTGTACTCAATCAATCACATTGATTAGTCCATTGTAACTTATAGACTTTATTTGCATTAATGGATACATAAACCTTATAGTTTGTGTCACATACACATCCTTGTTTTAATCCTCATAGGAATGCGGTTTTAGTATCTGTATGCCAAATCTCTTAGTCATTAAGTTGCAATCAATAAGCATCATCCTTCTCAAAACATCATCCATGTGTCTTAATGCTTAAGACTCATTCACACTTATGGATTTCATCCCAATGGGTGCTACCATCAAGGTCATACCTTATGGTTCACATGGAAGTCATTTAGGATGTAATGGTCATAAACCACACTACAAAAAAAACATGATTTAACTACATTTACTTTAATTACAATTACTTTATATATAGCTAATTCTATTTTTGGTTACAAAATTAATAAATGTAACTCAAACAAGTGTACTCAACTTAGAGAATTATATGTACCTACAATTTATCTCACTTTAAAATGTAACCAAAACAAATGTAGGCGAATATTTGACTTTTGATTTTAAACATCTCTCTGATTTGGCCATTGGAGGGAAAACATTTTCCTTGCAATCTCCGCTCCCTCCAACAGTACCCGTGCGGTTTTCCCCCTTTGATCGGCCGCATCCACCTGCTCCCCAATATCCCTCGAACAACCTTGCGCCTTCTTGCCAAAGCAGTGATTGAGACCAGCATTGCCCTACCCCAGGCCCCTCTAAGGCGTCACCATTGATCCTCCTCTCCTCCACACAGGTCTTTGCCACCATCGAGGATGCAGGAGGTAGTCGCTTGTCCCCCCTCTATGCTACCACCATCCGCCCTTCACCTGTCCGCTGACCCTTCCACTCTGTCGTAACCGTTTCTCCCACAAGAAGCACCCACCGATTTTGAAGGCTAGCAATCAGTCTGTGCGAGGCGACGATAATCAATAGCCTCCCTATGCGATCCTTATTCTTGCGCTGGCCAACAAAGGCATCGGACACCTGGAGGTAGAAGATGAGTACTGGAAGCAACAGTGGTAGTGGACTGAGTAGGAGTAGGAGATGGTTGAGGATATGGCGGACCAGTGGTCGTTGTCTTGTCCGACGTGGCATTGCTGGAGGATTCACTCACGGTTCGCAAACAACTCTCGGAGAGGAACGCGACGCTGAAGAAGGCCTAGCAGGAGGTGGAGATAGCGGAGTTTGTGTGGATGCTGTTTTGGTAGGTGATGAGCCAGGAGATCGTGACTCCTTCTCGGTGGTTGTCGGTGTTCCTATCGATGCTCCAGCTGGAACAAGGGCTACATCCAGAACATCACATGGTGGTCAGGTTGCAGCCGGCGCACCAGAGCTCCTACCGCAAGACGTATTTCCATTGGGAACTACCGTCAGCAAGGACCACCTTCACCCCCTCAGAAGGTCGAGTTCTGTTGCCTCGTGCATTGATGGGAGGCATGTATATCCTACCATCCACCACCGCCATTCAGGCTCAGATGGTCTCCCAAAAGATTCTGCATTCTCAAATCATCATCCGTTGAGGTAATGTTTACAATATTTGCTCATTATCATTTGAATGCGATCATTATTACTTTGCTTCCTTTCAAATTAATGATCCCATCCTAATATTCTCATGATTTTCTCATAAGCATTCTCAGCGGATGGCCACAGTGGCAGTCTTAAATGGGATCATAAGGCAATAAGACACTAGCTTTTTGGCAACCTCCATGGCTGTAATATGTGCTGATCTGCATGGCTCTGTGATCAGACTAATGGAACCATAGTGCAACACTTTGCCTTTTCCTTCTTATTTGTGCAAAGGTTCATGCGGACATCACAATCTGGATCCATCAGAGATGCACCAGATTGACTATCATTGTGAAAGAACCTCAAACCTCAGTTTTCCTCCACAACGACCCACTTTGGTACCATACTAAAAACCTTGGACGATGTTTCATGTGTCTTCATAATTTATGTTGTATTTACATGTTTTTTTTCATCTTTCTTTAAATGGAGTATACTGCTGAGCTATGCCTGGAGGGTATTGATATTATAAGTTTCAGGATCAAGTTATATATTTTATAAGATGTGCTCTCAGTTGGTGGCTAAGGTTTCATGCTAGTTCATTGTTGGTTTGTGTTTTTTCTCATCATGTTTAAGTACATGTCGTTACAGCTGAGATAGATTTTAGTTTTTCTATAGTTACTTGTAGAGTGAAGTTACAGATTCTTCTTATATTCCTTCTGAACCATTTTTGGGTTTAATTCTCATGAGGAATTAGGGTAGGATGACGAGTTTATGAGTTTTGGAGATGATATTGATTGTATCATGTATGTGTGAATCTTTATTCATTTTGTATAGGTTTATTCTCATGCGTATTGACAACAACCTATTTGCACAGGGGACATAGATTAATATCTGTAGCTATGTCGATGTCTGAAGTTACTACTATCCTTTTTCAACTATGTCTAATTATATGGCTCCACTCTGTAAGTCTATTTGGTTAGGTCAAATTTCACTTTTTCTTTGGATCTCCTTATTGGTCTTGTTTGGAGATAGGGGTTGAGCTTGACAATGGTTCTTAGGAAGCTTTGTTCAGATTGCATAGGTTTCTTGTGGAATATAAACAACATGTTTGCATATAGATCTTGCGTTCTTCAAATGGGATGTGATGTAGAGTTTTGTCTAAAGGGAGTTGATATCAAGAGCTTCCGGGTGAAGATTTGAAGGAGTTTGGAGCTGACCTTTACTGTAAGTTATATCCTCCTATTGTCTTTTTTATATATATGCAAGCTCCTATCCAACTCTATTCCTGGGATGCAGATGTTCGAATGTAAAAATGAACTCCACCATGAATATGCAATATGTTTCTCTTAGCGTGAAATTATTAACATTTAACTGTATAACTTGACTCTTTTCTACCAACAGCTAGTTGCGTTCAACATATTTGACTAAATTGGTTGTGTACACCAATAAGAGCATGTCAAATTTGTTGTATGGACCAATACGAGCATGAAAGATTGGTTGTGTAGACCAACAAGAGCATGATATTTAGTGAATTATGTTGCTTTTGGTTCACATATTAGGACACATACATACTTCCTGATAAATTATGATAGCTAAGCACATGAAAGATGTAACATCCAACCTCCCCTGCATTGATCTAGTATTTTCTGTATTCAGCATGACATTTGTTTTAGTACTTCATACCAGCATTATAAGAAATATTGATAGCATGATGATAGACATTTGATTTGAGCCTATTGGTTATAGCATCACAAAATGTAGAAGGGTTGTAGCTGCCATGCAACTAGTAGGGATTGTAGCAGCTTAGTAGATAGTTCTCTTTTTGTATGTTTTACTGATAAGATGATCAATCAAATTTAAACTATATGATGTGCTTGTGCTCATGCTATATGTTCCAAGATGGTTAGCCAGTCTCCTGAAAATCATTACGGATTGTTGTGGCACACACAACCTATTGTAGTCTCTTGTCTTAAGCTACATCCACATTAACCACTTTGAAGCCGTATTGGGGCGGGTTCTAGTGCTCAGTGCTACTCTTTCTTTCCTTGCATATTATTTCATTCCTTTTGACTTCCTGTAATGTGAGTACTCTGGTTACATGATGCTTCACAACATTGACATCTAGGAATGTCATGTTAATGCTCACTTCCAAAAGTTGCCATAACGTCTAGGAATTTTTTTGCTAAAACCCTTTATCCTTCTTATTGATATACATGGCTTCTGCAGTCTGTGACCTACGCTCTTCCATTGCATATAAAATAATCTCAAACTGAAGATTCATAGTCCTACCATTCACCCTCAAGCTAGCTACTACACTCTCAAATACCTCAAAATCAACTGACAATTATTATTATTCTTGTTCACCCTCAAGCTAGCTGGGAGAGGGGAATGCATTGTGGGATAGTGGGAGTTGGAGATAGGGTAGATACTAGAGACTGTGTGTGCATGGGAGAGAGGTTCACTACCATTGGCATCTTGTGTTTGATTTGGTACTGTCCAAGGACATGCCTACGTGATTTGGTTAAAGATGTCCATTGGCTTTGAAATTTGAATAGTGGGGGCACTAGACTTGTTATCATGGTATGAAGAACCATACAAAATATCCTCTTGAGACTGCAAGTCTCTAACAGAGATGGTGACTTGCTCATCAGCTATTTTCCTTGACCAGTCTATTATCTAGGTATCATTAACTTAAAATTGAGATGTTGTTGTTATTTGTGGCAGGCATGTCAAAACTTATACTTCACATGGGATATACTTAGAGAGACTCCCATAGATGTGGTCAAGGAGCTGGAGATAGAGCAGGACCAACTCAAATAGCTAAGGTGATTGATTAAGAGATTTCCGCCCTAGTTCCTCATTTGGGCTTATTTTTGACCCAAAACAAAGAAAAATAGGTGCATGGCCATGACCAAACCCACAACCCATCATGGTCACGACCACATTTTGTGCATGAATTGATTTTTTTGCAACGCTAGAGTTCTTACAATGCTAGGATATTTGTGATGATAGTTGTTGCTGGTTTGATTTTTTCTAGTAGATTATTGTAGTGAGGACAAGATGAAGAGGCGGAGTAGGGTTAAAGGAAAGTTGCCGACAACAACATGAGGATAAGGTGTGAATGGTATGATGATGATCTACAAATGAGGTAGAAAATGTTATGAGTGGGGAAGAGATGGTATGAATGGGGATGTATTAATTTATATAATGTTATTTAAAGATATTTTAACCTTCTCCCTTCTCTTGATAAATATTATATCTTTTAACTACAAAATATGAACGCATTCCTGGTTGTTTCCTATTGAGGAGTCAGTTACGTCTAATGCTTAGTGTTGTTATGGTATTCAATGTCAAATAGAACACCCTAGATGTAAACATGGAGAAGGAAGAGGAATGTGGTAGATAGGTACAACATGTGAAAATGATCAATGACGTGAGATATCAGATGGACCATTGGTGGGTTGCCAATTGTGCTTGTTCCCTACAGGTATTGATATGTTACTTAAATTGAATTTGGATATTCAAGTTTCTCTTCAAATACTATCATGTCTTTTCCTATTGTGTATGCTCAAGAAATGCATATTGACTTGTTGCAATCTTCGTCATGAATTCAAGATGTTTGTGATTGACTTGTTGCAATCTTCGTCATGAATTTCAAGATGTTTGTAAGCTAGCTACAAAAAAGAACATAATCCTTTTTATATGCTTCAAGTAGGCAACAGAGATCCAAAGTTGCCAAACATGTATGGCTACATCTTGCATTTCAACTGCAGTAGGGTTATCTTAACTTGAAAGCTTGTAGGTCTTCTTATCCACCCTTACAACAACCTGAGTTTTAAGTTTATAATTTATTCATTACATCTCAAAGTTGTAATTCTTTTGATCTAGATTTCATTACATCTCAAAGTTGTAATGTTTTTAATCCGTAATTTCAGTTGAGTACAACCTTGAACAGATCAATTCAAGAGATTAGAAGTCGTGGTAACAACATATCAATTCAAGGTATGGTCTCCATTTTTTTGCCGGGATCATTGAACAAATAAGAACTTGTTTGCAATATATTTCTACTAAAATTAGTTTCTTATGTTGTTCTAGACCTTATTTGATTATGAGGATCTGGTGACTTAACACAATAATGAACGAATGTCTAGTTCTATACTGGCTAGCATCGAGAATTTTTCTAATAAGTTTCCAGCTATCTATTTGTTCATCATTTATTGCTTGACCAGTGGACATGTATGATCCTTTGTTTAACACAAAAATGCATTCAGTCAATTTTGGTCTGTCCATAAGTAATGATCCCAAAATTGCTTATTTGTATTCTCAACACCCCAATAGTGACAAAGGGATCACAATAATCGATCTCGAAGTTGATTCCCCAGTACAAGATGAGGTCTGGGATCCTTCAAAGCACAAGTTTCCTTTTCCTCTATGTTTATCAGATTAGCTAGTAAGTGTCGACAATGAGGGGAGAATGATCTGTACTGCCATTCACTCATATATATTTTTTGATCTGTTCGAAGTTGAGAGAAGCTTAATGCAATAAAGTAATTAAGATGATTATTCTAACACTAGCCTATTAATGGTACAGGGGTGAAACAATGTACCCAAACTTGGACAACTACTTGCATCCTATAGAGCCCCCAGATGATCTTGCTAATATCCAAGCTATTTCAGATCTGCTCGGATCAGACCCTTCAGTATCTGCAGATATGAATAACTTGCATCCTAGAATGACAATTCCTGGTACCGAGGTAATTCTACTTACATATCATATTTTGTTTGTGTTGAGTACTGTAATACTAGTTGTTATTCCTTGATTGTGTCCACTAGAGGGCTAAGTAGGAATGTATTGAATTGAAGTCACTGATATTTTATGTTTGTAACAAGTTTCAACGTGGGGTATATCTGTTGGTTACTGAAGAATATGTGGCAAATGACCTTTCCACACGAAGAGCAGACAGGACCTTGTAGCCACTTTAAGCTCATGGTGAGTGCTTAAACGGGCACGGGTGACTAAGTTTACACACACATACCTATACGTATATACATCTATAGATACCATCACAAACTTTGAACTGTAATATTATCTAAACGGAGTACATGTCATCAACTCTGAGTTGATTACATTTAGTATAAATTGCTATAACTAGTAGTATAATACAATATGTGACTTTGTTAGTATCAATATTCAATTATATAAGTATTAGTCATTTAGTGTATTTCTATACTTAGTGAATCCATACAGTAAGAATAATACAATACTCATATCATCGGTCTAGCATATATAATTAAGTATTAACCAACAACTATATATATGATAATACCATAATAGAGTGACTAGTAAACGATATATTATATAGTTATGAAATAGTAGACGATTAACTATATATTTTTTATGTACTAATTAAACTTACCACATTAATCTGTATTATCTTCAGTAAACCTGGAATAGTAGTTGTAATCACATACTGCAGTAGCAGAAGACTCCATGAACTATATACTTCACATTGAATGCTTAAGCTCATATATAAATTATATTCATATATGAATATTCATTAATTTTTATCTATAGAGATTTTGATTAGTACTATTTTGACATGCCCAAATAGCTTGTCCTTCTGAGAGAAAGTAGTTCTATAGGAACATATCCATTTGTCTCTTCCGCAATGCTTCTCATGGGTTTTCAGATCAGCAATCACAAAGAATTTCTTGTTGTTGCATCAGCTACAGGTATAGCTCTTGTCACAATGACTCCTTTTGTAATGGTTCTTTACACACAGGATTGTCTTTAAAGGCTAGAACTTTTTGGTATCTTTAATTGTTCTTCTTGCACCCCACAAATGGACAGGAGTACCTCTCTATCAGCACATGTTCAGAGCTCGAGTCCTTGCTGTGTTTAGTGAGTACAACGGCAGTTTTGTACTCATCTCCATGGCCACGCATGTGCATGTGCAAGTTTGCATCCCTGCTGTAGTATGGAAGTCAGAACAGGAATAACATTTTGCTGAATCTGCATGTCAAGTTCATCAGATCCAATTAGGCACTCAGCCTGTCTACCAATAATTGTGTGTAGCAAACATTAAACTCGGTGTATCGTTTGATCCAGGCAATCAAGATCACTTAACAAGGCCTTTGGGCCTCAGACATTTGCCCCTGCGTGAAGTCCATTATGCTCTATAGTCTGCAGCAAGCAGTGTAAAGAAAAGGAGTCATTGGAGTGTTGTATGATTTATTGATCTATTCACCTACTTTTTCTATGGACCTTCAGTCATGATTCTCACTCCATAGATAATGTGGTATGGAAATTCTATTCTTAAGTGACATTGGAGAGTTGTATGATCTATCTATAGTCTGTAGTGGATAGATGTAGTCAGAAGAAGATATTGTATACATGTGTATTTTTTCCATGCATATTGTAAAACAGGGGCCAGGTTAATGTCCTCCCCATGTGTACTCATTGTACAAATATAAATAAAAGTATCATTGCTGACATTGTAAGCACAACTCGATCTTGATTAACATTCATCTATTTTTTTATTGAAAACCCCTCTATATTGGCAAGAGACTGAATGGATACATAATGTCTCTCACTACATATGTATGTATAGTACATGATGTCTTTCACTACACACTAGCTATAATTACATGTGTAGCAGGTGCTAATTTTTGCTATAAATGAACTACAAATACAAATTGTAACCAATGTCATCTCTCGCTACATATCATAGGTACAAAGTGAATTGTAGTCATACATTTGGCTACAATGGAAACTACATGTTTATGTGTAAGGACATTTTTTTACCTATAATTAGGGTTACATATGAATTTGTAGCCAGAGGAATAACTAACTACAACTTTGAAAAATGTAGCCTAAACAATTAGGTACACGGGTATTAGCTATATATTATAAATGTAAGGATAAATGTAGCCAAAGGTTTTGGCTACAAATTTTGGGGTTTTCGCTACAATTTTTTTTGTAGTTAAAGACCATATTTTTCATAGTGCCATAACTCAAAATCTAGTTCCTCATGTTCATCTAGATAGTTGATTCATCACATGACCAACACGTCACATAGATAATTGAGGTGTATCTATTAAGGAGATAAGAACTCACAACTCCTTGTGATTCTTAATGTCCTTTATTAGTGTGGGGTATTCTTTATTTAAGAAGAACTTAGTTATTTGATAATCATCCTCTAACTCCTTAGAGTATGACTCCTTTTGATTTAGACATCACCATGCCTTAATCACGAGCTCACTATGATACACTATCATAATCACTCATAAGGATCTCAAACATTTGGTTCAAGTATTTCATTCATTGATCTCATCAAGAATTAACACTTTATCAAATTCGTACTTCATCTATGATATTCTTGAACACTTAAAAATATTCATATTGGTATTTCTCTAAACACCATTTGAAGTATTAGTATTTGCTCCAATAAGTATGTAAATACATCACATGTATTATACCTAATAGGATAATCATTCTCCCACTACCACTAGTGAAGATCGATTTATCATGTTCAAGAGATTCATGTTATAACCCCAATTTTTGGGTTCAATTGGTGAGAAATGTAATTTCTCATATTAAAGATATTTGAAAAAAAGTAATGATATAATTTGCTTCAAATAAATGGATTTCGTTTACAATAGCCTTGATGTTTGTGTTGTGGGCTTTATTGGCTATTGGGCCCAATAAAAGGAAAATAATAAAGGAAATTCAATTAGTAAATGGATAATTGAGTTTTAAGAAAAGAAATATGTGGAAACCTCTAGAAGGAAAATCCAAAGAGGATTTCGTGCCTCTTGGGTTCCTTGGGTACCAAGGAGTCCAAGGTTGTAAAAAGAAAGCAATAGGAAAAGAAAAGATTAATTAAGTATTTCTTTATTAAGAAAGAAATTGAAAATGATGATATAATGTGGAAAATAAGTGGAAAGAGGCATAAATGAGTATTCCAATAAAATGAATTTCGAAATAATAGAGTATATTGGGATCCAAGGAGTCCCAATAAAGAGGAAAGAAAGAGAAAATACTAAAAAGGCAGAATAAGAGGATAATGCGTTGCATTATTAAGGAAATATGTAATATTAATAAAAAGGAGTAATTTCCATTAAAAGAAAACAGAGGTTCATACAAATGGATTAAAAAGGCAAGAATAATGATAATAAGAAAAAGGATTTTCATTTTTCTAAGTATCCAAGAGATAAGGAATATCAAGGAAGATATAAGAGAGAGAGAGAGAGAGAAACTAGCCTTTTAATATAGGAATTACATTCCTAATAGGAAAGGGGTGTTGCTAATTCCTTGATGAGCGGTGAAGGGCATTGATAATCTCCCCTATATAAAGGGGGTAGAGCTCTTGGCCAATTTTGGGAAGATTTTACACACACCTCTCTCTCCCCTCTTCATGTTCCTTGCACGTAAAACCCTAATGAGGGAGTATCTCTACCTATAGAGCAACAAAAGGGAGTTTCGTTTTCTTGCTGAAGACAGGAAGACTCCACGACATCTTAAGACCGATCGAATACCAACCTAGCCCCTCCATCTTCACGTATCTTCCACCGGAAGTCTGCAAAATCGCAGAAGTTGCAGCAGCAAACAAGGGGTGTTTCTGTGTGTGGTGGCTACCTTGACGACGGTCAGCAACACCCTCACGTGCGCAGAGGCACGACGGAGGCTGAGGGACCATTCTAGAGGTCGATGGGGCCGAGGGGGAGGAGCTGGAGCAGCTCCTAGGTCTGCGAGCCGGCGGCTAGGGCGCAGCATGCCGCTGGCGCAAGGAAGGAGAAGGCCAAAGGGGCCTTTGACCGATTTGCCCTCCGCGGGCTGTAGAAGGCGCGTGACTTATCAAGGGCAAATTCGTTGTTTTGCAATGTTTCCCAAAAGCGATCCGCGTTGCATGGCTATGCTGATGTGTCAACATGCGATTGGCCAAGTAAGTGTTTTTCTTACAAAATTCATAACTTAAGATTTGTAGTTCGGATGACAAAAAGTTATATATGAAAGTTGATCCTCAGAACGAGAGGAATCCAAATAAATTATGTTTGAAGTCTGATTCTATTTGTAATCCGAAAATTAATGGAAGTAATCATCTTTAATACTTTAAAGATTAAGGAACCCTAATCTGATATGATTAATGTGTTTAATAGGGTTTAATGGATCTTTAGAGTTGATATTAATCCGTTAAATGTAAAAAGGAACAATGAGTTCAAAAAGGAAGAACTTTGCACATGATTAGTCTAATTTAGAGTTTATATGCTTGAAATTGGAAATGTACATAAAGTTATCATCTTTAATGATTTAACTAAGGAAAAACCCTTAGATTTGATGATAGATGGATAATTCAAGCTGATATTAACCTGTTGCTAATAAAAGTGAAAATAGGATTTTAAAAGATGATCTTTTTATATAGTTGGTTTAATTTAGGGTTCTATGTACATGAATATGCCTTAATGGGATTAGAAACCCTAATTTATGTTGATATGAATTCTAATGGTTTTAATTGTACAAATCGAAGAATAAAATAGAGATATGATGATTCGAAGATAAATTGAGTACCAAAGATCTTTAATGTGAGTTAGTGTTTCCTAGTGTATAAAAGTGGAAATAATGATAAATAAGGTTCATATCTGTGTTGAACTATAATGAAATATGATTTGTCAATTTGAAAGAAACCGAAGGTGATAATTAGCTTTAATGTTTTGGATATGACCAAAAAGGATAAAGATAATAGTTTTAGTGTAAAAGAAATATATTAGACTTATTTGACATTCAATGGTGCCTATGATGCAGAAATTAGGGTTTGTGAACTAAAAGAGCATTAAAAGTGATAAATGCATAATAAAACCATAAGGTTGGCCTAGAAAGTATAAGGTGGAATCCAAGTTGATCTTGTGGATGTTTGAATAAAACAATGACACTTGGATGTTATGCATTATTTTCAGGATATGGTTGATTTCTTGTTAATTGTGTTGAATGTTAATGTATGGACATCAAGTTACTATGGATCAGGTATGTGGTTACGATTATGAATAACCACTTTAGGTTTTCCGATGGATTCCCGGATGTTTAATCTCGTTGAATGCAACTAAACTGTTGAATTCTTATTTCTTTCATGCAAAGTATAAAGTGACTATGACTATCACATAATGTATATGCCTTCTAGCTCAATCCTTGATTCCCTCTGTGTCGTAATGGTTGACCTGATAAAAGACCACCTAGAGGGTAGGTACATCAGGTCATGAATGACTTTGACTGCCTAGAGGGTAGGGTCATGAATGACTTTGACTGCCTAGAGGGTAGGGTCATGAATGACTTTGGCTGCCTAGAGGGCAGGTCCATCAAGTCACCTTAATAGAGGTACCATGTAAGTCCTTATAGGGACAACACAGAGTTGTGGAAAAGATGGATTGAGTAGTTTGGCTTAAAACATAATCTTGGTTGTTAAATGATTAATTGAATGATTACATGGTTATCATAGTTGCACGAGTATCTGTTTCCCCCACATACCAGCTTCGGCTGACCGACGTTTTGTTTGTCGGCGTTTTAGGTACAATGAAAAGAACAAACAGTAAAGTGACACATGTGATACTAAAAGGGAATTAAAGTACAAAGGAGGATTAGATAGATTAGTATCGGTGTGGATAAAAGTTTAGAGATCCAAGTTTTCAAAAGGTATGTAAAGAAAAATTTTATTACCATTTTCAGTATAGTCTGTTAGAATTTGATAATTGTTTATGGTTATATGTCAAACCATTGATCCGGGATTAATGGATGCGGCTCAACCTCTTGGTCTCCATTAATTGGGGGTTATCGGGAGGTGGGGTCATAACATTTGGTATCAGAGCGTAGGTTCCTCATTTAACCATTAATAATTATTAAATTTTACAAACTCCATAGAACCCAAGGGAGTTATTAGAGGAGTATCCGAAAGACAGAGGTGTCTAGAAAGGGATCACGACCGGGGGCTGGCAAGATTTTCCTCCGCACCGCTAGTCGGAATACGAGGACTCTCGGACCCGTGTGACCTCCTGGCCAAAGTCTTAGGGTATGAATCGAAATAAGATACCTTTAGGACTTCTCATCTTATTCATCCATTCTCATCACAAAATTCTGATAAGGACCTAAAGGATTAGGGTCTTTTTTCTACTCCTCACCCTCTTGAGGTATGGGTAAGGTTAATAAGGTTTAAGGAATCCTCCACTAAATTAATGAAAGGCATGTAAATAAGATGTCATGGACATAAGCTTAATAGATTAAGCACAAAATAAATAATAGATACATGTTTAGGCCGTATGACATAAGATGTCATGTCCTCAGAAGAGACCTGAGGCTAAACCTTCTTGTCAGGAGGATAAGTTAGTCTTGGAGATAGAAATCTCCATTGCAATTAGAGACCTGGCACATCCTCTGAGGATGATGCTAACCCTAACCCTAACTGAAGGTTAGAGAGAGATGAGTTGGACCAGGTGTTTGAAAGGATATGCCTTTGGGATGCGAGAGGATCCATGGGTGACCTAGCACCTTTGGCAACCTCAACCCTGGGAAGGGTCGTGCATGTTAGGGTACATGATAGCTCTTTAGATGATGATATTAGTGAAGGACCATAGAAACCCCATGGGCTTGTACCAGTAGGGCATAGATGGAACCTAGGGCACGTCATAGTGCTGACGGTAGGATGAAACCCTGGATAAGGAATTATGATGGAGCATAAAGGGTTATGGATGACCTTGAGCAACTATAAGTTCGAACCTAGGCTTCACCCATGTAGAGCATGCCTTTGAGGTTGATCCTCCATGAAGAAAGGACCTCTAATGGTGAGGTTGTATGTGGGGCTAGCTCTAGAGAGAGCAGGAAACCCAGCAAGAAGGTTGGAAGCCTAAAACCCTGAACAATGGATGATAGTGGTTGCCTCATGATCGATCCCTGAAAGTTGATGATACCTTGGTTGTCTTTAGAGGGACCAAACCTAGAGAAAAGATGAAGCTTCTGGTACCTACGTGCCTATGTTATAGATGTTCACTTTTCGAGGTAGGAAGAAGAGTTCTTTAGACCTAGAAAAGTGTAGTAGCAGGTTATGAGGCCTTGTACCTTGTTGGAGGACCCAACCCTAGGTGATACTCGAGTTGAAGGATGACAAGAAGTACATGTCATGCCTTGTGCATGCTTGGTTCGTAGTTAAGAGATAGAGCATGCAGTTGGACACCTACAAGTGAACCTAGGGTCCTAGGTTTAAGAGGGGGAGCAGTGTACCTAATGCTCATGGTGAGAGTTGAGTTCCTGGTCGAAGCGAGCATGGTACTTCTCATGAATAGAGGAAAAGGGAAGCCCCTTAAGTTTAAGGTATGTTTGATGAACCCCTCACAACTAGGATAATGATAAGGGAAAGAATAATCTTGATCCAACTTTGAGGAAAGAGGACAAGAATGACCTAGCATGGTGATCTGCTTATGCCTTAATAGATTGCTAGGGTTGAGTAGGCTCGTGTGGATGTAAACCCTAGAGCTTTTGTGACCTTGTTGTATAGAGATAGTTTTCCTCCCATCCTGGGAGAGAGACCCCTTTTGTAAGGTGTATATCAGTCTTGTTGGTTAAGGTAACCTGAAGAGGTCTCACAGGATCTTGAGAAGTTAAGTGAAAAGTACATGGTATGAGAATGAACCTGTAAGACCCATAGATAACCATCTCTAATTGCATGTGAATGTGTTACCATGGAGGTAACCAGTATGGGGCTTGACCAAGGTAGGTAGGTTGCCATGATGCCTATGAACGGATGAGAGGCAGCCCATGAATGCAGAAAGAGAGATGATGAAGACTTGGGTAAGGTTCTAAGTGAACATGTTCCGTAATGGAGAATCCTAAGTCTATCCTCGGGTCAGGTAGGGATAAGACCGATGAAAGTAGGAGTTGCCTAATTCCCCAGTTGCACATGACCATAGGGTCGGGAGGTAACACCTATCATTGTCTGAGGGCCATGGGTTAGGAGATTGATCACCTTCATGAACTCATGGGACCCAAAGGGCAGATGAGTAGGGCACTCTATTGATGCATGAGGGAAGAGGGATGACCCCAAAAGAGTCGGTACCCTATATACCTATTGGAGATGACCAAGGATATAAACATCAGTAGGTTCAAGACTAGTTTGATATCATGATGGTTGTGATAAAGAGACATATGTGGCACGTTGCAACTTAGATTTAAAGGTGTACTGGCAAGGTGGGATGTACCATCTCTACTCTTGGAACAGGATGAACTCTGTATTTGCACTGCAGCCAAATGCTTATTTCCTCTTATTATGGGGGTGAGAGATAGGACATTATGCATGCCATACACCAAGGATAAGAGATGATGTAGGTTGAAGCGTTGCCACGAGAAATGGGGATAGAGAAGATATCTTACCATGGTAAAGTGAATGAATAATGGATGGCTTGCAACCACTAAGAGGAATGAGGTAGTCCCCTTATGAGGAAGTTTCTATAATGAGCTATGTAGAACTTTCAAGTTATACCAGGTTGAGTTTGGTCACCATGATGATGAAAGAAGAGAGTGTTCTTAATAGAGATAGACATGGAGTTTGAGGTAATATAATAAGTGAAATACATGGAAGTGTATGTCTTCAATGTTACCTAATACCTAAGGATAAGAGGTGGTAATGAATGCTCTAGTTCATACTTGTTTGACTAGAAGCTAGAAGGGATTGTTGGCTAACCCTAAGTTTGGAAAGGTGAGGTGTTTGGATAACACTCAGATGTAACAAGATATGTTGAAAAGTTAAGGGTTGTTTGGTTAGCCAGCCTAGTTCTTGATACAATGAAAGGATGGTGGTAGAACCTCAGATACACTTCTTTGGAAAAGAAGGTGATGAAACCCAGACTAGAGTGGTTTAGGGTTTCAGAGGTATCGATCTTGAAGAATCATGACATACAGGAAATCATGATTGAAGATCACCATACACCGGGGTAAATGGCAATAGCACTTTGGATGCTTAAGATGAAGTTGCATGTGGTTTATGGCCATGCAAGCCAGGTGGTAAAGGACGAATCCCATTAACCCAGTGTATCGATATAGAGGAAAAAAGAGTCCCTAAGAGGGAATGGGAGTTCATCACTATGGATGTTGTGATAGGTCTCCCCTAGACCGAGGAAGGTCGAGATGCAATATGGGTTATGGTAGATCGCCTTACCTAGTTGACATGAGAAGGAAAGAGTTCTGTCAAGGGACAAATCTGGTTGAATTACCCATGAGAGGGACGGTTCAACTACACCATGAAGTGAGTTTAAAGGTTCTTGAGTTTGACCTAAAGGTTCACGTCCATAAAGTGGAAGTAGGTACATGAAGAACTCAATGTTAGTATAGTTTATCACCCCTAACTATGATTAGTATGATCCAGACTAAAGGGTCTGATGAGGGCATGTGTGCTCATTCAGGGTGATATCTAGAGACAGTTCTTATCCTATGAAAGATGTGAAAATGACCACCATAGCCAATATCGGGTTTTATATGAAGCTTTGTAAGGGAGGTTGTGTCGGTCACCACTTCAGTAAGGTGATGTTGGTGAAAAGGACCACATGATGGTTGGAAAAGGACCACATGATGGTTAGAAAAGGGACCCCAGTACGTGTAGATGAAGTCACTTTGATTGTGCAAGGGCTGAAAGGAGCCTAGAGACGATGAGAGTCGTGAGCAGATGCAAAGTAGACTGACATACAAGTTACCGTGGGAGAAAATGTGACATAAAAATCCGACCCCTCTAAGTTATAGCTAAGAGAGATGAGTCCCCGATACATGGGTCCATTAGAGATGGATGGGTGGAGAAGGTTAGGTTTGACCCTACCCCTCATGATAGAGTAACGGGAGATATTTTCCATGTGTCCAATTCAGAGCACTATGTGAGGTACCCCGACCATGTGCTGAGCAATGAACCTAGTGAGCCCCAAGGGAGGCTGAAATGACCTGAGTCACCTGTGCAGTTTATAGACGCCAGAGTGAAAGAACTCAGGGAAAAGAATAACTGATCATAAAGGTTCTATGGAAGCGTCATGAGTACAGAAAAGCCACATAGGGGCCAATGATGGACATGAGAAGTCTTATCCTGAATTGTTTGTTTCATTGATTGATTCATAGAATTTTGAGGACAAAATTCCTATAAGAGGGGAAGGATGTTTTAACCCCAATTTTTGGGTTCAATTGGTGAGAAATGTAATTTCTCATATTAAAGATATTCGAAAAAAAATAATGATATAATTTGCTTCAAATAAATGGATTTCGTTTACAATAGCCTTGATGTTTGTGTTGTGGGCTTTATTGGCTATTGGGCCCAATAAAAGGAAAATAATAAAGGAAATTCAATTAGTAAATGGATAATTGAATTTTAAGAAAAGAAATATGTGGAAACCTCTAGAAGGCAAATCCAAAGAGGATTTCGTGCCTCTTGGGTTCTTTGGGTACCAAGGAGTCCAAGGTTGTAAAAAGAAAGCAATAGGAAAAGAAAAGATTAATTAAGTATTTCTTTATTAAGAAAGAAATTGAAAATGATGATATAATGTGGAAAATAAGTGGAAAGAGGCATAAATGAGTATTCCAATAAAATGAATTTTGAAATAATAGAGTATATTGGGATCCAAGGAGTCCCAATAAAGAGGAAAGAAAGAGAAAATACTAAAAAGGCAGAATAAGAGGATAATGTGTTGCATTATTAAGGAAATATGTAATATTAATAACTAGGAGTAATTTCCATTAAAAGAAAACAGAGGTTCATAGCAATGGATTAAAAAGGCAAGAATAATGATAATAAGAAAAAGGATTTTCGTTTTTCTAAGTATCCAAGAGATAAGGAATATCAAGGAAGATATAAGAGAGAGAGAGAGAGAGAAACTAGCCTTTTAATATAGGAATTACATTCCTAATAGGAAAGGGGTGTTGCTAATTCCTTGATGAGCGGTGAAGGGCATAGATAATCTCCCCTATATAAAGGGGGTAGAGCTCTTGGCCGATTTTGGGAAGATTTTACACACACCTCTCTCTCCCCTCTTCATGTTCCTTGCACGTAAAAACCTAATGAGGGAGTATCTCTACCTATAGAGCAACAAAAGGGAGTTTCGTTGTCTTGCTGAAGATAGGAAGACTCCACAACATCTTAAGACCGATCGACTACCAACCTAGCCCCTCCATCTTCACGTATCTTCCACCGGAAGTCTGCAAAATCGCAGAAGTTGCAGCAGCAAACAAGGGGTGTTTCTGTGCGTGGTGGCTACCTTGACGACGGCCAGCAGCACCCTCACGTGCGCAGAGGCACGACGGAGGCTGAGGGACTATTCTAGAGGTCGATGGGGCCAAGGGGGAGGAGTTGGAGCAGCTCCTAGGTCTGTCGGCCGGTGGCTAGGGCGCAGCACGCCGCTGGCGCAAGGAAGGAGAAAGGCCAAAGGGGCCTTTGACCGATTTGCCCTCTACGGGCTGTAGAAGGCGCGTGACTGATCAAGGGCAAATTCGTCTTTTCGAAATATTTCCCAAAAGCGATCCGCGTTGCATGGCTATGCTGACATGTCAGCATGCGATTGGCCAAGTAAGTGTTTTTCTTGCAAAATTCGTAACTTAAGATTCGTAGTTCGGATGACAAAAAGTTATATATGAAAGTTGATCCTCAGAACGAGAGGAATCCAAATAAATTATGTTTCAAGTCTGATTCTATTTGCAATCAGAAAATTAATGGAAGTAATCATCTTTAATACTTTAAAGATTAAGGAACCCTAATCTGATATGATTAATGTGTTTAATAGGGTTTAATGGATCTTTAGAGTTGATATTAATATGTTAAATGTAAAAAGGAACAATGAGTTCAAAAAGGAAGAACTTTGCACATGATTAGTCTAATTTAGAGTTTATATGCTTGAAATTGGAAATGTACATAAAGTTATCATCTTTAATGATTTAACTAAGGAAAAACCCTTAGATTTGATGATAGATGGATAACTCAAGCTGATATTAACCTGTTGCTAATAAAAGTGAAAATAGGATTTAAAAAGATGATCTTTTTATATAGTTGGTTTAATTTAGGGTTCTATGTACATGAATATGCCTTAATGGGATTAGAAACCCTAATTTATGTTGATATGAATTCTAATGGTTTTAATTGTACAAATCGAAGAATAAAATAGAGATATGATGATTCGAAGATAAATTGAGTACCAAAGATCTTTAATGTGAGTTAGTGTTTCCTAGTGTATAAAAGTGGAAATAATGATAAATAAGGTTCATATATGTGTTGAACTATAATGAAATATGATTTGTAAATTTGAAAGAAACCGAAGGTGATAACTAGCTTTAATGTTTTGGATATGACCAAAAAGGATAAAGATAATAGTTTTAGTGTAAAAGAAACATATTAGACTTATTTGACATTCAATGGTGCCTATGATGCAGAAATTAGGGTTTGTGAACTAAAAGAGCATTAAAAGTGATAAATGCATAATAAAACCATAAGGTTTGCCTAGAAAGTATAAGGTGGAATCCAAGTTGATCTTGTGGATGTTTGAATAAAACAATGACACTTGGATGTTATGCATTATTTTCAGGATATGGTTGATTGCTTGTTAATTGTGTTGAATGTTAATGCATGGACATCAAGTTACTATGGATCAGGTATGTGGTTATGATTATGAATAACCGCTTTAGGTTTTCCAATGGATTCTCGGATGTTTAATCGCGTTGAATGCAACTAAACTGTTGAATGTTTATTTCTTTCATGCAAAGTATAAAGTGACTATGACTATCACATAATGTATATGCCTTCTAGCTCAATCATTGATTCCCTCTGTGTCGTAATGGTTGACCTGATAAAAGACTACCTAGAGGGTAGGTACATCAGGTCATGAATGACTTTGACTGCCTAGAGGGTAGGGTCATGAATGACTTTGACTGCCTAGAGGGTAGGGTCATGAATGACTTTGGCTGCCTAGAGGGCAGGTCCATCAAGTCACCTTAATAGAGGTACCATGTAAGTCCTTATAGGGACAACACAGAGTTGTGGAAAAGATGGATTGAGTAGTTTGGCTTAAAACGTAATCTTGGTTGTTAAATGATTAATTGAATGATTACATGGTTATCATAGTTGCACGATTATCTGTTTCCCCCACATACCAGCTTCGGCTGACTGACGTTTTGTTTGTCGGCGTTTTAGGTACAATGAAAAGAACAAACAGTAAAGTGACACATGTGATACTAAAAGGGAATTAAAGTACAAAGGAGGATTAGATAGATTAGTATCGGTGTGGATAAAAGTTTAGAGATCCAAGTTTTCAAAAGGTATGTAAAGAAAAATTTTATTACCATTTTCAGTATAGTCTGTTAGAATTTGATAATTGTTTATGGTTATATGTCGAACCTTTGATCTGGGATTAATGGATGCGGCTCAACCTCTTGGTCTCCCTTAATTGGGGGTTATCGGGAGGTGGGGTCGTAACAATTCATGTCTTTTACTGGTTCTCTAACCAAAAGAGTCTTGATTTATCCATCATATGGAAACTAGAAATGAATTTCTCATGATGATGCTAATTCGTTGTTTGAGTTATCAATAACTTTTAGATATCATTTTATCTTATGCATACCAAGTGCCACAAGATAAACAAGGCATTGCCACAAAGATCATATCTTTGAAACATCAAATATATTGATGGTCATCTTTCACTACAAGATGCAAATAAAGTGTTTCTATTGGCAAATTGAAACAACAGTTCTCAACTCTATTTCATTCCCTTTAGGCTGAAATAAATTGAAAAGTACTCCTATCTATGGTAGTAACACTTGCTCCAATGATGGGTATTCCTTTCTTGGCCCTTTAATAAAGGCCATCACTTCTTTGTAGATCTTACATATCATATATGTCATATCTCCATCTTGGTATCATATACCTCAGAAGTGGTTAATTTCATGATACCTTAGGTTGAGATCTCCATCCCCTCCTTCTTCTTCTTTTTTTCTTCCAGATATAGAGGGCATTTCTCTCGTTCACCCTCCCATGTGCCTTGAGGCTGAAGACGACTTGGGCTGCTGGCTAGCATCAGAATGCTTCTTTACTTTTCCCTTGTCCTTGCCTTTAAGACTTACCCTTCATTGATCACATCAAAGATTAGGGTTTGTCTTTCTTCATCTTTTCCTCTACTATCCTTAACATGTACAACAACTCTGTCAACGCTTGTCAAAGTTTTTCATGTTGTAGTTCATCATGAACTGTATGATTCTCACAACATTTGCAGTATCATACCAATAGACAACTCTTGGCTCAGAGGGAATCCTTCTTAGTCAGGTTTTTCCACATACCCAATCACATTGAGATTCTGAATACCTTATTGGATCTCCTTTTGTCATGACATACTAGGACAGTGTTTTGGAGACATCATATGTCTCATGTTGTCTCTGCAACTCATAGTTTAGAAAACACAACATCAAGCATTCCACATCAATGACATTCTCGGTATGCTTCCATAAGCATACTTTCAGCCATTGGTGTGGTGGGATCGAGTTTATCTGGTTCTGGTATAACTAGGACTTAGAGATTTTTCTCTTCGATTGTAAACATTTCTCAACGTCCTAACCAGTCATGGAATTTATTCCCATTAGTTTGTTGGTCTCAAAGACCGATTGCAAATAAAGTGATTATTGTTGATTAGCCATTCATTGTACAAAAGGAAATATATGCAATTTAGTCCAAAAATCCTTTTGACTTGATTGATTTGAAAGGTTGACGATATAATTAGGACTTTAATTAATTATCGCTCCCACTATTTTTGTTCAAATTGATAGCCCTCACCATCAATTCAGAAGATTGCAGCATACAATCTTCTAGTGGGCAAGATCCTGAGATCCTCTGAGTCAAGGACCAACTAGGGTTGTCACCCACAACATAGATCTTCCAGGTAGGCAACTCTTTCCAATTGCATCATATGCAACTCTTGAAAGATGTCATGTGCATATCCTTGCCATGATCACCTCCATGCCTCAAGGTGCTAGATCCTATCTGCGTCGCCTCATTAAGTCTGACCTAAAGCCAACATGATGAATATGTACCCTGCTAGGGCAGACCCACATGTTCATCCTTCACACTTCAATGAGATAGACGGTGCACCACTCTATGGCATGCCCACACTTGGCCGATCAAGCTTTTCATGTGTGTCGCATTTGGAAGGCATCTAAAACTTTAATATTTAATGAGGGATTTAGTTTTTATATGTTACACCCCGATCTCACAATTTCCTCAAATCATGAGATTAGGGCATAAGATAGGATTTATATGTAACACAAAGAACACCCTTAACGTTTTTCTTTTCTTTAAAACTCTTGTTTCCCCGCATTGAACCACATAACATCTTAACAAAGGAATCTGAACATTTCTTTTACTAATCAGACTTCAATAGTAAAGGTACATGTATAAACATTCATGATGTCTCTCACACCTTATGCACATAAAACTTGCTAATTAGCATACATATCAAAAGAGGAACAATATTACACATCGTAATTACAACTCTCTCTCTTATCTCTTACTGAGGACCTAGAGTGACAAGGACCGACTGACTCAACTAATCTTGTACTTAACTCTTATAGCAGATCTACACTGATGCTCTGACCATCTTCAAGTCCACACGGTTAACCCTAAAATGTTTGAGTAGACGGGTGAGCCTACTCGCTCAGTGAATGAGTACTTCAAGGAAACAATATAAGGCACTAATGTGATTACAGATATAACTTTGAGTAAACGTTATGAAATTTGACAACAATAAATACTACACTAAGCAGTTCTAAAACAATATAATTGAAATAACAAAGAATGTAAATATTGCATCCAAAGAATAACTACTAGGAGACTATGCTCTAGTCTTCCTTAACTCTTTCATTTATAAGGAACTCTGTGAACCTATATGATCATATTTTAACTTATGCCCTAATCTATGCAGTGTACTCTGCATAGAGACTCGCAGTGCACTACGGCCACACCGTACAAGACTTAGCGACACACTCGGTAAATGCTAAGTCTGACTGCCAGCCCTGTTCTGCTATAGGACCACAGGCTCTCCGGCCTCAATGCACTAACTCCGAGTGCTCTAGACTCCTCCTCTAACCTGAGTACACAGGCAGAGAGTCTCACTGGGTTACCACCGTGACTCCGCACGGATTAATGTTGAATAACCCCTATTTTCTCCAGTGCCACCGTGACTCCGCACGGATTAATGTTGAACACTGCCTCTCTGTCCTCGTGCCACCGTGACTCCGCACGGTTATTGTTGCAACACGAGTTTCACCCCTAAGAAGCAGACCTCTCAAAGGGGTTCTACGGTGTTCAGGGCACCTAAGTCTAACATTAACATTATAGGTACATTTTAAACAGCAATCATAACTCATTTAACATTTCTCACAAGGCTCACACGGCCTGCCATATCATATCATAAGAAACATCATAATTCATATATTCAACATATATCATGTCTCAGTAACATCCCTTTCTAGGGCATGTCATATATCATCACCTGCAATTTACGAGATATGTACTGAAAATAAGAAGCCATGCAGTATGTAGATATCAACTCAGAGAGAACAAGCATATAAAGTTAAATGCACTAGAAACATACAATTCAACAGTTAAGTATCACCACATCTCATATCGAGACCTTTCATATCACCATAACAAGATTCATTGAACACCCTATCCTTAGGGTTTCATTTGCCTTATTCATTCATCACATGCCAACACCCTACTCTTAGGGTTTCATTCGCCTCATTCACCTTTTCGTTTACCTCATTCACTTGTCACATGGCTCTCATAAGGATTTCATAGGATATAATCATTCACTAAATAAAGATTGTTTTCAACAAATCATATACAATCAATATAGATATGAAACCATGGAAATTTAACTAAATTTAGGTTTTTCCATACCATTCACTGAGATATCATGTAATAAGAATAAAATTCAATTAAGATATCCCATGAGTTACATCCTAACCACTTATAGGATTACTAGTCCTCTTCATTTAACTTTGACCTTTAAGTATTCATTTAGGGTTTGCTTCATCACGGTCGTCGTGGCACATTCACCTCACCACGGTTGTGGCTCTTCCCCACGGTCGTGGTGTATAGAGATCAGAGTTTTAAAAGCATTCAGTACGGCCGTGCTACCTAGCACGCCCGTGGCACAGACCCTTCACCACGGTCGTGGTCACCCACCACGGCCGTGCCACAGCTCGATTGAGCTTCAACTTAGTGAAATCAAAAGTCATAGACTTAATGGTGAATCCAAATGGGCTTGGATATTGAAATATGTTAGACATGCGCTTTATTAGGAGCATTAAGATCTAGACTTAGTTCAAGACTAAATGTCTTTTCACTAAGGTTTAAACTCTAGTGATATCTCAATTAGGTTAAACCTTAATTACATCATATGGTATAAATCTGAAAAACATTCTTACTAGGATGTGTTGTATACGTTTCTGATGTGAATCTACCATCAAAGAGTCATTCAAACAGAGAAGGAATCCATATCATATCAATTTGCAGCAACTTAAATCAAACGGACATCTCAGGGTTTAGAATCACATACTAAGCAATTAGGGATTTGGATGCTATAATCAAATTTCGTGCATTACACTGTTTGAATGAAGAACCCACTCACCCTAAGGTGTGAAAACACCTCAAAACTGCAGCTCAACTCAGGGAATCTCGAACTCATATCAAATCCCTAGCAAATCTCCCAATTCTTCTTCCATTCAACTCGGAAACCTTGAAAATGAGGGATTATGAAGAAAGAGTGAGAAAAGGGAAAATTTTGATACCATTTCGGATAAAATCAGGGGAGGGATGGAATCTTAACATGTGAGAGAAGATTCACCATGAAAGGCTATACAAAGAAGCTAAACTTACTTGATTTCACCATTCCTCGGACCGCAAAACCCTAATTCAGCAATTCCACCACTTTCTCCTCTCAAACCCTAACTCTCCCTCTCTCTCTAGGAGCTCGTTTCTCTGGAATGAATTGCGAATTATGAGAGCTTCTAGTGTGTGTGTTCGAACATATAGAGCAATTGAGCTGCTTGGGTCAATTGCATATTGACCCTACACTCAACTTTTATTATATTGGCTGAATATTCAGTTATACAAAAGTTACTGTAATTCGTTTATTTAAGAGATCAAACCTTCTCCAAAAATTATGGGAATTTAGCAAGTTGTGTATAATTGATATATAAAGCTTCAGTTGAAATTTGAGATCAGTTTTAGTTACCAATAAATAACTAAAAATAGAACAGTGCACTGCTATCCAGAAATCTGCAGAAATGTCATTTGAAGCAAAAATGCCTCAGAACGGCCGTGCTAGCTGCCACGGCCGTGCAAGATGGACCCAGCACGGCCGTGGTGCATTGTTTTCAGCAGATTTGAGTATAAAAGTTGGTTAATAGCTCAATTCTTTCAAAATGACCGTGTGGCCTTGCATGCCCGTGCCACCAATGACCTAGCACGACCGTGCTACGCAACATGGCCGTGCTACCCAAGCATCCAATTATCATTTCTATTTTTCTATGCCTAACTCTATCATTCCTTACCAAATGAGCTTATTTGTTGAAAACCCTAATTCAACCGACTAGAGTTTATATATCTCAAACCCTAATTATACAAAGAGATAGCATGCTTGGGGTTCTCATTAGGTTTAACATATTATAATTGAGATATCATCATTAATTAGATTTAAGCAATGATCAATCCAATTAAATATGTAATCATCCAGGTAAACCCTAGTTTACCAATTAATCTCAGATGGGGTCGTAACATTATAGGTACATATACATATCCAATCACCACAATATATAGTATGTATCATATAGATGCTATATCCCATAGAAAATATGTGAAGTAATAAAAGCGAGGAATCATGGTCATCTAGGTTTACATCACATGCAACATGTATAAGATGAACTATGTGCTTTGCCTTTCTAGGTTTTATCAACTCATCTCCATGATTGATCGGCTTGCCATCAGGCCGGTCGGTTGGATGCCACCAGTCGATCGACTGGCGCCTCCATTCGATTAGTTCACTAGTCATCGTGCATCTCCTCAGGTCGCTACACACTCGTCTCGCTCCTCGAACTAGTCTTCTAGAACGCCAACTGATCTGTTCACGCCATGAACCAATCATCTCAGTTGTCGTCAGGTTGTCCTCCGTTCTTTGACATAACATGAAATAAAAGTTCTATCCTATTTACATTTGAATTAAGAAACCCTGAGTTACATTCAGGGGGAGAAAAGGTAGGAAAGAAATCTCAAGTTATCTCGAGTCACATAAGGAAGAAGAGATAAAGAATCGGTGTGCAGATCGAGATGCAAGTAACCACATTCAACCATACACGGACAGAGGGTTTATTGGCCATAACCACGCTATACATCCAACACAAAACTCGTTTAAGGGTGACGCGTATCGAGTGCATTCATATTACATATCATATACGTATATTGGGATTTGTGGATTTAGGAATGGACATGCATAAAGCCAATTTTATTCACATCATATGCAATAAATAAAGGCGACAAACCAAAAATCGATCACATCAATAATCCTAAAGTATAGAGAAGTTGGTGTGGCTCTGATACCACTGTTTGGTTTTAGGGGATACAGAGAATGAAGGAATTGCGTCAACGTCTATACAGTAGGAAGGATGGTTTGTAGAGATATACCTTATCCTGAGGCTTGCTCGACGATGTTACCTTGCGGCTTGCACGGTCTTCACCTCCGATCTTGGATGGTTTCTATGTAGCTCCTGGTCGCACCTGGACTAATAGTTCCTGGTCACACCCAGACTGACAGATTGATAGCTGTCCTCCGAGCGGCAGAAATCTTTCGCCTCTAAAGTAGTCCACACGGACCACCTGGAACTCTGATTCCCTTGTCGCACAAGGCACTGGAAGGAGTCATACCCTCCTATTAGTGTACTAGTCACGGACACACTCTCCTGCAACCAGTTTCCTTTCTACAGTTGTTTTTCCCTTGTTGTGCCTCCCATATCGGGTAGAACTTGCTCGGGCTCTCCTGGTTATCACAACCAGAGAGAAGGACAACTTTGCAGAGCAACTGGTGTTCTCTGAGTTGTACATGAGAAGTCCCCAATACCCCTATATATATAGGAGGGTCACGGGACAAGGTTCTCTACCCCAGGCAATGTGGGACTAAAGAAGGAGTAGAAGGGTCTGGAATTTCCAAAAAACAACCAACTGCGCCAGCTAAACTGATCGTTTCAAGCATGAATTGATCGGTTGGGTACCTGAGCCAATCGGTTCACACCTGAACTGGTAGGTTGGGGCACCTGAACTGGTCGGTTCACTACCCTGGTTAGTTCCCAATTGACTTTTCCTCTTTTGTTTCGAATTGATCCTAATACCAATCCTAGTTCCAATCAAATTGGACAAGTGAAACGAAGAGAAATTTCTTACCAACCTGAATTTCCCAACCCGCTCGGTCGGACTAGTTGAGTCGATTGGTTTAACCCTTGAACCAGTCATCTCAACCTATCCTTAGTCGATCGATTCATCACATGAGCTGATCGGTTCACCAACCTGAGCCGATTGGTTCATCATATGAGCCGATCGGTTGGGAGTGCAGACTACGCAAAATCATTCAATTGCAGTTTCAATCAATCTGATACTCTAATCAATCGGTCCAACACTTTGAACACTATGATACTGATCTATTAATTGATTGAGCATTTAATTGAACTACTAAACTCCTTTAGTAATCAATCTAAACATCATTTGTTTATAAACTCCTCTTTCGGGTTAAATACTATGTGTGTGACCCTATAGGCCCATTTCACGTTGGGAGTGAAAGTCCATAACACTTATGACTTCACAAGAAAAGAGCGGTGCCTAGTCGCACATCAGTGCTACCCAAGTGAAAAGGAAAGTTGGAGAACAACTTTCAATCCTACAATATGTGAATGGTGTTACAGCGAATGTATAATTCCTTTGTCTCTGATATCTCGAATGAACTCAAGGCATGGAACAATCATCCTGTCAACGTTCATTCACTTTCTTAATCTAAGAGTAGACTGGAGGAGATATGTATGACATCAATATCACATATTGATTCACACATGCGTGCGCACGCCTATCTCAATCCTAATCATCAAGTAGCCATGGATATCAAACTCCTTCAGGAGGGACAAATCCCATATCTATCACTCACCCCTCAAAAGCCCCATGTGTCAAAGCCACCCAATCATCACCTTTATAACAACCCATGTTTCAGGACTGTGTTTGATGATGTCAAAGTGTACCCAACGACATGTGTTGAGTATAGTGATTTCAGGTCAAAGAATCACACTCACCACCATCACTGTGAGAACTGATTGTGACTACCATGTCGTGGTTCCATGTGTCAAACTCATGGTGGGTCTGTCTAGTGCACTTGTTCTCTAACAAGTACCTATGTGTTTGGTTTGATATCTCCATATCATGACTAATGAGATTCTGTCATCAACCAACACCACAGTCTAGTCTTGTGTGTCATTGATATCTATCTACCTTCCACAATGACATCTGACTAGGAACATAATAAGAATGTACCAAACTCTTAGCATCTATATGATTTCATCATTCAGGTCCTGAACCTGAAAGCATACGTCATTGAGTAATGTCATTCTCTAGACATTCAATTTTTTCTATCATTATCTCATATGACTGAACTAGAAAGAATTGGAAGCTTTCCTTTGATGTTTATAAAATCAATCTTAATGTATCCCACCAATCATCCCATGATTTGCTCTCAGGGCATACATACAAACATAAATGAAATCCATTTATTCAAAACAAATTATATCATTATTTTTTCAAATATCTTTAATAGGAGAAATTACATTTCTCACCAAAAGAATCCAAAAATTGGGGTTGTAACATCCTTCCCCTCTTATAGCAATTTTGTCCTCAAAATTCCATCAAGCAAACAAACAATTTAGGATAAGACTTTTCCATCTCCATCATTGGCCCCTATGTGGCTTTACCTTATCCATGGCGCTTCCAATGAACCTTTATCATCACATATTCTTTTCTCTGAGTTCTTTAACCTTGGCATCTATAAACCTCGTAGGTGACTGAGGTCATTTCAGCCTCCCTTGGGCTCACTAGGTTCATTTCTCAGCACATGGCCCGGGTACCTCACATTGTGCTCTAATTTGCACACATGGAACTTGTAACAACCCCGCCTCCCCGTAACCCCCAATTAAGTGGGACCAAGAGGTCAGAGTCGTTATCCCAATTTCTAGATCAAATGTTCAACAAATAATCAATAATAATAATCAAATTCTACTAAACTAAACAGAAAGACTGTAATAAAATTAAACTTTTCATACCTTTTTCAAAAACTTGGATATCTACTTCTATCCACATGGAGTCTATTCTAACTAATCCTCCTTTGAACTTTAATTCATATTTAATTCCATAATTTCCACGTTATTGTTTATTCTTTTCACTTGTACCTAAAACGCCGACAAACAAAACGTCGGTTAGCACAAAGATGGTATGTGGGGGAAACAATAATCGTGCAATTAACTTTAACAACATATTGCAGTCAAATATGATTTAACAAACAACTTTACATTTTTAACATAACTGCTCAATCCATACATACCCTAACCCTTGTTTTGTCCCTATTGTGGACCTGGATGTTACCTTCCTCATGGTAGATCCCCATTTAACCCCACATGATCCTACCTAATAGGTAGATCAATATCTAGGGTTGAGTCGCATGGCACTACCCATAGGTAGCCCAATCCCTAACTCATGGTGTGCTAAAGAGTCGCATGGCACTACCCATAGGTAGCCCAATCCCTAACTCTTAATAACATGATGGTCCCACTTAACAAGTAGACCCTTTACCAGGTTACCCTTTTCATCATTAGAAAATCCACAAAGCAGGACCAGGATCTGAGCCAGTCATGTATACATACTTATAGTGATAATCATAGTCACTTTATAGTTGCATGAAATAAAAGTCATCCAAGCAGTTATTTTCAGGAAACCGACAAAACAACCGGAAATCACCATGAAACTAAAGTGATTATTCATAAGTGTAACCACATACCTGTCAGGCTGATTTGAGATAGAATAATCCAATCAAGAAATCCAAATAGGCAAGCAAGCACATTATTAGATCCTGAAATATGCATACAATTTCCTATCATTAATCATGCCATCAAGATATACTAAACCTAGCTCGCTTCCTAGGGTTTCTAGTCCACTTTTAGGGTTTCCATTGCAATTAGGGTTTCCCTTCATCTTTTACTATTTTAAACCCTAATTTTATACAATTAATCATAAACCCTAATTATCTCATCTATATATTCTTTGTGAAAGATACTAAGGTTATCTTTTA
Organism: Alisma plantago-aquatica; assembly: GCA_963693085.1. Taxonomy (NCBI): domain Eukaryota; kingdom Viridiplantae; phylum Streptophyta; class Magnoliopsida; order Alismatales; family Alismataceae; genus Alisma; species Alisma plantago-aquatica. The sequence goes on from OY856411.1 coordinate 1,077,903,015, forward strand.
ACCACATATAACCCTGATATCAAAAAAGCATAATTAACCATCAATTAAATCCATTAAGCCTCTTTTACATTAAAGCTACCATTTTTATCCTTTTAATCCATGACAAGATCATTATGCTCATTTATCATCAATTCATAGTTCATTATGGTCTAATTCACATATGAACTCTATTCGTCATTAATTCTACCTTTATCCATTAGAAAACCCTAATTACTAAATTAAGGGTATTTATCTACAATTAGGAACTTTTATACTTGAAATATCTTGGAATTATCATATGTCAACTTTATTCATGATTTTGAATAATTAAAACCATTATGAATCACATTTACTAATATTAGGGTTTCAAAGCCCATTAAAGCTTATTTATGCACATGAAACTCTAAATTAACCCAATTATGTGCAAAGTTCATTCTTTTTGTTCTTAATGTACCTTTTTACAATTAACAGGTTAATATCAACTTTAATCATCCATTAAACCCTACTAAACACATTAATCATCTCAAAATAGGGTTTCTTAATCATTAAAGCATTAAAGTTGATATTTTCCATTACTTTTCGAATTGCAAGAGGAATTAGCCTCTATAACCATTTTTAAGGAATTCCTCTCATTTTTATGAGCAAAATACCTACATTATATGTACCAAACCAAGCTACCATTATTTAGTTATGCATTTTGCAATAAAATCTTACTTGGGCCAATCAGAAGCTGCCACATCACTATTTTCATGCAACAATGCTTGGCTAGTTTGGAAACATTTCAAAAAGACACATTTTCCCTCGAGCGGCCAGTTAACTCTTTAAAACTTCGAGGGGCAAAGGCGTCAAATGCATGTCCGTCATCTTCCACCTTACGCAACCCAACCGTTGATGCCCTAGCTACTCATGGCGCAGCTCCATCTCCCGGATCTGGACCCATTGGCCACCACAACCTCTTTCCCCTCCTCTATCATGCCCTCACACAGGTGAGGGTGCCTCTGCTACGTGGCTGGTCAGCTGGAAACGAGCCCAGCAGGGCGGCCGCCATGGCTGACCTACAACCAATCTATAGCATCACTTAGGTGCAAAGAGCCAACAAGACGGTTGTCAAGTTCTTCCCCGACGACGTAAGAGCATCGTGATCTCCTTGTACTACCCTCACTGCTTCAGGTACCACACTACCCCCTCCATTTAGGGTTTAAATGAAGAAGAAGATGGAAGAGAGAGACAAGGATGCTTATGATTCCTAAACTTGAGCCAATGGCTCTACCCCTTATATAGGGGAGGGTATCAACGCCCTAAGATACTTGCCCATGAAGAAACAAAGTCCTTTTCCAACTTGGAACCATACTCCTTCATGAAGAAGCAATCTTATCTCTCTAAAAGGAAACTCTTTGATATTCTTTACTCCTTAGATTGTAGAATTTCGAAAATTACTTCTTTTATTCACTTAGTACTTGCCCTTTAATCCATTGGCACGAAATAATGTTTTCGTTTAATAGAAAATACTTCCTTTTTATCAATTCCACAAAATTCATTAATAATGTATCACATTATTTTCTTATTTTGCATCATTGGTATTTTATCTTTCTTTTTTTCTCCATTGGGGCTCCTTGGACCCCAAGAAACTCTAAGATTTCGAAATTCCTTTTTAAGGATAATTATTATCCTTCTAGATGCATCTATATTTATTATTTCACATTATCTTGTTTATTTCTTATTAAAATATCTCTTTTTGAGGATTTCTCTTTATCTTTCTTTTAATTTTCCTCATTGGCATTCCATTTAACATTAAGAATTCTTTCGATACGAAAATCCATCAAGGATAACTCAATTATGCCTCTTTTCACTTATTTTCCACATTTTATCATTGTTTTAAATTTCTTTCTTAATAAAGAAATATTTAATTGGTCTTTTCTTTTCTTGTTGCATTATCTTTGCAACTTTGGACTCCTTGGAACCCAAGAGGCACGAAATCCACCTTTGGATTACATTCTATTGCCTTCTAGGGGTTTCTACATTTTTCTTTTCTCCATTTCTTATTAATAATGGAGTTCCTCTAATCTTTTCCTTGTTATTAGGCCCAATAGCCAATAAATCCCACAAAACAATCATTAAGGCTATTTTAAACAAAACTCATTTATTCAAGACATATTATATCATTACTTTTTCACATATCTTTAATATGAGAAATTACATTTCTCACCAAATGAACCCAAAAGTTGGGGTTGTAACAGAACTCATCACACATTACTTTATCCTGATGGTTAAGGTAAAACATAACCTCCTCCACCAATCCATCTCAAAAGAACCCATATATCGGGGACTCAGCTTTCTTAGCTGTAGCATAGAGGGGTCAGATTTTCACATCACATACTCTCCCATAGTGAACTTCATGTCAGTCTGCTTTACTCAGCTCATGACTCATGTCGCCCCTAGGCTCTCTTTCAGCCATTGCACGATCAAAGCGACTTCATCTGCACACTGTGGTCCTTTCTCCTGACCTTCACAAGGTCCATTCACCAACATCATCTTAATGAAGTGGTGACCGACACAACCTCCCTTACAGAGCTTCTTTAGATCACGATACTGGCTATGGTGGTTATCATCACATCTTAGAGAAGACAAGAACTATCTCCATGTATCACCCTGAACAAGCACACATGCTCTTATCAGACCCTCTAGTCTGGATTATACTAACCATTAGTTAAGGGTGATAAACTATACTAACATTGAGTTCTTCATGTACCTACTTCCACCGCATGGAAGTGAATATATAGGTTATACTCAAGAACATTTAAACTCGCATCATGGTGTAGTTGAACCATCTTTCTCATATGTAGTTCAACTGGATCCCTCCCTTGACAGTATTCTTTCTTTGTCATGTCATCTAGGTAAGGTGATCTACCATAACCCATATTGCATCTTGACCTTCCTTGGTCTAGGGGAGACTTATCACAACATCCATAGTGATGAACTCCCATTCCCTCTTGGGGACTCTTCATCTGCTATACCAACACACTGGGTTACTGGTGTTCGTACTTCACCTTCTGGCTTGCATGACGACAAGCCACCTGCAACTTCATCTTAAGCATCTGAAGTTCTATTGTCACTTACTATCTTCGTAGTACCATAGTGTATGATGAACTTAAAATCATGATCTCCTGTATGCCATGATTCCTCAAGATTGATTCTTCAGAAACCTTAAACCACTCTAGTCTGGGTTTCATCACCTTCTTTTTTCGAGAAGTGCATCTGAGGTTCTACAACCATCCTTTTATTGCATCAAGGCATAGGCGGGATAACCAAACTACTACTAACTTGTTCAATAGATCTCGTTACATCCGAGTGTTAGCCCAAACGTATCTCCTGTTTCAACTTAGGGTGAACCTAACAGCCTCTTCTAGCCTCTAGCTAACTAGGTAGTTGCATCTCAACTAGAGCATCCATTATCACCTCACATCCTTCTATGTTGAAAACATACACCTCCATGTATTCCACTTATCATCTCATCTCAGACTCTAAGTCTATCTTCATCAAGAAACTCTGAGCCCATCCTCTTGGTTTTCGAACTCAACCTTGTATAATTCATAGCTCATGATAAAAACAACCTCATAAGATGACTACCTTATTTCTCTTACTATTTGTAAACCATCCACATATCGTTTACTCCACCAGGGTATGTTATCATCTCTGTCCTCATACCTGATAGCAATGTTCTGACTCACATCATCTTTATCCTTGGTGTATGGCATGTGTGTTGTCTTATCTCACACTCCCATAACAAGAGGAAATAAGCATTTGGCTGTAGTCCAAATACAAAGTTCTTTAGGTTCCAAGAGTACAGATGGTACATCCCACCTTGCCATTACACCTTCAAATCTAAGTTGAAACGTTCAACTTATGTTTCTACATCACAATCATCTCGATCTCAAAGTTACTTCCATGGAAAATTGGTCTCGAACCTACTTGGGTCACCACACAATCCTTGGTCATCTCCTCTAGGTCTGTAGGGTGCCAGAACTTTTGGGGTCATCCCTCTTCCCTTATGCATCCAGAGAGTTCCCAACTCATCAGCCCTTTGGGTCCCATGAGTTCATGAAGGTGATAAATCTCCTAACCCATGGCCCTCAAACAATGATAGATGTTACCTCCTGACCCTATGGTCATGTGCAACTAGGGAATTAGGCAAATCCTATTTCCATCAATCTTATCCCTACTGACCCTCAGATAGACTTAGGATTCTAATATAGTACATGTCCAACTTAGAACCTTACCCAAGTCTCCATCATCTCTCTCTGCATTCCTGGGCTGACTTTCATCCTTTCATAGGGGTCATGGCGACCTGCCTACCTTGGTCATGCCCCATACTGGTTACCTCCATGGTAACACACCCACATGCACTTAGAGATGGTTATCTATGGGTCTACAAGTTCATTCTCTTACTATGTACTTTTTGCTTAGCTTCTCAAGATCCTATTAAGACCTCTTTAGGTTACCTCAAAACCAACAAAACTAGTATACACCCTACAAAAGGGTCCCTCTCCCAAGATGGGAGGAAACTACACCTTGATAACAAAGGTCACAAATGTGCTTATGTCTACGGTTTGCATCCACATGAGCATGCTTAGCCCTAGAAAGCTACTAAGGCACAAGCAGACCACCTACTAAACCATGCTAGGTCATACTTGTTCTCATTCCTCAACATTGGACCAAGAACATACCTTCCCATGTCACCAACTTAGTTGTGAGAGGTTTACCAAACATACCTTAAACTTAAGGGGTTTCCCTTTCCTATAAACATGAGGAGTACCATGCTTGAATCTATAAAAAATCAAATCTCATCATGAGCATCAGGTTCACCACTTTCGCTCTTAGGCCTAGGAACCCTGGGTTCACCTTTCTGATGTCCAATTGTCTGCTCAACTTCTAACCACGAGCCTAGCATGTATAGGGTATGACATGCACTTCCCATGATCCTTCTACTTGAACAACACTTCATAGTGGAGTCCTCCTCAAGGACAACCAAATAGGTATAAGGCCTCACTACTGGTTACTTAAACCTCCTCCAGGTCTAAGGAACTCTTCTTCCTATCCCTAGAAGGTAAACACCCATATCATCTGCACATAGGTACTAGCAACCTCATCCTCTCTCTAGGGTTTGGTTCTTCTAAAGGAAACCAAGATACCATCAGCCTCCAGGAATCAAGCATGAGGCAACCGCTATCATCCACTTAGGACACATCATCCTCAACTCCCATTATTCCTCATATCTCAGAGTCTAAGTTTCCAACCTTCTTGCTTGGGTCCTTCTCTCTCTCTCTCTAGAGCTATCAAGTAGCCGTATTACTAGAGGTCCGCTCTTCATGAAGGTGGATCAAACTCACAAGCATACCCCTACATGGGTGAAGCCTATGTTCAAAATTACGTTCGTTCAAGATTATCCAGAGCTCCTCATGCTTATCTCATAAGCCATCCAACATAATCTCTTGGCCAGAGTTTCAACCTACTGCCCGCACTACTGACGTACTCTGGGTGGATGTTATGCCCTACTCGCATAAGCCCATAGGGTTTCTATAGGTTCTTCACTAACCTCATCATCGAAGGAGCTATCCTTCACTCTAACATGAATGATGCTTTCCAAGGTTGGGTTGCCAAAGGTACTAGGTCATCCAACTTCACATGGCTCATATCGTCATGGGTATCCAAAAGCATGTCCACACCCCTGGTCTATCATGACATCTAAATCATCACACCATCTCTCTCTCTCACCACCACTAGGGTTAGGGTTAGCACCATCCTTAAAGGATGTGCCAGGTCTCTACTTATAATGGAGGTCTCTACCTCCAAGACTAACTTTCTCCACTCATGCTCCTGACAAGAAGGTCTAGCCTCAAGTCTCACCTGAGGGCATGACAACTCATGTCATATGACCTAAGCATGCAGCTATTCTTTACTTTAAACTTAAACTATTAAGCTTATGTCCATGACATCTTATTTATGTGTTTTTCATTAATTTGGTGGAGGATTCCTTAAACCTTATCAACTTTATCCATACCTCAAGAGGGTGAGGAAAAGAGAGAAAACCCTAATCCTTAAGGTCCTTAACATTATTTGAGTTGAGAAGGGATGAACAAGATCAGAGAGTCCTAAAGGTATCTTATTTCGAGTCAAATCCTGAGACATTGGCCAGGAAGTCACACAAATCCGAAAGTCCTCATATTCTGACTAGTGGTGCGGAGGAAAATCTTGCTAGCCCCCAAATGTGACCCTTTTCTAGACACCTCTGTCTTTCAGAAAATCCTCTAATAACTCCCTTGGGTTCTATAGAGTTTGTAAAATTTAATAATTATTAAAGATTAAATGAGGAACCTATACTCTGATACCAAATATAACAACCCCGCCTCCCAGTAACCCCCAATTAAGGGAGACAAAGAGGTCAGAGCCGTTATCCCAATTAACAGGATCAAAGGTTCAACAAATAATCGATAATAATTATCAAATTCTACCAAACTAAACTGAAAGGCTGTAATAAAATTAAACTTTTCATACCTTTTTCAAAAACTTGGATATCTACTTCTATCCACATCTGGAATCTATTCTAACTAATCCTCATTTGTACTTTAATTCTTATTTAATTCCACATATGCCACTTTACTGTTTCTCCTTTTCAATCATGTACCTAAAACACCGACAAACAAAACTTCGGTCAGCATAAATGAATATGTCGGTATGTGGGGACAACCAAAAATTTTGCAAATATGGCTAATAATCTAAATATCACAATCAAGTTAATTAACAAGCCAAATTACGCTTTCCGTGTGACATTCTCCACCACTTTTTCCCTAACCCTGGCATACCCCCTTTTGGGTTTCTCTTTTGCCAATGACTTAAGGCCACCTTCTCAATCCCGAGCTTGGTGCCTGGGGTCACCTCTCATAGTGCCCATTAGTCATTCTATAAAGACCACCTTCTCAATCCTGAGCTTGGTGTCTGGGGTCACCACTCATGGTGCCCATTGGTCTTCCCTCCTGGGCTTGACCTTTGGCATCATCCATCAGGGTGGCATGTAGGTGTGAGAATACACACTTCAATTATTATTGTAATAATCATAGTGACTTTATGGTTTGCAAGTATGAACATCCAAACTGATAAGTTGCATTCAATGTGATGAATCATCTGGGAAACTCTTTGGGAAAATAATGCGATTAATCATAATTAACCACATACCTGTCAAGCTGATTTGAGACATAATTAATCCAATCAATGCAAGAAATCCAATAGGTAAGCAAGCACACAGAGAGATCAATTAACATGCTAATATCAACTCTAATCATCCATAAACCCCTTCTTAATACATTAATCATCTCAATTTAGTGTTTCTTAATCATTAAAGCATTTAAGTTGATAACTTCCACTACTTTTCGTATTGCAAGAGGAATTAGCTTCTGAATTTATTTTTAATGGATTCCTCGCATTTTTCTGAGCAAGATGCATATATTATACGCATCGATCTGAGCTACCAATAAAAAGATATGATTTTTTCATTATTTACTTACTTGGACCAATCACTGAGCGTCACGTCATCACTTTCCATGCAACACGGTCCATTTTTGGAAATATAACGAAATGATGCTTCTTCCCTCATTTAAGTTGATCGTTTCTTTAGCCCGTAGAGGGGCAAATCAGTCCAACTCACCCCGATCATCTTCCTCCTTCAGAACCCTATGCGGTCGTTGACCTGTAGCCAAGCGCGAGGCTACTCCCTCACTCCACGGCCTGGAGCTTGCCGAAACTGATCGCCCTGGCTCTGACGCTCCCCGCTGTGCCCAACAGGGCCTTGAAGCATGGCTGCGATGGCCAATTTTATGAGCACCAAGCCTGCACATGCGATTGTTCTTGCAGCTGAGTTGCAGCTACTGCACCTGGGTTAGGTCACGATGGTGATGGCCAAGCCTCTCCCCAGCATCATGGGGCATCCTGCTTCCATCTCGACTACTTCACGGCCCCTTGCTGCTCCTGATATAGCACTATTCTCAACGATTAGGGTTTGCATGGAAAGAAAAAGAAGAAGAGAGAGAGTTGTGTAGGATCTCTCTTGAACTCGAACTAGAGGCTCTACCCATTATATAGGGGAGGGTATCAACACCCTAAGACGTTCATCCACGATGAAACAAAACCACCTCCCAATAGGAAACGTTTTCCTTCATTGAGAATCAATTTTCTCTCTCCCAATTACCTTCTTAATAAACCATATTTACTGGATAATTAAAAATTCGAAAATTCTCTCTCTTATTCTCTTTATGCTTGCCTTTTAATCTATTGGCACGAATTTATATTTTCTTATAGTAGAAAATACCTCCTTTTTAACAATGCCACCAAATCCATTAATTATGCATCACATTATCCTCTTATTTTGTATTATTTGTATATTCTCTTTCTTTTTCTCCATTGGGGCTCCTTGGACCCAAAGAAACTCTAATATTTCGAAATACTTTTTAGTGGATACTCATTATCCTTCTAGATGCATCTATATCCATTATTTCTCATTATCCTTTTATTTCTTGATTAAAATAATACTTTTGAGGATTTATCTTTATCTCTCTTTTTATTTTCCTTATTGGAATTCCTTTTAACATTAGGAACCTTATGGATATGAAAATCCATCAAGGATGACTCGATCTTACCTCTTTACACTTATTTCCCACATTTTATCATTGTTTTCAATTTCTTTCTTAATAAAGAAATATTTGATTGATCTTTTCTTTTCTTGTTGCATTATCATTGCAACTTTGGACTCCTTGGAACCCAAGGAACCCAAGAAAATATGAATCATTGTCTGATGTAGAATGCAGAGGATGGAACATATGACCAAGAGAGAAAAATAAGTAAAGTGTAAAATATGATTTAGTAAAGAGACAAACATACCTTAAACTTGAGTAGCAATAGTCATGTACAAACCCTAGTTCTGATGAAGGTATTTCTTCACCTAATATTGTTAATGTAAATTAATAATCAATGTGTGCATTATAAAACCTATATTTGTTGACTCTTTGTTAAAATGAAATTTACTTTAGGAAACTTAGACCAATAGGTAGGGTTTATTTTTCTTATTCCAATGATTATTTACATGTATTTTTTTGCTGACTCGATAAATAATTATTAATTTTCTAGTATTTACCATTTATTGAAATTATCAAGACATAAATAAAATCAAAAGACTATAATACTCGTGCATCATGCATCAAAATATTGATGTGTGATAGGACATCATAGATCATCACCAGTGATTAAATCAACATGCAAATCTATTGGAATAAGAGGGGGGAGACGATATTACCCATGTAATGGGAATATCAAATTAGAATCGGGGTGAGGTCATAAAACACAAAGAAATCATCTTCCTTCTGACTTGAGAGAATACAGTAGCTACTACTCTCAATTGCAAACCAAAATCTAGATCTTATGCAAAGAAAACTATGAACATGTATTACCATCACATCCTCTAGGTTCTACCAAATCGAAGGACCACTAGCTTGAGTATAATGGCGTATAGGGAAGCTATAGAAGCATGTCACAATGACTGTAGGAGGAGTAGTGTCTTGAATAACCAACAATAAGGAAAGATGCTAAAAATCACTGAGTCAAACAACTTCTATAACCAATAGAGAGCCCACACACATGATCAATTGATGAATTTATTGACTGAAGTGTTAGAAAGTTGTTATGATCAGGAATCTGTCCCACAACCACTAGTATATGGTAAAGAAGGAAGTAAACCTTACTTAAGAAAATTAGGATGACCAACAACTTCTATAGGGCTCCATGAGTTGAATGGACTACCCAAGGCATTGACCTAAAGATGGGATTGTGTTGGTTATTGTGACGTCCCTGAATTTTCTAAAACTTAATCTGATGTGTGACGTCCAAATTGAAACTCTCACCTCAGCAAGAATCCCAATTTAAACACCCCACAACAGGCTAAGAAAGAGAAAATCAAGGGAGTCAGAAGGAAACAATCAGTTGCACATGTACATGAACAATAATAAAACCATACACACATGTTCACCGTTCAACATATAATTACAACATGAATTGTTACAACATTTGATATTACATATTGAACAACACACTATACATATACATGTACTACCACTAAACTACAAGATCTTAAGACAATAGGTCCACATGTACATCAGCTCGCCACACAACTCTCACTATCCTGGGATCTTCAAGAATATAAGCCACAACCTAAACAAAAGATTACATGTAGTACAAGTCAGCACAATATTCAAGAATATTGTACTGAGTATGCCTATGTGTCTTTTATATACCTCTCATCATATCTTGGAAATAAGACAAAACTAATATACTTGGCAGTAATAGAAGAATATAAGAAAAGCATATACTTGCACAAAGATATTCATTAGCAAAAGAGAACACATATTTTAAGCACATTTTCCATTATATATCCATGCATTTGCCACCTGAGGGAATAATGCATCATCTCTGCTACCAAAGAGAATGACATGTAAGGCCTTATGATCTACTACCAAAGAGTTAGATCATTGTACAATGTGATCTGCTACCAAAGAGAATGATCACTTTCCAGCACTATGCTACCAAAGAGAATTAGTGCTTTCATATAATGGAACAGATATATTATGTTTGATGTGTTCATAGCAATAAGTATGGAGAATCATGCAACATATCATACAAGAACAATCATTTCATCCAATATCATATGCCAAGTATTTTACTACACATATAACACAAGCATATTGTATAATAAGCCAAGTAAGAGGTAATGGCATACCTTCCAAAGAGATAGATCATTCTAATCACATTTTCCTCATGTCATCTATATCTTTGGTTATCCCTGATTAAGACAAGATCATATATCACCATCAGGTTCTCATCATCTTACATCTCATCTTAACCCTAATCGCATTCATTAGGGTTTCACTTAGTTCATAAGGATATATGTATCATTACTTGTATTCTTATCTTATGATTATCTCACTGATGTAATTTTCCATATTACATCTTATTATCAAAGTTCATCATCTGAACATTAGGTTCCATATCCTTTTTGTGCACATATTAACCCTAGGTTACATCATTAACCTAGATTAATGTTTTAAACCATGTATTAAAGGTCAACTCCATATAACACAGATTTCATGTATAAAACTGATCTCATATTTACATACTATCTTTTATTTACTGGTATGAGTGTGTTATGTGAATATCATCATTTATTGAGCATGTATGTATTTGTTACATTTTAATTAGGGTAAATAGCCCTAATTAGCCATATGGAGCAAATTACATGATTTCATGCATCAACATGACCATATCTGACATCATATCCATTATAAACATGATTATAGACTTACTGATATTTTTCCATAATTTTATATCATCATTTGATATTTATTACTCATTAAACAAGTATTACACATCTTACATGATATTGCTGATATTTAATCATCAAAAGCATGATATTATGGTTTCATATTGTTCTACTCATTTTTCTAAGAAGTTGGTACCTTATTTGTATTTTTTCGATGCTCGAGCGAATTTCTATGATTTATTGAAAAACTGAGCATTTTACCTTTTTGGGCGAATAGGAGCTCGCCACGTGTCCACTGGCTGGCACTACTTAGAAGTTGGGCCGACTGGTCTGGGTAAACACTGACTTCAGTCGGTTTAAGGTACTTGGGCTCGGTTCACCATCTGAACCACCCGCTTCCTTTCCTTTCTCTTTTCCACACGATCCAGCAATGCGTGAACTGGGAATAGGGTCGCCCGCCGCTGAGTAGGTTGGAACCCGGCGAGGAAGCGGCGGCACAAGGATGCAGCTCGTCATCTTCCAGGGCCATCCTCAGATTTGATGTCATCTCTCAAACCTCCACGGCTACTCAGGAGCTGCCCAAAGCCTTCGGATCTCCGTCCCCGGAAGTGCGCCGCCGTCACACTCTAGCATGGCAGGGCAAAGGGGGTTCTTGCCTTGGAACCCCTTTCTCGACCCCTTCTCAGTTTGGGTAGCTCCAGGCGACCACTAGAGACTGGAGAGAACTCCTGGTTGGGTTAAAACAGCATGAGTCACCCTCCCTAGCTTCGAGTTCGTCTCCTGCCTCCCTCTTGGCTTCGACAGCCATGGTGACTGTCGCGGTGCTAGGAAAGGGGGAAAATGTCCCTAGGCATGGAAAACATCAGGAAATCCTCCTTAAAGCACTGCATTACCTCCCGGAGCTCACCCATGTCCTTCATTCATAGCGAGAAGCTCTGCGAATGAGCCTCTGAGCTTCATCTTCAAGCTCCAGCCAACTTGGTTCGGTCAACAAGGGAACCACCATCGCAGGTCACACAAGTGCCTGCACTCGTCTCCTCAGACTCCAATCTCCCTTTTCATCTGCACATCTTCCTCTGATCCCCTCTCTACCTCCATTATCTGCTCCCAGCCATGACCTGCTCTCTGTGGTGGAGAGATGTTGGCAAGGGAGGGCTCGTTCTCTCTGTTTACTTGCTCTCTCGAACTAAATCAAAGTTTAAACGGCTCGTAGAAAAGGGGTGACCTCAAATACTCAGTCACTTCTCACCCACGCCCCACGATCAATGAGAACCATGACATCATGGTCCCAGCCTGCGGTCAAGGAGGTAACCGTAAGGTTATGGACAACACAGGGACCCTTGATCTTCAATTCAGTGGTCTGAGTGAGTCCCTCACTTGAGCCTATCCGCGGCTTACTCAAGTTAATGATCCCAGCCACCAGATCATATATGGATGGCTGAGATTGCCCGCGTTGGCCCAGCCCAACCCAAAGGGGCGTGACACAGCCTAACTTAGGCAAAAGCTTTTAAACTTGTTCTATTAATCCTCAAAATACACATTATTTCACAAATTTCAAACCTGAATAACTTCCTCTAGAAATATCCAATTGCCACCTAATTTTAACCATTGTTTCCTCACTACACAAGGTACCTTGTACACGAATTTAGTGCCAAAACTCAATTGTTATACCATTCAATTAAATACTTCAAAAAGGCATAAAGTTAAGGAACTTGATCATAATATACTTATCATTTGCCGTCCAACTTTGACAAAACACTTGGAACTCCCAAAACAAATCAACACGTATGACTTCACTTATGTCATTGGACATTTTAGGGTTCCAAAAGTCCACTCCATCACATCCTACACACCATAAAATAAATTCCATCCTCAAGATTAAGCCAGAAATCTAGTCTTTCACATCATATACATCTTAAAAGAACTTTCATCCTCCAAAGTACACCATACTCATACTTCCAGGGAAAACCTTATCTTGCTCTCATCCACATGTAGGCACCATTCTATGTGTAACATATCCACAAAGGTTACCTAGAACCATATATCCAAATCACTATTAGGAGGTTTACAACCATCTTGGGTGCACAAACACTCCATTCAGGGTTGAACTCAAGGTTTAGATGCTTAGGTTAAGTCACTCCATATCTCATATATTAGGGTTATTTCCTTATATCAACCCATGCATTAGGGTTCGCATATCATATTACCATGTTCTGAAGGAGATAACTAAAGTTATCCCATATGTCAAAGTATCATAAACATTTCATTGAGCTAATTATTAGAACATGTTCAACATTAACACATGCATTTTAGGAGGGAGTTACTTATCATTAACTCTCTTTGTCCATCTAGATCATATCAAGGTGTCAATAGCATTATGTAGTGCTAACTATCAAATTATATTTTTCATCTTAATTAAGCACTAATATTAACGCCTCATGTAACATATTTCATTCATATGATCTTATTTCATTGTTCATAATAAATTACAACATATGCTAGTGATTTCATCAATAGATTAACCAACAATATCATATTATCATCGTTATTCATAATTATGGTTAACCATTTATGCATTGATATCTATTAAACCATCTCTAGGTTTCCATCATAGCATGCTTGTATATCATGTCTCGAGATCATATTACATTTTAATCTTTGTTATATCATGGTTGTGCCAAACAAACATATAAAAATGGCTTATCAAACGTGTACTAAAACTTTATCTAGTCCAACTTAGGTTCTCTTGACCCGTATCATGAGGGTAGTTACATGCTCAGTCTCTTTGAGCTCACTCAACTCTATGAGTATCTCGTATGCATATACTTTATCTTTCCTCTCTTAGTCTAGGGTTCTCATATTACCTCATTGGCACTAGTGATAGCCTTACAAGCTCTAGTCACATAAGCACAACCAAAACATGCTATGACATACTCTTCATAGGTCTTTACCCAAGAGATATGTTTACCCAAAACTCTCTTATATACACCACTAGATTCCTATGTGGGAAACCACCAACCCGAGCATGAGGCTTCACAGAAACTAAAAACATAGCTACCTCCTCCAGGGTCTTGGGCTCTCTCCCTCACTCAGATGGTAGGCACTCATATTTCCTTTTTTGCATATATAACCAGCCTCCCTCTGTCTCTAGGGTTTGGTCCTCCCAAGGACATCTAGGGTTCAACAAACTATAGGAATCACGCATAAAGCAACTCATCTCAATCACTTAGGAGTATTCTAGTTTAGGACATATCATAACACAAATTTCTTATAATTCTCATATCTTGGAGTTTAGGTTCTCTGACCTTCTCCCAGTGGATCTCACTCTCTCTTGAGCTAACCCCAAAACTGGTCCTAACACTAGAGTTCCTCCTTTATAAAAGAGATTGAGGCTCTTGCTGACTCACAACCTTGTCTTAACTTAACATATCTTATCGCATAAAAGCCTAGTTACTTGCATCATCAAAACATACCTCAAATCCTCAAAACTAAACTTAGGTCCTCAAAGACAAACATAGATCATCATAACCATCTTATGTCATCTATGTAAGACTTACATCATAGCTTATTTCATCTATTCAATCTATCATATATTCTAACAAGGCTCTAGACATCTAATCTAGAACTATTCTCTCTTCTAGACTGATGTCATCACTTTCACTTAGGTTGCATGACCACCTACTACTCGTACATGTGTGGGGACACATTTTTGTAATACATATATATAATAAAATATGATATACTTTTTCTCCGATAAAACAAGTGTCAGAGAAAACTATCAAGGTTCGATTCGATTGGAATCAAAAACCAAATCTAGAAACGAGTTTCCCACACATAGCAGAGAGTACAGTATCATGAAGACTAGTGAAAAGGGTGAGAACATGGTGTAGACTAGTGTGGCTACCCTAGACAACGAGTGTCATATGCCTAGGATTTCTCTTCCCTTGACGCACGTCATTTCCAAATAGTGCAACGTCCCATACCGCTGCACTACAAGGAAAGAACGACATCTAAGGACTTGCTACTCAACAAGCACTAGTCTATACCTAGTTCTCGGACATCTAGGTTCTAACCTAGAGGCTAGGTCAGATCTAGTCTCTAAAAGATGACTAATCTAACCCTAAAGATCATTAAGGTTCAAGGTTTTCTTTAGTTTGAGTTGCATAATGAGAAAATGTCAGGCTTTGCTATTGTTCATGCTCTGATACCACCTGTGACGTCCCCGAATTTTCTAAAACTTAATCTGATGTGTGACGTCCAAATTGAAACTCTCACCTCAGCAAGAATCCCAATTTAAACACCCCACACCAGGCTAAGAAAGAGAAAATCAAGGGAGTCGGGAGGAAACAATCAGTTGCACATGTACATGACCAATAATAAAACCATACACACATGTTCACCATTCAACATATAATTACAACATGAATTGTTACAACATTTGATATTACATATTGAACAGCAAACTATACATATACATGTACTACCACTAAACTACAGGATCTTAAGGCAACAAGTCCACCTGTACATCAGCTCGCCACACAACTCTCACTATCCTCGGATATTCAAGAATATAAGCCACAACCTAAACAAAAGATTACATGCGGTACACGTCAGCACAATATTCAAGAATATTGTACTGAGTACACCTACGTGTCTTTTATATACCTCTCATCATATCTTGGCAATAAGACAAAACTAATATACTTGGAAGTAATAGAAGAATATAAGAAAAGCATATACTTGCACAAAGATATTCATTAGCAAAAGAGAACACATATTTTAAGCACATTTTCCATTATATATCCATGCATTTGCCACCTGAGGGAATAATGCATCATCTCTACTACCAAAGAGAATGACATGTAAGGCCTTATGATCTACTACCAAAGAGTTAGATCATTGTACAATGCGATCTGTTACCAAAGAGAATGATCACTTTCCAACACTATTCTACCAAAGAGAATTAGTGCTTTCATATAATGGAACAGATATATTATGTTTGATGTGTTCATAGCAATAAGTATGGAGAATCATGCAACATATAATACAAGAACAATCATTTCATGCAATATCATATGCCAAGTATTTTACTACACATATAACACAAGCATATTGTATAATAAGCCAAGTAAGAGGTAATGGCTTACCTTCCAAAGATATAGATCATTCTAATCACATATTCCTTATGTCATCTATATCTTTGGTCAACCCTAATTAAGACAAGATCATATAACACCATCAGGTTCTCATCATCTTACATCTCATCTTAACCCTAATCACATTCATTAGGGTTTCACTTAGTTCATAAGGATATATGTATCATTACTTGTATTCTTATCTTATGATTATCTCACTGATGTAATTTTCCAGATTACATCTCATTATCAAAGTTCTTCATCTGAACATTAGGTTCCATATCCTTTTTGTGCACATATTAACCCTAGGTTACATCATTAACCTAGATTAATGTTGTAAACCATGTATTAGAGGTCAACTCCATATAACATAGATTTCTTGTATAAAACTGATCTCATATTTACATATTATCTTTTATTTACTGGTATGAGTGTGTTATGTGAATTTCATCATTTATTGAGCATGTATGTATTTGTTACATTTTAATTAGGGTAAATAGCCCTAATTATCCATATGAAACAAATTACATGATTTCGTGCATCAACATGACCATATCTAACATTATATCCATTATAAACATGATTATAGACTTACTGATATTTTTCCATAATTTTATATCAGTTTATTACTCATTAAACAAGTATTACATATCTTACATGATATTGCTGATATTTAATCATCAAAAGCATGATATTATGGTTTCATATTGTTCTACTCATTTTTCGGAGAAGTTTCGTACCTTATTTGTATTTTTCCGATGCTCGAGTGAATTTCTATGATTTATTGAAAAACTGAGCATTTTACCTTTTTAGGGCAAATAGGAGCTCGCCACGTGTCCACTGGCTGGCGCTACTTAGAAGTTGGGCCGACTGGTCTGGGTCAACACTGACTTTAGTCAGTTTAAGGTACTTGGGCCTGGTTCACCATCTGGACCACCCGCTTCCTTTCCTTTCTCTATTCCACGTGATCCAGCAATGCGTGAAACTGGAACAGGGTCGCCCGCCACTGTGAAGGATGGAACTCGGCGAGGAAGGGTGGCACAGGGATGCAGCTCGTCATCTTCCAGGGCCATCCTCAGATTCGATGCTGTCTCTTGAACCTCCACAGCTACTCAGGAGCTACCCAAAGCCTTCGGATCTCCGTCCCCGTAAGAGCGCCTTCGTCAGACTCTGGCATGGCGGGGAAAAGGGGGTTCTTGCCTTGGAACCCCTTTCTCGACCCCTTCTCAGTTTGGGTAGCTCCAGGCGACCACTAGAGACCAGAGAGAACTCCTGGTTGGGTTAAAACAGCATGAGCCACCCTCCCTAGCTCCGAGTTCATCTCCTGCGTCCCTCTTGGCTTCAGCGGCCATGGTGACTGTCACGGTGCTAGGAAAGGGGGAAAACATCCCCAGGCATGGAAAATGTCAGGAAATCCTACCTAAAGCACCACATTACCTCCCTAAGCTCGCCCATGTCCTTCATTCATAGCGAGAATCTCTGTGAACGAGCCTCCGAGCTTCATCTTCAAGCTCCAACCAACTAGGGTCGGTCAACTAGGGAACCACCATCGCAGGTCACACAAGTGCCTGCACTCGTCTCCTCAGACTCCAATCTCCCTTTTTGTCTGCACATCTTGCTCTGATCCCCTCTCTACCTCCATTATCTGCTCCCAACCATGACCTGCTCTTTGTGGTGGAGAGACGCTGGCAATGGAGGGCTCATTCTCTCTGTTTACTTGCTCTCTCGAACTAAATCAAGGTTTAAACGGCTCGTCGCAAAGGGGAAACCTCAACTACTCGGTCACTTCTCACCCACACCCCACAATCAATGAGAACCACAACATCATGGTCCCATCATGTGGTCAAGGAGGTAACCATAAGGTTAGGGACAACACAGGGACCCTTGATCTTCAATCCAGTGGTCTGAGTGAGTCCCTCACTTGAGCCTATCCGCGGCTTACTCAAGTTAATGATCCCAGCCACCAGATCATATATGGATGGCTGAGATTGCCCGCGCAGGCACAGCCCAACCCAAAGGGGCGTGACACAGCCTAACTTAGGCAAAAGCTTTTAAACTTGTTCTATTAATCCTCAAAATACACATTATTTCACAAATTTCAAACCTGAATAACTTCCTCTAGAAACATCCAATTGCCACCAAATTTTAACCATCGTTTCCTCACTACACAAGGTACCTTGTACACGAATTTAGTGCTAAAACTAAATTGTTAGACCATTCAATTAAATACTTCAAAAAGCCATAAAGTTAAGGAACTTGATCATAATATACTTATCATTTTCCATCCAACTTTGACAAAACACTTGGAACTCCCAAAACAAATCAACATGTATGACTTCACTTATGTCATTGGAAATTTTAGGGTTCCAAAAGTCCACTCTATCACAATTATCCTACTGTGGATATAACTAAATGTTAAAGTGGGGTAATATGGTAGTGAGACAATAAGGGGTCTATAGAGGTATTAGATTGATTGTTTGGGTCTTGGGGAAGGTCATTGAACAAATATGTATTGATAAAAGGCATTAGTATATTTGGATTCTTGGTTATAGATGGGCAGCAGAGACATGGAGTACATACATTAGAAGGGAAGACGGTATAGGAAACTCGATTGAGTTGGGGGTCATAAAATTAGTTTCCAATAAGGAAGGGATACAAATGGAAAGAATGAGGTAGGATAAAGTGTGAGGTAATTCAGGATCGTAAGACAAGAAGAAAACCCATACAAACCTATAGAGTCCCATGCATGACTAGACTCAGGAAAAGCAAGATAAATATTGTAGTTTTGTATCATATGGCTCAGAAGAGACTGCATAAGAGAATGAAAAATGCCAGTGTGACTTAGCAACTTAGGAAAATCCAAGAATAAGCAGTGTGACCTAATAAATTGGCAAGTTAACCAAAAAAACCTATAGTAAGATTAGCTTAGAGATTGTATAATTCAAGATTATCTTGGCAAACATTATCTGATTAGGTTGAAACTTGGCATCTTCACTAATTCTACCATTTATATTACAACTTTGGAGTTAGATTTAGCTTTTAAGATTATTTTTTATGAGTTCTATTACAATTATGGTTTCACTCCATTATCTCAGTATTTATTATTATATTACTTGATTATAATCAACATTTAATACATTGAGTCTTAGTATGCTCATATATCTATAAAAATATTTATGGTTTATAATTGTGCATGAAATATATTAATTTACTCAATTTCTCATTATGTCAATAAATTCAACATGAACTCAAACTATGGCACATTAATCATTTCCACATACTTAGGCAGTCCAATTGTTATTCCATCATCTATATTTACCAAATATGTTCCCACATTATTCCTTTATTCATATTAATTCACATATGATTGCTAAGGAGTCACATCTTAGTCTTATATGCGTATTAGTGAGAAAATGAAGCATGTATTCTTGTCCCCATGCTTCGTTGAGGTTGTCTCCCCTACATTTATAGAGGATGATTGGATCTGATTTTACCCCATATTCTAGACTAGTGTTGGGATCTTTGCTCGACACTATTTTGCAAACTTAGATGCAAGGTGTATGCTTATGTTCTATGAAGACACACAAGGCAAGTCTAGGGCACTTTCTCAAGAGGTTTTTCACATTTAGGTAATCAAGGTCTACTTGTAGAGGATGATATAAAAGATTCAGCAGGAATTCAATAAAAAGTCATTTTTGGCAATTATACCAAGAATCCAGACAGGATCGCTCCACCTATAGCCAATCTTAACATCTATTGTATTGTTGCACCTTTGTTCCTATAACGGATTTGTTTTAGATCATCTTATAGATGTCGTATGGCTTTATATATAAGTTCCATTTGACTGCCTTCAAAAAAGACATGCCATGTGGTTAGAGAACCTCATGTCACTAATGTAATAATTGAAACCAAAGATGCATATATTAGGGTTTATTTGACTTTATCATATGATGAGGTCAAATCATCACTATTCATCTACTATGCTTAGTCATTGTCCTAGGGTTACGTTACATACATTTGCCCTATCATCACATTATTGTATACTAATTCAGATCATGGCTAAGTTCATAAGAAACCATAGGTTAGGGTTTATATGCATTTATAATTAGGGTTCACAGTTGGGTTAGTCATATCTTGAGGTACAAACAATTGAATTACTCATTGCATGCACACTATATGTTTCATTAGGGCACAAAACCAAGCAAAGATCCACACATACTAACGTCCAATGCATTAGATTAAGGTTTCTAAAGTCATGACAAGTATATTGTAGTATGTTATTGGAACTCCACCCCTTAAAAGGATTTCATCCTTGAAATCACCATATATCCCTATACTGGACTCCACCCCTTAAAAGGTTTAACCTAATTACTTGAATAAGCTTAATCCACAAAGATGAGTCTAGCTATATTTGATGAAACATTATATTATAGTAGTTATACTTCCTCAAGTCAGGATACAAAGCATTGTGGAAAAGGGGAAGCGTAAATATATATTTAGATTAATGATGAGCATAAGGGTTACCTTCATCAATTTGTTCATGAACTTCTTCACCATCAATGGCATTGAGATGTCTTGCATGCCTACCTTTATGTCTTCCTCCATTATTGTGGTTGTTACCATTACACCTAGGCTGTATGGGTACTTGACCTCCTTGAAGTTGATGGCAATGAGGTTTGATATTACTATGTTCTCCACAATTATGGCATATGATTTGTCCTTCAAATTTAGGAGGGAAGCTCCCATGGTAATGCTTCTTATGGAACTTAAATCATCTATCACTTTTTGAGTTTTCACTATGTGACTTCCTTTTATGATTAACCTTTTCTTGATAACTACAAAAAGCTTTTATAGAAAAGGGCTTTATCCACCAACTTAGAAAAAGTCAAGGGTAGTCGAGAAATCAACATATGTCCAATACTATAGCACAACCCTTCTAGAAAGATATTAGCAAGTTACTCATTAGTCAGGACATTAGAATAACCGTCTAGGCACACAAACTTGTGCACATACTCAACTACAGTTATAGAGTTCTGAAGTAGATCATAGAACTTGGACTCCTTCTTTCATAAAGTTGTAGATGATATGTACTTTTCCCTATACAAGTCTAGGAACTGATCCCACTTCCTGGATGAAACATCACAAGTATTGGACATGTTATTTCACCAATCTCGAGCCATCCCATTAAGCATGTAACTAGAAAAATGAACCTTTTGATGCTCAGGACAAGCCATGTCATCAAAATCCTATTCAGTGGCAAGAATCCACTCATCAACTTTTCCTGGCATATTGACTTCATTCTCACCATGAATGTACATGAGGTGCATGTTCATAAAATCAATGAGATTAAACTCCATAGGTTTGTCTATAGCAATAATAGAGATAACTTTGTCTACTAGAACTGAGGAAAGTAACTATTGAAGATGAAACAACTCGTGGTTGGGGGAATACCCCAAACTCATAGTAGTTAATGTTGGAGTAGATGCAGATGGAATCGCCTCAGCTTAACTCTTAGTTGTAACTGGATCTAGAAACACTAGAGGGATAAAAGAAGGATCCATTCTTAGAATTCTATATTTTGGATCATGGGGTGTCTCAAATCCATCTAGTTTATCAATATTTGAGTTGTATTAATCATATTGATCTTCCTGCACAAGGTAAAGGTATAAGTTGTAAGAAGTCAATAAGAGACATGAAAACCTAAGGGAGATAAGATTGAAATAGTTAGATTAATAGAAAACCTTGGCTCTAATACCAAACTTGTAAGGAGTGGGACCCGATAGGGAAGCTACTCTCTTACTTGAGAATATAATAGACAACCATCCAATGCCAACTATGAATATAATTGTTCACAATAAAGATGAAGAAAAATTAAAGCATGAAATGTATCAAATACCAAAATGTAGCAGCGGAAGATATAAATACAATTATTTGAATTCTTGGTTCTATAATTGTTTCATCACCATGCAGGGTGAATACAAAAACTAAAGGATACTAAACTATAGCTAAGAGGTTGCAGAGGGAAGCATGACTACTATACACTATCTCTAAGAAAAAGACTATTGTGCAGAGTATAACTTGAGGATACCTTTGGTAAGATCTTCTCAACCTAAGGTGTTGCAAGCATACCCCACAAGTGAAGACAAACTAGAAGTTTTCAGCATAAAAGTAGGTATGTGCATATAAATAGAGATTGGAAAAAATTAGGGAAAAAGGACAACAAATAATATAACAAGGGATTCCAAGAAAAGGGAAAGAAAGAATAAGTTATAGTAAAATGAAGACAATATATGAAGAAACGAAAGATAAAATTATCAAATCTTGCTTTTACATCTCAAATTAGAGAAAAATAATAAATAATAAGGATTATGCATGCATATTATCATGATAACAACAAGTATAATAAAATTCAAGGTAATGAAACCACCACCATATCCACATATTATGGGATCACCACTATAATCTTTAGGGAAGTGATGGAATCACAACACTATCATCCAGGGACGTGAATCAACATATGATCCCTATATCAGTAGTACACACAATAGGAACACACCTCCAGTGCATACACTAGAAAGTTATTTAAATCAAATGTAGACTTAGGATTCTAATATAGTACATGTACAACTCAGAACCTTACCCAAGTCTCCATCATCTCACTCTGCATTCATGGGCTGACTTTCATCCTTACATAGGGGTCATGGCAACCTGCCTACCTTGGTCAGGCCCCATACCGGTTATCCCCATGGTAACACATCCACATGCACTCAGAGATGGTTATCTATGGGTTTACATGTTCATTCTCATACTATGTACTTTTTCACTTAACTTATCAAGATCCTATGAGACCTCTTTAGGTTACCTTAAAACCAACAAAACTGGTATACACCCTACAAAAGGGTCCATGTCCCAAGATGGGAGGAAACTATCTCTTGATAGCAACAAAGGTCACAAACATCCTTATGTCTAGGGTTTACATCAACATGAGCATGCTTAACCCTAGCAAGATACTAAGGCACAAGAAGACCATCTACTAAACCATGCTAGGTCATACTTGTTCTAATTCAACATTAGATCAAGATCACACCTTCCCATGTTATCAACTTAGCTGTGAGGGGTTCATCAAACATACCTTAAACTTAAGGGGTTTCCCTTTCCTCTAATCACGAGGAGTACCACACTCAACTCTATTGACACTCAAATCTCATCATGAACATCAGGTACACCACTTCCCCTCTTAGGCCTAGGAACCCTAGGCTCACTTTTCTGATGTCCAACTGCATGTTCAACTTTTAACCATGAGCCAAGCATGTACAGGGTATGACATGCACTTTCCATGATCCTTCTGCTTGATCAATACTTCGGAGTGAAGTCCTCCTCAAGGACAACCAACAAGGTATAAGGTCTCACAACCTATTACTAAACCTCTTCAGGGTCTAAGGAACACTTCTTTCTAACACAAAAAGGTGAACATCTATACCATAGGCTCATAGGTACCATTAGCCTCATCCTCTCTCTAGGGTTTGGTTCCTCTAAAGGCAACCAAGATATCATCAGCCTCCAGGGATCAAGCATGAGGCAACCTCTATCATCCCCATAGGTTGCATCATCCTCAACTCCCCACTGTTCCTCATATCTTGGAGTCTAAGCATCCAACCTTCTTACTTGGGTCCTGCTCTCTCTCTCTCTCTAGAGCTAACCCTTAAAATAGCCTTACTACTAGAGGTCCTCACTCTAAGGTGGATCAAGCTCACAAGCATACACCTACCTGGGTGAAACCTTTGTTCAAACTTATGTTCGCTCATGATTATCCAAAACTCTCATTGCTTATCTCTTAAGCTATCCAACATACTCTCCTAGTTAGGGTTTCAACCTACTGCTCATACTACTTATGTACTCTGGGTGCATACCATGCCATGCTCATATAAGCCCATAGGGTTTCCATAGGTTTTTCACTAACCTCATCATTGAAGGAGCTATCCTTCACTCTAACATGCACGCCCCTTTCTAGGGTTGGTTTGTCAAAGGTACTAGGTCATCTAACCTCACATGGCTCATATCATCATGGGCATCCAAAAGCATGTCCACCCATACACCTGGTCTATTATGACATCGTGTCATCTCTCTCTCTAACGACCACTTAAGGTAAGGGTTAGCATCATCCTCAGAGGATGTGCCCGGTCTCTACCTGCCTCAAAGACCAACTCTCTCTACTCATCCTCCCGATAAGGAGGTTTAGCCTCAAGTCTCTCCTGAGGGCATGACAACATATGTCATACGAGCTAAGAATGTATCTATTCTTTAGTTTACGATTAAACTATTAAGCTTACGTCCATGACATCTTATTTACATGCTTTTCATCAATTTGGTGGAGGATCCTTAAACCTTATCAACTTTACCCATACCTCAAGAGGGTGAGGAAGAGAGAGAAAACCCTATCACTTAAAATCCTTAACAACATTTGTTGAGGAGGGATGAACAAGATGAGAGAGTCCTAAAGGTATCTTATTTTGAGTCAAATCCTGAGACATTGGCCAAGCAGTCACACAAATCCGGGAGTCCTCGTATTCCGACTAGTAGTGCGGAGGAAAATCTTGCCAGCCACTAGACGTGATTCTTTTCTAGACACCTCTGTCTTCCAGAAAATCCTCTAATAACTCCCTTGGGTTCTACATAGTTTGTAACATTTAATAATTATTAAAGATTAAATGAGGAACTGATGCTCTTATACCAAATGTAATGACCCCACCTCCCGGTAACCCCCAATTAAGGGAGACCAAGAGGTCAGTCTCGTTATCCCAATTTCCAGATCAAAGGGTTGACAAATAATCAATAACAATGATCAAATTCTACCAGACTAAACAGAAAGCTGATATAAAATAAAACTTTGCATACCTTTGTCAAAAACTGGGATATCTACTTCTATCCACATCAGGAGTCTATACTAACTAATCCTCCTTGGTACTTTAATTCCTATTGAATTTCACATATGCCACTTTACTGTTTGTCCTTTTCAATATTGTACCTAAAATGCCGATAAACAAAACGTCGGTCAACATAAATAAATATGCTGGTATGTGGGGACAACCAAAATTTCACACATATGGCTAACAATCTAAATATCACAATCAAGTTAATTAACAAGCCAATTTACACTTTTAATGTGACATTCTCCACCACTTTTTCCCTAACCCTGGCATACCCCCTTTTGGGTTTCTCTTTTTCCATTGACTTAATACCACCTTTTGAATCCCGAGCTTGGTGCCTGGGGTCACCCTTCATGGTGCCCTTTAGTCATGCAATATCATATGCCACCTTCTCCATCCTAAGCTTGGTGCCTGGGGTCACCACTCATGGTGCCCATGGGTCTTCCCTCATGGGCTTGACCTTTTAGCATCATCCATCAGGGTGGCATATAGGTTCTAAAATACACACTTAAACTATTATTGTGATAGTCATAGTGATTTTATGATTTGCATGTATCAACATCCAAACTAATAGGTTGCATTCAATGTGATTAATCACCGGGAAACCTTTGGGAAACTAATGCGATTAACCATAATTAACCACATACCTTCCAGGATGATTTGAGATAGAATTAACCCAATCAATGCAAGAAATCCACTAGGCCAGCAAACACACAAAGAGATCATGAAATATGCATACAATTTCCTATTATTGATCATGCCATCAAGATCTATTAAATCTAGCTCGCTTCCTATGGTTTCTAGTCCACTTTTAGGGTTTCCATTGCAATTAGGGTTTCACTTCATTTTTACTATTTTAATCCCTAATTTTATATAATTACTCACAAACCCTAATTATCTGATCTACTCCTCATGAAAGATATTAAGGCTACCTTTTAACAACATATAACCCTAATTTCGGATTAAAGGCACAACTAAATGTCAAATAAGTCTATTATGCCCCTTTTACATTAAAGCTACCATTTTTATCTTTTTGATTCATGAAAAGATCATTAGGCCCAATTATCAGCTTTGGTTCCTTTCAAATTAACAACTTATCTTTCATGAACTCTATTTATAACTAATTCCACATTTATCCATTAGAAAACCCTAATTACCATATTAAGGGTATTTATCCACAATTAGGAACTTTTATACTCGAAATAGCTTAGAACCATCATATCTCAACTTTATTTATGAATTTGAATAATTAAATCCATTAAGAGTCATAATTGCTAAAATTAGGGTTTCAAGGCCCATTAAAGCTCATTCATGTACATGGAACTCTAAATTAATCCAATTACATGTAAAGTTCATCCTTTTAGATCTTGATGTGTCTTTTTATAATTAACATGTTAATACCAACTTTAATCATCCATCAAGCCCTTCTAAATACATTAATCATATCAAATTTGGGTTTATTAATCATTAATGCATTAAAGTTGATAACTTCCACTAATTTTCAAATTTCATAAAGAAATAATCTCTAAAACTATTTTTAGTGGATGCCTCACATTTTTCTGAGAAAAATTCATATATAACATGCTTTAATCCGAATTCCCAATTTCTGACCAATAGTAGATCGCCACGTCATCCCTTTGGCCTCTTTCTTTTCCACACGCACAACTTGCTTGACTAGTATCTCAGTCAAGGTGATACTATGCTTTTGCCCCTACCCCTCTGACTTGAGGGTCACGCGCGCCTGGGGGCAAGGAGGCAATTCCCTCCTACTCATCTTCTTCCTCCAACGTACCCCTCGTTCACGAGACAGGCTCTGTCTTCAGTCAACTAAGGTGTTGACCCTATGATCTATTGTGCTGGAGAGTCAGGAACTAGTACCGGTGCCTCTGTGATGCTCAGAAGAACTTGTCTAAGGGTTCGAGCAGCACCAAGAGACACGAGAAGGGGGCCAATTCCAGGCATGTTCGTCGGCAGAGGACAAGGGAAACTGGCACTTGGTTGGCAATGAACCAAAGTAGAACAAAGGAAATTAGCTGAGTATAAGGGCTCTCACAGTCAACGTTAATTCCTCTATGGCCTTTTATAGGCAGATGGGAAAAACTAGGGGTGTTTCCATCACCCCCCAAGTCCTAACGGGACAGGGAATTGGGTGTTTTCCAAATATGTCATGAAACTCAACAAATTAAGGCTTGTTGGGTCCGTTTGACTCTCCCGAAACTAGTGGAGAAGGAATTGAGGAAAACTATGAAGAGAGGAGAGAGAATGAGAAGTTGGTTTTTGACCAGCGTATACCCCTTTCCTGAATTGGCTCGGGGTAGGAGATGATATGGAAACCGTTGATCCATGATCGAACTGTCTACATCCAAAGCGAATATTACAGGGCCTGGTCCCTATTTCTAAAATCGTGTGACATCTAATAAATACTATGTTATTTCCTTTCCACTTAAAGAAATATTCCAAAATTCATATCTCCTCAACCACGAATCCTTTTAAACCCAAATTTTAAGAGAAAGTCCATAAGGACTTAAACTACTTATATTCCAAGTTTGAATTTGAAACTGAAAAGGAATAACTCCTTTTCTTCATTTTCAAGTCAGTGACTTAAAAAGCAAGTATTATGTATAAAAATACGTATTTTCTCTCTCCTTCTTTACTATTTTCTCTTTCCTTTTCTATTAAATTATTATCTTGGATTCTCTTGGACCTCAAAGAACCCTATTGGCTCGAAATCCAATCTTGGGAGTATTTCTTTAGCCTTTTCCTTATCTTTTATCCCTTTTCTTATTTATTCATATATTCAAATAATTTCCTTTTTATTTTCTTTTATTTTGACTACTCTTTCTATTAGAAATCACATGTAAATGGATTTTACTCAATTGTCACCATTAATGCCACTTTCTAGATATTTCCAAGTATTTCTCATGAATACTTTGCTAAATATCCATTATCTTTTATCTTTTTCCATAATTTGGAATTTTTTTCTTTTCTTCTCTTTTATATCAACGATTGGATTAATATATAAATAGGAACCACGAAATTCCTATTAAAAGGGACATTTGCAAAGAAATCCATTCTGTGAAGCAAAGCATACCACCTTTTTAATTAAGTCCATATTCACAAAATCATTACATTTTAATTATGAAAACACATGCAAAATTGAGGTTGTAACATATAGTCAACTGATAACAACTAGTCTGTACTTGGTACAAGTTATGACACTAGAAACCAGGGTATACAAAACCCTCTAATCCGAGGTACAACCAAAACTATCCTCAATCACATAAAATGTCAGAGGTATGACCATAGCCATCCTCCTCAACCTATATTTTTGGATGACAAGGATATATCCTCAACTTGCCACCCCCACATACTCAATAGTATGCGCTACGAGTTTCTCTTGGGAATACTCGTTTCACCATCCAGTAAGTTTTGACACTGAAGATGGCTCTACGGAACAAGGCTCTACATGATTAAGGTTACACTTGATGAATTATTGCCAATTGAATGCATTAAGGCTTTATCATACAAGTGGACATTCAAACCCTAATTCTTTTCTAACAAGAGTATATGTATAACAACTTCAAATGATATAAACCATTTGACATATAAATCTTAGTCACATTACCACATGCTATCATTCATTGCAAATTGATGGACCACACTTATCATCATACTATTACAAGATACCAATATCTTATCACAAGTTCTAGGGTTTTAACCCTTATTGGAACATGAAGAGGATTTCACCTCAATCATGGATTCAAACATGCCCAATGGTCATTAAAACCATCACATTATTCATAGTAAGGTTATCATCATCATTCCATGCATTTAACAAGGCTTAAAAGATTATTAGCACATATGTCTCCATAGATATTATCATGGCAGGGCACTATGATATTCAAATAGTACCACATTGTGGTTTCAACACAAGAATAGTGTAATACATTGTCACATTAATAATTCAAGAGGTCTGATTATAACTAATCAACATCATATAATTAAATTAAGGTTAGGTATAACAAGCTAGATCACATGGGAGTTATGCATCCACTTATTATAGTGATTTATCAAATATAACTATATAATGGAAAAGGTAAGACTACAAATTAATGATATTGAACCATCAGATTATCATCACTGGGACCCACATATAATACCATGGGATTCATTTTAATCCATTGGATGTTGAAGAATCCAATATTATTCATTGGATCAGGTTCATTGTTCAAGGTTATCAATTGAAGTATAGGTCTAACCATTAGATCAATTGAACCAAGGAACCATTGGTTTAAGGTTTAGTCAAATCTACAATTATATTATAAACTCATCATATATGGTGATGACCTGATCCACCATTAATTGTGATCATTAGGTCACCATTGGTTGTTAAATCAGTAATACATTCATTTAATACCATCAAATATTTAGCTAAGGTCATCATGGATTGATAACATCATTATAATACTTGGTGGATGGTAATTAAACTTCTAATTGTGCCAAAACCTGACCTAAGGGGGTGACCATAGGTTGTAACCATAAAATTTTACACCCTTGATCATGAATATCAGTTGCCAAGATAGAAACACCATTGGTTGTTCAATGGTATGACCATCAGTTGTATGATAGGGAAGGAAATAGCTTGAAAACCCTAATTTAAACCATCGATTGTTTTGTACTTAGGACCATAGGTTGTTCTATCAACCTGTCCCAGATCATATTATAACTTATAAAGGTCGTACACATGTTTAAAAGTTTATATAAAACTGGAACAGAATAGGGAACACCATAAAAAAATTTGTAACCCTAAACAAGCATGGTTTCTTTATGCTTAGATCATCACATTAAAACATAAACATGAACTAACAAGCTTCTAGCAAGAAATGTAAGTGAAGAATGTTATATAACTCGACTCTATAGAGTAGGTCAAATCTCAAACAAAAATAATATTGGGCAAATAAGGCAAGAAATCCCTATATTCAGATCTGAACTTGGTCAAATAGGCACTTCTCTCCACAAAGAAGAAAAACCCTAGAAAAAGAAACAAGAAGGATAGATTTTGGAGTTCTAGAGCCACTTTCACCATGGAACAACAAGGTTCCGACCTGTAGATATATAGTAGGAATAAGAGAAAAGAAATAAATGGAAGAAATAAGGTAATACTTACAGTTTTAGGTCAAGATCACTAGGAAGGTGCTTTAGGAACCCCTAAAGGAAGTCAATTGCAACCCTAGATTCTTTTTCCCAGAAGATCCCCACTTTCTTTTTCCTTGGATAGGAAATTCATAGAAGCACAGAGGGAGAATGAGGTTAGTAGAAGGAGGGAAGTGGTGGAGATCAAATGGATCGTTTGGGTTCTTAGGGATAAGTATATGAAACTTTAAGATAAAGAAAAAGAAAAAGTAAAAGTTGAAATTCCAGTATCTATCCAAGTGTCCATGGCCTTAAACTATTAAGAATATATAAGAAAACACATAAGAAGATCCCCAACCATCCATATAGACCTGATTATCTCACCTTTGTTGAATTTCCAAGCCAATCAAATAATTCATTAGTTGGTAACTACTAACGGTAGCTCATCCATGAAGGGGTAAGCCCTAAAATACCCTTAAGGAAAACACCTTCAAACCATGTCTCAACTAGGAGCCCCATGGCTCAAAATACTCAGGAATGATAATATAACATCTAAGTAACATAATATATGCGAAAATGGCAAAAAAAACCCCTCAATTGGGTAAATTATAGAAAAGACCAAAATGTACATAAAATTGCATAACTTGCTCAAACAATGTCCAAATTGGACCAAATTTGAAACGTAAGCTTGTATTATGATTTCAAAGCATATCACAATGTTATTTTAGGGTTCTAAGCATTAAAGTATCGTAATTAATCTTATTCAATTAATTAAGCAAGTTCAGGGGCCTTACAACTATAAACCCCTAACAAGGATTTTGCCTCAAAATCCTACGCAAAAAGAGATGGGTATTTTCCATGCATCTAATTTTCTAATTTCCATGTGGCATCCCCTATGCCATGGTGATTCCAAAAAACTTTCACTTGTATTATATCTTTTCTCTTCAGCTTTTTCACCCTTCTATCCAGGATCAACAGAGGACCCTCAACATAGGAGATATCCTCATCTAACTCAACCTCTATTGGTTGGATTGTTTGGTCAGTATCAACCTCTACTGGTTGGATTATCTAGTCAGTATCTGGATGCCATTTCCTCAACATAGAGATTTGAAAGACATTATGGAATTTATGTAGCTCTGGTGGTAGCTCCAACTTGTATGCTACCTTTCCAACATGAGCTAGGATAAGGTATGGTCTAATAAATCTAGGAGCCAACTTACCCTTCTTTTCAAACCTCAACACACCTTTCCAAGGAGAAACTTAAGATATACTCTATCTCCCACTTGGAAATCAAGTGGTCTGTGTTAGTTATCTACATAAGATTTTCATCTATCCAGGGTTGATTTCAAATGTTGTTGTATCACTTTAATCTTTTCTGTAGTCTATTGTACTAGATCAGGACCCAAAAGTTGATATTCACCTATCTCATACTAGCAAAGAGGAGACTAACATCGTCTCCCATATAGAGCCTCATAAGTAGACATATCTATGCTTCTTTGATAGCTATTGTTGTACGCAAACTCTATCAGAGTCAGATGTACATCCCAACTACCAAGAAATTGTAGCATACATGCCCTCAAGAGATCCTCTAAAGTCTGAATAGTCCTTTCAGACTAGCCATCAGTCTATGGATGAAAAGTTGTGCTAAATCTCAGTTTTGTTCCCATTGCTAAATGCAGACGCTCCCAAAAATGACTTGTAAACTGTGGACCTTTGTCAGAAACTATGGTCACTGGAATGCCATGCAAACAGACTATCTCATCAACATATATTTGTGGCAATTTCTCTATTGTAAACATCATCTTGATAGGTAGAAAATGAGCTGACTTGGTCAATATGTCTACTATCACCCATATGGAATCATGTCCCTTGGCTATCCTAGGAAGACCAACCACAAAGTCCATAGTAATATGATCCCATTTCCACTGTGGTATTGGTAAGGGTTGTAATGTCCATGTAGGCTTCTAGTGCTCAGCCTTCACAAGCTGACAAACGGGTCATTTGGCAATGAATCTGCCACTTCACGCTTTAGACCTGGCACCAATACATGTCTTTCAAGTTTTGGTATATCTTGGTACTTCCAGGATGCATTGCATACATGGAGGAGTGAGCCTCCTCAAGTACCATATTCCTCAACCCATCAACATAAGGAACTATTGTCCTATTGTTGTAACAAACTGTACCATCATCTGCCTCATGAAAGCCATCATACTTTTCATTGCCAATCCCCGATCGGATATTCTGTATCACAATATCATTCTGTTGTACATCATGAATCTTTTGTCTCAAGGTAGATTTGACTTGTAACTGTGCCAACAATCTTGCCAACAAGGAAAGTTCTAGCTGTACATTCATTTGGCGAAGAGACACTAGCATATCTCTCTTATGACACATCAAGGAATTTAATTATGCATTATCTACCGTTGATGATGAAGATAACTTTCTACTCAATGCATCATCTACCACATTTTATTTCTCTCTATGGTAGTCTATTGTGCAATCATAATCCTTAATCAGCTCCATCCATCTCCTCTACCTCATATTTAACTCCTATTTTAAGAAGATATATTGTATATTATTGTGGTCAGTGAAGATCTAACACTTTTCTCCATAAAGATAGTGTCTCCAGATCTTTAAGGCATGGACCACCATTGCAAGATCCAGATCATGTGTTGGGTAATTCTCCTCATGTTTCTTAAGCTGTCACGAAGCAAAAGAAATCACATTTTTATCCTACATCAACATGTATCCCAATCCATTATTTGAAGCATCACAAAAGACAATATAGACTTTTCCTTGCTCTGGAAGTACTAACACCAGTGCACTAGTCAACTTTTCTTTCAACAATTAGAAAGAACGTTGACACTTGTCATTCCAAGAAAAAGGAACATCCTTCCTGGTTAACCTAGTTAGGGGTAGCACTATAGAACTGAAGTCTTTGATGAACCTCCTGTAGTAACCTACCAGACCTAGGAAACTGCAGAGATATGTCGGTGTCTTTGGTTGTTCCCATTCTAGTACATATTCCACTTTCTTGGAATCAACACAAACACCTTTTATAGATATAACATGGCCCAGAAAAGACACTTTAGATACAAGAATTCACACTTGTTGAACTTAGCATATAGTTGATGTTGCCTCAACAAAGTCAGTGCCTGGTGAAGGTTTTGCTCATGCTGTTGATTATCCTTGGAGTATATTAGGATATCATATATGAACATGACCACACACTGATCAAAATAAGGTCTAAACACCCTATTCATCAGATCCATAAAAGATGCAAGTGCATTGCTTAGCTCAAACAACATAACCACAAACTCATAATGACCATACTAGTCCTAAAAGATGACTTGGGTATGTCATCAACCTTAATTCTCAACTGATGGTAACCTGACCTCAAGATATCTTTGAAAACATAGTGGCACCTCTTAACTGATCAAAAATATCATCAATCCTCGACAAAGGATACTTATTTTTTATTATCACCTTGTTCAACTGTTTGTAGTCTATACACAACCTCATTGAACCATCCTTGTTTTTAACAAACAACACGAGAGCACCCCAAGGGGAAGTGCTCGACCTGATAAAACCCTTCTATAATAGTTCTTGTAACTGTTTCTTTAACTCCTGCATCTCTGCGGGTGCCATTCTGTATGTTGACTGTGCTATGGGTTGTGTTCTAGGAACAAGATTGATCTCAAAATCAATATCTCTAGAAGGGGGAATGCTAGGAAATTCCTCAAGAAAGATATCCTTAAATTCTTGCACTACTGCTACCTCCTGGATATTAGGACCTCCCACCTTGGTATCCACTACATGAGCTAAGAAAGCCCCGAATCCTTGTCTCATCAACCGCTCAACTGTCATAGCTGACATCATACATGTAGGAAGAATCTTCCTATCACCCTGGAAAATCCACTGTACATCTCCATCATGGAACATCGCCACCTTAGTACTACAGTCTAAGACTACCTTGTATTTTTCCAAGGTATCCATTCCTAGGATTACATCAAAACCATGCATGTCAAGTGGCAAAAGATCCACTTGAATGTTGTGTCCAGAAAAAGAAAGAACGCAAGAAGGGCACACTTCCCGCAACTCAGAGGAATCAACCAAATGAGTCTCTAGCCACAGGCTATCAGATCTAAGACTAACAAGTAGATAACAACTATCTATCACCTGTCTGGTGATAAAAGAGTGTGTCACACCCGGGTCTACTAACACAAATACAAAATAAGAAGAAGACAAATCAGAATGAAATAACTCCATTTAACCTATCACGACTCATGGATTGGCCACTACTTCTGGATGGGTCATGGCATAGGACCTTCATGTCACCTACTACCGTCCACGTGCTCTGCTTGCTTGTCTAGAGGATCCTAGCTAGGATTCCTGACCACATCCTCTTCCACTACCACTACTAAACTATCATTGTTTTGGACCTTGTTGACTTTGCCTTGGATGCTGAGTCACCTCCTCATCTTTCATAGGACAATAAAGTTTTATATGCCCCACTTGCCCACACTTGTAACATGTTCTAGTGTCTTGATATGGCCTAAATGGCCATGTTACTAAAATCTATGAGGTACTGCGAGCTCCCATCAATAGAAAATTGTGACCTCTACCCTGACTCGGGGTCCACTGTGATGGTTCATGTGATCCTAGTTCAGTGAAGGTTGACCTTCCTTGCGAATGTGGCAGGAAAAATCTCAACTTCTTAAAGCCTCTAGATTATTGCCCTTAGCATTAGCTTCATTCTTCTCTATGGAAGACCTCTCAATCCTCCTTATGGATTCCACAAAGGTGGAAAACCTTTCCCTATTTTCTAGGACCGATGTTGTTGTAGTCAACTAAGTACTTAGGCCCTTTTCGAACCTACAGATCCTTTCTTTGTCAGTGGTTACCATGTGCGGGCAGAACCTCAAAAGCTCCATAAACTTTGACCCATACTCATTTATAGTCATATCCCCCTGACGAACCTTCTCAAATAGAAATATCTTCTCATCTAG
The DNA here is from genome assembly GCA_963693085.1 of Alisma plantago-aquatica. Taxonomy (NCBI): domain Eukaryota; kingdom Viridiplantae; phylum Streptophyta; class Magnoliopsida; order Alismatales; family Alismataceae; genus Alisma; species Alisma plantago-aquatica. Next base: position 1,077,938,554 of record OY856411.1, read on the forward strand.
ATAGGTATATGGAAAATATCGGCTAATAAATTTCCTCCAAAACTCCTCCCATCCTATCACAACTCCTGACCTTTTCTCCTCTTATATGGCCTACCAGTGGCCAACATACCCTTCAATAGGTATATCACATGCTTAACTTTATCTTGTTCAGCGATATTTAGGATTTTGAACGCCTTTTCCATATCAGTCAACCACATATCAACATATGTTGGATCAGAAGTACATGCATATTCAATCGCCCCATCATGTCTAAGACATTCAAATGTCTTCCTGACACCTTGGGACTCCACATTAGAGGTGGAAGCCCTAGCTTGAGGTGTTGGCGCTCTATCAGTGATATGTGTAATTGTGGCCATCATCTGTCTAAACATAGACTGAAACTCAGGATTGGACATCATTATCGGGTCTAGATGAGGCATTGCGGGCTGCTATGGCCCCACTTCTAGCACTCTCTCATCGCGTGTCTGCCTCCCAACACCTCCTCCCAGTGCAACATAGCTACTCTCAACATGTTCTTCACGTCCTCCAGACATATATGCATAAGCATAAACTATGATCAGATATGTTGTATACATAAGAATGAGCTCAAACCTAAGTCCTATGCCCCTGTAGAATCAGTAACCTAGAGCTCAGATACCAATAACTATGAAACCTTGCCACGCTAAACGAGATTACTCCAAACACAAAACACGATCAACTACTATTTAAACACATAGTCAAAAATGTGGAAGAATTTAAACCAATTCCAACAATGTAAATAAACTCTAGAACATTTACATAAAGGTCCATCATTCCATTCTCATATATTTTAACAAGTATTTACTTATGGGTATAAAGACCTCAGTCACATCCTACATACAAAAGATATTTCACATGTACATGTCATATATTTACAATCATTGGCATACTAACAAAATCTTGTGTCGATATGAGTATATCATCTAGAAAATACATCCCATACCCGAACCTGAGAGTACATGGATGATACTAGGACTCTACTACTAACATATACAACTAACCAACCTTTTGAATCTATTAATCACCAGGTTGGTTCTCTTCCACAACGTGACCTCAACCTCGTTGCTCGTGACCACCTAAAAAAATGTGGTGACCCACGGGTGAGACCCTATCCCAGTGAGAGATATAACTCTCTCCAACTTGTATTGATTATAACATATTAATTAATAGTATATACTTTGAGCAGTTAGGGTATTGAATAAATAATATGAACAGACTGAACAGTTTAAGCATACTAAGTAGTTAAGCAAATAAGTTGTAGCATCCAGTAGAATTACTCAATTTTCATAAGTCTGCATCTTGTAAGAACTATGTAGTGTAAAGACAATACAAGGGTTAATCAACCAATGTGATACGTATTAAACTCTAGAAATTATACTACACGGCTGGTATTATATCTTTTATTATGCCCTGGGGAGTTTGAGTCATACCACTCAAAGTGCAACTGACCACTGCGAAGTGTTATTCAGTTCCGTATAAGATCTAGGAGTGTTAGTATCCTAAGATCTCTTCCCCTCGGTCAGTACGAGTAAACTATAGTGACATACTAGTCAAACTGCCAACAGTGACATATAGTCAACTGATAACAACTAGTCTGTACTTGGTATAAGTTACGACACTAGAAACTAGGGTATACAAAACCCTCTAATCTGAGGTACAACTGCAACTGTCCTCAATCACATCAAATGTCAGAGGCATGACTATAGCCATCCTCCATAACCTGTATTTGTGGATGACAAGGATATATCCTCAACTTGCCACCCCCACATACTCAACATTATGCGCTCTGAGTTTCCCTTGGGAATCTTCATTTCACCATCCAGTAAGTTATGACACTAAAGATGGCTCTACAACACAGGGCTCTACATGATTAAGGTTACACTTTATTGATTACTACCAATTGAATGCATTAAGGCTTTATCATACAAGTGGACATTCAAACCCTAATTGTTTTCTAACAAGAGTATATGTATAACAACTTCAAAAGATATAAAACATTTGACAAATAAATCTTAATAACATTACCACATGCTATCATTCATTGCAAATTAATGGACCACACTTATCATGATACTAATACAAGATACCTATATCTTATCACATGTTCCAGAGTTTTAACCGTTATTGGAACATGAAGAGGATTTCACCTCAATCATGGATTAAAACATTCCCAAAGGTCGTGTAACATACTGAAACTCAGGGTCTTCCCTGCAATTTACCCACTTTTGAGCTTTTCTTTGCCTTTTAGTCCATTTGGACCTTTTCCATAAATTTTCCATCCTTTTTAATCATTTTTGGACTCCTTGTGCAATTTGAGCACAATTTGATGTTGAAATCACCTATTTACCCTCATTTATGATAATGGAGGGGTGTTTGCACAAATAACCCACTTAAGGTAATAATTAAGGGCTAATAATGCGAGATGGAATTTTATGTGAGAATATAACTAGATAATATTAATTTGGAGTTTTTTGGATAAATATATTAATAATAATAAGCATTTGAATTAATTATGAGCATATTAACCTCTTTACTTTCTCTCTCCTCCAATTTAATGATAAATGTGTGAAAATATATTTAAAGGTTGATATTTTGCTCTTAATACTCATATATAAGTATCACTTCGAATTTGACTCACTAATTGCATTAATATAATTATTTCATAATAATGCACACCTTTTAATGTGTTAAAATACACTTTAATGAACAATATATTAATTAAGGGCCTTATTGGATATAAATGCGAAATATAATTCGTTATAAATGTTAATATGAGCATGTGGTCCAAATTTGGTGATTTTTGGAATTCATTTGACCCCTCAAAATGATTTTATATACTTTTAATAAAGTGTAAATTAAAATGGTGAATAAATAACCCACCTTCACACCTCACTCATATTATGGACTAATTAAGATTGAAAATACATGTAATAAGTGAGAGGAGGACTCTTGGACTCCAAATCTCGAATTTGGGAACCAAGGGTTGCTTATAAAAGCAACACATAATTTATTTCTCTAGCATTATATTAAAATATGCTTTAATGATAAAAATAATTATTTGGATGCCAAAGGTTGGGTAAAACGCAAATCTAAGTGTATAGCATGAATCTAGACGTCATTAGCAACCTAGGGTTAAAATTTGGGGTCATTTGGAGTTCATTTGACCTTCCAAATGCAATAAACAAATTTTCATTAAAATGTGACATTATAGCCATCGATTTAATAGCTATGCACGTCATTTAAACCAAAGTTTGGCTTAAATACATGTCACGCGCACTGTAGACACGCCCGGCCCATGGTGGACTCAGATCCATCGGCTGATGTTAATTCTGACCACGATCCAACGGTCGACGGATCGTCTCCCACCTCCAGTTCAACTGAAAACGAACGCAAGCAACAGTAGCCCGCTCGTCCCCTCGGTTCTCCCTCGATTCTCCACCTTTTCTAGAAATTTCTTCACCCACACGTTCGTGGCGATCTCCCGAATCATTTAAGCTATCACTCGCCTAGCGAGGCACAGCGTAGCCCAAACGCCAGGCGGCGCCGGCCCTAGCCTCTCACGGCCATGTCCATCTCGGCTCAATAGGCTCGCCCACCTATAACATACCACCTACATTCCTCCTTCGGTCCCTTAGCAACTCGCCCAAACCATCAATTTCGCCAAAGGGAGCACGTGTGGTCGACGACGTGGAGTTTTTGCTGCTGTGCTTACGGAGCTTCTCCACAGAGCTAGGAGGAACCAGCGCCTAAAGTGATCGGTTAGTTGCGTTCCTTGTTCGAATACCTTCGTTTCGAGTACCTGAACGTCGAATTTGGTTAAGTATAGCAAAATCGCCCAAATGGGCAAGTTTGCACCCCACGGTAAGGCTGGGCGTAGCCTGAGGTTGAAGACGACGGCCAAATGACCGTTTTGCCCTCGCGCGCCCCTCCTCCCTAGTTCTTTAGCCGAGGGCAGATCCGTCAACCTCAAATCAGATTTTTACCTATTTAGCATTTAACTAGCCAATCTTGTTTAATTCATAGTAAATCACTCGGTTGTCATAAAATTATAAACAAATACTCGTTGGAAAGCTAAAAACCTGTAGAATCCTAATTTGTAAGTTTTGAACGTTATTTTCCATCATAAGCCTGATAATTAATTCAAACCTTAATTTAAATGTATAAAGTGATGTAAAATGATAATAATAGTGTTTTAACTCCGTTTTTTACAATAAAATATGTTTTATCGAGTAGAAAATTATTAGGGATCGTTTGGACCTATTTCCAGAACCAAAATCCAAAGCCTTTACCCATGGTTTATAAATATGGATATTTTACACTTAAAGTACCTTTAAGTAACCTAATACATGTGTAATGTTTGCAACTAGGGAAAAATGGAATGGTGATACAATCAACTTGGTGAAAGTAATGGTAATGAATCTAGAACAGGTATGTGCATCCTATTCTAGTATGTGAAAACCTATTTGAGTATGTGAGCCCTATTTTGTATGTGATGCCTATTTTTGGGTATGTGGATCCTATTTTAATTATGGAATTTAACTATGATGATAATGTGCAATACACCTACTCTCAGTTGGGTCTTTTCCAACCCCACAATCATTATTGTGCTAGCCTTTTTATTCTCCTAAATGCATATTTGTCTCTTTACTTATTTTATGCTTCTAATGCCATTGTGGCTCATTCTTTAGAACATGTGAATCATGCTTCTACATATGATGCCTCCTTTACTTGGAAATGCTTTAATCTTGTTGTTGCCTATGTTGGCTTATCCTTTTGAAATATTTGGAAGCATTGTATAATGTTGATGCTTGTTGACTCTCTTAATTCTTGGAACTCTTGGATATGGTTGTGACCTATGATGGTCTTGTTATTTGTTTATTTGGGTTTTATTCCCAATGTTTATGTTGCACCTTGTTATACTTACTATGCTGCCAAGTGAATGTTTATGCATGATATAGTTATTGGCCAATTGACAATGTAGTGTACATGAGTACAAACCACCCACAGGGCACTGAGGTTTTAGTCCTCCTGTCGGGCACTGGGGTTTTAGTCCCCCTGCCATTTTATATATTAGGCACTGGGGTTTTATTCCCCCTGCCACTTTTTAGGCACTGGGGTTTTAGTCCCCCTGCCATTGGTGAGGTCCGGTAGGTGCCTCACCCTACATTGAGAGGATGTTGAGTCATAATTTATATTCATGCAAATGTGATAATTGTTGATATTTAAATGTGGCAGTTTCTCTCTCTCATATTCATATATTTGCTTCATTTCTTTTGAAATCTCTTATTGTGGAGAATCTTTTATATTGTAAAGCTTTTTATTATTATTTGTCCTATACTTTCTTTTTAACACATACCTTGTTTTATCCCTCTCTTGCTGGATGACCCCAACCATCCAGGTTAGGATCAGAGTGCGCAGTGGAAGCTTGGTGGACCTAAAGCTAAGGATAGGATAAGAAGAAAGGAATATATAGCTTGAGTGATCATGTTTGCTTTTATGTTATATAGTTGTTTGCTTGGAGACAATGTTGTATTAGTTAAGTCTTCCTCTACCTAGATCCTAGTTGTTTGTATAAAGTTGTACTCCCAATTGAACCAAGGAACCATTGGTTTAAGGTTTAGTAAAATCTACAATTATATTGTTAAATCATCATATATGGTGATGACCTAATCTACCATTAATTGTGATCATTAGGTCACCATTGGTTGTTAAATTAGTAATACATTCATTTAACACCATCAAATATTAAGCTAATGTCATCATGGACTATTAGCATCATTAGAATACTCAGTGGATGGTAATTAAACTTCTAATTGAGACAAAACCTGACCTAAGGGGTTGACCATAGGTTTTCACCATAAAATTTGACACCCTTGATCACGAACATCAGTTGACAAGATAGGAACACCATTAATTGTTGAATGGTTTGACCAACGGTTGTGTGATAGGGAAGGAAATAGATTGAAAACCCTAATTTGAACCATCAATTGCTTTGTACTTAGAACCATAGGTTGTTGCTGTCAACCTATCCAAGATCATATTTTACCTTAGAAAGGTCGTACACATGTTTAAAAGTTCATATAGAATTGGAACAGAACATGGAACACCATAAAAAAATTCGTAACCCTAAACAAGCATGGTTTCTTTATGCTTAGATCATCACATTAAAGCATAAACATAGACTAACAAGCTTCTAGCAAGAAATATAAGTAAAGAATGTTATATAAATCACCTCGATAGAGTAAATCAGATTTGAATCTTGAGCAAATAAGGCAAGAAATCCTTATATATAGATCTGAACTTGGCCAAATAGGTAGTTCTCTCCACAAAGAAGCAAAACCCTAGAAAAAGAAACACGAAGGATAGATGTTTGAGTTATAGAGCCACTTTCACCATGGAACATCAAGGTTCCGACCTGGAGAGATATAGTAGGAAGAAGAGAAAAGAAATAAGGTAATACTTACACTTTTAGGTCAAGATCACTAGGAAGGAGCTTTAGGAACCCCTAAAGGAAGTCAATATCAACCCTAGATTCTTTTTCCAAGAAGATCCCCACTTTCTTCTTCCTTGGATAGGAAATTCACAAAAGCACAGATGGAGAACTATGCTTGTAGAAGGAGGGAAGCGATAGAGAGCAAATGGCTCGTTTGGGTACTTAGGGATAAGTATATGAAACCTTAAGATAAAGAAAAAGAAAAAGTTGAAGTTCTAGTATCTATCCAAGTGTCCATGGCCTTAAACTATTAAGAATATTCAAGCACACACACAAGAAGCTCCCCCTCCTTCCATATAGACCTGCTTATCTCTCCTTTGTCGAATTTCCAAGCCAAATAATTCATTAGTTGATAGCTACTAAAGGTAGCTCATCCATGAAGGGGTAAACCCTAAAATACCCTTGAGGAAAAAACCTTCAAATCATGGCTCAACTAGGATCCCCGTGGTTAAAAATACTTAGGAATGATAATATAACATCTAATGAACATAATATATGTGAAAAATTAACCCGAGCGATGTGGCTCGGTTGATTAAGGCATGGTTGCCCCCCCCGGGGGTCCCGGGTTCGAAACCCACCGTGTCACAACGTATTTACAACCTATTGGGTCATCCGGGCTCTGGCACCTATTTGGGGAGGGGGGCAGCCTAATGTCCCTTTCATATCCAAAAAAAAACCCTCAATTGGGTAAAGTGCAGAAAAGTCCAAAATGTACATGAAATTGCATAACTTGCTCAAACAATGTCCAAATTGGACCAAATTTGAAACTTAAGCTTGTCTTATGATTTAAAAGCATATAACAAGGTTATATTAGGGTTCTAAGCATTTAATTATTGTAATTAATCTTATTCAACTCATTAAGCAAGTTCAAAGGCCTTACAACTATAGACCCCTAACAAGGATTTCGCCCAAAATCCTACGCAAATAGAGATGGGTATTTTCTATGCATCTCATTCTCAAGTTCCCATGTGGCTTCCTCTATGCCACGATGATTCCACAAAACTTTCACTAGTATTATATCTTTTCTCATCAGCTTTTTCACCCTTCTATCCAGGATCAACATAGGACCCTCAACATAGGAGATATCCTCATCTAACTCAACCGATATTAGTTGGATTGTCTGGTTAGTATCTGGATGGCATTTAATCAACATAGAGATGTGAAAGACATTATGAAATCTATGTAGCTCTAGTGGTAGCTCCAAATTGTATGCTACCTTTCCAAGACGAGCTAGGATAGGGTATGGTCCCATAAATCTTGGAGCCAACTTACCCTTCTTTCAAAACCTCAGCACACCTTTCCAAGGAGAAACTTAAGATATAGTTTATCTCTGACTTGGAACTCAAATGGTCTGCGTCAATTATCTGCATAAGATTTCTATCTGTCCTGGGCTGCTTTCAACTGTTGTTGTATCACTTTAATCTTTTCTATAGTCTGTTGTACTTGCTCAGGACCCAAAAGTTGATATTCACCTATCTCATACCAGCAAAGAGGTGACCGACATCGTCTCCCATACAAAGCCTCATAAGGAGCCATATCTATGCTTCTTTGATAGATATTGATGTATGCAAACTCTATCAGAGTTAGATGTACATCCCAACTACCAATAAATTAAAGCACACATGCCCTCAAGAGATCTTATAAAGTCTGAATTGTCCTTTCAGACTGGCCATCAGTCAATGGATGAAAAGTTGTGCTAAATCTCAGTTGTGTTACCATTGCTGATTGTAGACGCTCCAAAAAAATGACTTGTAAACTATGGACCTCTATCAGAAACTATAGTCACTAGAATTCCATGCAGACAGACTATCTCATTAAAATATATTTGTGCCAATTTATCTACTATAAATGTCGTCTTGACAGGCAGAAAATGAGTTGACTTAGTCAATCTGTCTACTATCACCCATATGGAATCATGAACCTTGGCTATCCTAGGAAGACCAACCACAAAGTCCATAGTAATATGATTCCATTTCCACTGTGGTATTGGCTAGGGTTGTAATGTCCATGTAGCCTTTTGTTCCTCAACCTTCACCTACTGACAAACTAGACATTTGGCAATGAACTTTGCCACATCATGCTTTAGACCTAGCCACCAATACATGTCTTTCAAGTTTTAGTACATCTTGGTACTTCCAGGATGCATTGCATACATGGAGGAGTGAGCCTCCTCAAGTTCCATCTTCCTCGACCCATCAACATCAGGAACTACTACCCTATTGTGGTAACAAATTGTACCATCATCTGCCTCATGAAAGACATCATACTTTTCATTGCTAATCCCTGATCGGATGTTCCGTATCACAATATGATTCTATTTTGCATCATGAATCTACTATCTCAAGGTAGGTTTCACTTGTAACGGTGCCAACAATCTTGCTAACAAAAAAACTTCTAGCTATACATTCATCTGGCAAAGAGGCAGTAGCATATCTCTCTTATGGCACATCAAGGAATTTAATTGTGCATTATCTACCGTTGATGATGAAGATGAATTTTTACTCAATGCATCAGCTACCACATTTGCTTTCCCTGGATGGTAGTCTATTGTGCAATCATAATCCTTAATCATCTCCATCCATCTCCTCTGCCTCATATTCAGCTCTTGTTTTGAGAAGATATATTGTAGATTCTTGTGGTCAGTGAAGATCTGACACTTTTCTCCTTAAAGATAGTGTCTACAAATATTTAAGGCATGGACCACCGCTACAAGCTCCAGATCATGTGTTGGGTAATTCTCCTCATGTTTCTTAAGATGTCATGAAGCAAAATAAATCACATTTTTATCCTGCATCAACACGCATCCCAACCCATTCTTTGAAGCATCACAAAAGATAATATAGCCTTTTCCTTGCTCTGACAGTACTAACACTGGTGCACTAATCAACTTTTCTTTCAACATATGGAAAGAACGTTGTCACTTGTCATTCCAAGCAAAAGGAATATCCTTCCTGGTTAACCTAGTTAGGGGTAATGCTATAGAACTAAAGTCTTTGATGAACCTCTTATAGTAACATGCCAGACCTAGGAAACTATGGATCTCTGTCGGTGTCTTTCGTTATTCCCATTCTAGTATAGATTCCACTTTCTTGGGATCAATACAAATGTCTTTTGCAGATATAACATGGCCCAGAAAAGACACTTCAAATAACCAGAATTCACACTTGCTGAACTTAGTATATAGTTGATGCCGCCTTAACAAAGTCAATGCCTGGAGAAGGTGTTGCTCATGTTAGTTACTATCGTTAGAGTATACCAGGGTATCATCTATGAACATGACCACACACTGATCAAGATAAGGTATAAACACCCTATTCATCAAATCCATAAAAGCAACAAGTGCAATGCTTATCCCAAACGGCATAACCACAAACTCATAATGACCATACCTAGTCCTAAAAGCTGACATGGGTATGTCATCAGCCTTAATTCTCAACTGATGGTAACCTGACCTCAGGTCTACCTTTGAAAACACAGTGGCACCTCTCAATTGATCAAAAAATCATCAATCCTCGGTAAAGGATACTTATTCTTTATTTTCACCATGTTCAACTTTCTATACTCTATACACAACCTCATTGAACCATCCTTCTTTTTAACAAACAACACAGAAGCACCCTAAGGGGAAGTGCTGATCCTGATAAAACCCTTCTCTAATAGTTCTTGTAATTGTTTCTTTAACTCATGCATCTCTGTTGGCACCATTCTATATGATGACTGTGCTATGGGTTGTGTTCTAGGAACAAGATTGATCTCAAACTCAATCTCTCTAGGAGGAGGAATGTTCCTTAGGAAAGACATCCTCAAATTCTCACACCACTGGTACCTCCTGGATACTAGGACCTCCTGCCTTGGTATCCACAACATGAGCTAAGAAAGCCTCACATCCTTGTCTCATCAACCGCTCAGATGTCATAGTTGACATCACCCTGGAAAATCCACTGTACATCTCCATCATGGAACATTGCCACCTTAGTACTACAGTAAAAGACTACCTTGTATTTTTCCAAGGTATCCATTCCTAGGATTACATCAAAACCATGCATGTCAAGTGGCAAAAGATCCAATTGAATGTTGTGTCCAGAAAAAGAAAGAACGCAAGAAGGGAACACTTCCCGCAACTTGACAAAATCAACCAAACAAGTCTCTAGCCGCATGCTATCAGATCTAAGACTAACAAGTAGATAACAACTATCTATCACCTCTATGGTGATAAAAGAGTGTGTCACACCTGGGTCTACTAACACCGATACAAAACAAGAAGCAAATAAATCATAATGAAATAACTCCATTTGACCTATCACGACTCATGGATTGGCCACTGCTTCTGGCTGGGTCATGGCATAGAACCTTGTTGTCACCTGCTACCATCCATGTCCTTTGCTTACTTGTCTAGAGGATATTGCCAAGGATGCCTGACCACATCCTCTTCCACTGCCACTACTAAACCGTTGTTGTTCTGGACCTTGTTAACTTTGCCTTGGTTGCTGAGTCACCTCCTCATCTTTCATAGGGCAATAAGGTTTTATATGCCCCACTTGCCCGCACTTGTAACATGTTCTAATGTCTTGATATGGCCTAAATGTCCCTATCACTGAAACTGATGAGGTACTGTGTGCTCCCGTCGATGGAAAAATGTGACCTATACCCCAACTTGGGGTCCACTGCGATGGTGCATGTGATCTTGGTTCAATGAAGGTTGACCTTGGTTGCGACTGTGGGGGGAAAAACCTCAACTTCTTAAAGCCTCCAGATGAATGCCCTTGAAACTGCATAGGTCACTTCTTAAAATTGGCTTAACGCTTCTCTATGGAAGACCTCTCAATCCTCCTTATGAATTCCACAAAGATGGAAAACCTCTCCCTATTTTCTAGGGTTGATGTTGTTGTAGTCAAATCAGTACTGAGGCCCTTTTCGAACCTACAGATCCTTTATTTGTCAATGGCTTCCATGTGTGGGTAGAACCTCAAAATCTCCATAAACTTTGACTCATACTCATTAATAGTCATATCCCCCTGACAAATCTTCTCAAACTAAGATATCTTCTCATCTAGATAGGTCTCTGGAAAATATTAGCTAACAAATTCCCTCTGAAACTCCTACCATCCTATCACAACTCCTGACCTTTTCTCCTATTCTATGGCCTACCAGTGGCCAGCACTACCCTTCAACAGGTATACCGCATGCTTAACTTTGTCTTCTTCAGTGATGTTTAGCATTTTGAACACCTTTTCTAGCTCTGTCAACCACATGTCAGCGTCTGTTGGATCAGAATTACTTGCATATTCAATCGCCCAAACACGTCTAATATGTTCAAATGTCTTCCTGACATCTTGGGACTCCACATTAGAGGTGTCTACCCTAGCTTGAGGTGCTGGCGCTCTGTCAGTGATATGTGTAATTATGGTCATCATATGTCTAAACATAGAATGAAACTCAAGATTGACCATCATTGTTAGGTCTAGATGAGACATTGCAGGCTTCTCTGGCCCCACTTCTGGCACTCTCTCATCGCGTGCCTCCCTCCCAACACCTCCTCCTGGTGCAACATAGCTACTCTCAATGTATTTTTCATGTCATCTAGACATATCCGCATAAGCATAAACTATGATGAGATATGTTGGATACATAAGAACATACTCAAACCTAAGTCCTATGTCCCTATAGACTCAGTAAACCTAGAGTTCTGATACCAACTTAATTGTGACACCTTGCCATGCTAACCGAGATTACTAAAAATACAAAACACAATCAACTACTAATTAATCACATAGTAAAAAATGTGGAATAATTAAAACCAATTCCAACAATGTAAATAAACTCTAGAACATTTACATAAAGGTCCATCATTGCATTCTCATATACTATAACAAGTATTTACATATGGGTCCAAAGACTTCAGTCACATCCTACATACAAAAGATATTTCACATGTACATGTCATATATTTACATATGGGTCCAAAGTCCTCAGTCACATCCTAGGGTTGATAGGTTAGTAACACAAAGTAACACACCACTTTTAATATTACACGAGCGGAAGCATTTTTGTCAAGGTGGGTGTAACAATATGCTAATCATGCAATTAAAGTAAATAAAAAACTTTGTGTTGATTTAAAATTGATTCATACATAGTTCTTGGTAAAAGAAAACTACATCATAATCATCCTTGAGATCTAATCTAATTGATAACATGACTAAGTATAAGGTAATTGTTATCTAAATATCTGGATCTTTTGGGCAACTGGGACCCCACCATGAAATGCTTGAAGGTATCCTAATCTTGATTTTCTTTTTTATCCTTCACTTGCTCCAAGTCTTGTGGACATCTCGTCCCCAACCATGAAAAACAAACATCACATCAATAAGTGGTATTTGGCACTTTATATGACATAAAAGTAGATATAACTTGACATGAGTAAGATTGATGTGAAATAACTTGACATAAACTTGAACATGGTTTTCGTTAAGCATTCATGATTCATTAATGACATGACGAATTGAACATGTAAGTATATGCCTCCCTCTATGACACCCACTTAGGAGCACATGATTGCTTGGAAAGTCCTTAATGCCAGGAAATCCCTTGATGACCCCATGAGGTCCATGATTCCAAAGCATATAAAAACTAATTCAATTCCATTTATCTTAACATTAACTTTGACATTTACATTAACATTTTCTTTATCCTTTAACTTTAACATGATGGGGTTTCTCCCCTTGAATTCTAATGGAATTTCTCCCTCATAATGTCTTAATGGGATTTCTCCCTCATAAACCATAATAGGGGTTCCCCTTATTGAGAATGATTCATTAATCTTATGTCATTATCAAAATTCATAATTAGGGTTTTACCATATATTAAGTAATCAAGTAATCAAACAATGATAAGTATACATAATGTCTTTTGAGAAAACATTCACAATTCATGAATCTTAATAAAGTGCATAATCATAAGTAACACGCATTAAATCAAATTACTTGTGTCAAACATGCATGACCCGTTTACCTAGAGTAAGTCACCCTAGGGTTAAGTTAAGTCTTATGACTTGATTGAGTCCTCTAATCACACTATAATTAGATTAGAAACATAACATGTATAAAGTTCATATTCCATAGACCCTAATTTCTTTCATTGATTATTGAAGGGTCTGAAAGTGAAAAGAAGATTTTAAAAATAACTCTAATTGATAGATTATTGAAAATCCTTTCCAACATGTATTTTTTGATAATCTAATGAATTACTATGAATTTTGCAAAATTTGACCAATTAGAGAATTGAAAAAATCCATGCAGGCATTCATTATCTAAAAAAGCATTGGGGCCCCTATGACATGGACTAATTAGAGATGACTGTGCAGCATGAGCCCACTCAACACAAATCATGTGGGGTCACTAAGTCATGCACGTCAAAAGGACCAAAAATACTATGCTATATGATAACCCCAAGTGAAATGGCATGGGCACCATGGTCATTTCAAGACCTGGGTTTTCCTCTAATACAGGCCATAGATCACGAGCAACAACTATGATGATTTTCACATGTGATTTCACATGGCAACCCGACTCAGTCCAAATGGAGAGGAGCACTAGCTTTGTGTTGTTGTTATGAAGCTAGTGACCCCTTGCTAGGGGTTAAGGCATGGCCGGAGCTGTAACCTTGACTCGTCAAAGAAAACACAGAAAATAGGAACAATAAGAGGAACAAGATGAGAAGAAAAAGGAGGAAAAAATTAGGTGCTCATGACCAAAAGAACACATGCTAGCATCTAGTGGGGTTAGAGCGAGACGACACAGACTGAAACATGGCACAAAATAGTGACGGTGTCAATTTTACGCAAATTTTCACAGAATCAAGCAAAGGTATAGGATCCTAAGGTATACCTCAACTTGTCGCTAGAAAGGAGTTGGTCGAGCTTCCTGGAAATGAAACAAACTCAAAATAAGTCTATCCATGGTAGGAGAATCACATGAAGGCCAAGGTGGCAACCACCAATGAGATAATGGAAATAGCTGTAGGGTACCTTGCTTGGGACAACTGCGAGACAAACTGGAGGTACAAGAACATCAAGTGGGTTCAATTGGTTCTCATCGATGCGTCAGTTGCACAGAATTGTGTGCAGGATGCTGGTGTAGATTGATGGTTGCCAGAGGAGAAGAATGAGATAGCCAGGCAATCTAGGGACTTCTAGTCATGAATTGACTGAGGAGGAGGAATGTGGGTGGCCAAATGGACATTCTGATCCATTTAATAGGAAAGAGAAGACCCATGGCATCATCTACAACTCGATCCACGAGACAGGTAGGAAGCCCTAATTAGGTGTTTCGTCAATAGGTAACAAGGAGAAAGGAGTGAGGGATCAATGGAATTGGGAGAAATAGGCAGATTTAACGGCAAAGATACTTCCGTGTGAGGAGGGGATATGAGGGAGAGGGCAGTCAGGGAAGGAAGCGGGAGTACTATGTCTAGTCTTACAAAAATATCAGGAGTCGGGGACCGTCACACTAGGTCTTGATCAAATAGGAGCTGTTGGATGGCACATGAAAGGGAAGTCTATTGAATGTAACATGTGGAACTCGAAAATAACTATATCATAGATTACATTTATTGCATTAAATCAATTGGAATTCAAATCTTACTCAAACAATATAGTAACTTGTTTAATTCATTTGAAGGGTCAAACATGGTCAAAACTTTTGACCACGTTTGGACCACATGTGAATTAAGGAATCTAGATTCTTTATATCTCCTTTGATTTCTATTTTTCACATAATTTCCATAATTGTCACTCTACTTGATTTTAATACATTAAAAGGTGTTATGTGATACATTTTCCCCTTAATTTCTTTCCCTTGAGTCAAAAATGAGATAATAACTTATTGCTCACTAGTTATATGTTTTTTGAAATTCAAATCTATTGTCTTGGTCTTTTATTTCCTCTAAGCATCATGAATGATAGAAGAGAGAGAAAATGGAAAAAGGGAAACTAATGGTATACCATCTTTGAATTAATTGAAATTCATAATCCTCATATGAAAGGAGAAAAGTATTCTGAGTCACTATTTATTCTTCTCACTTCATTAACCCCCATGAAATTTCATTTCATAATATTTTTGTACTAAGACCCTCAACGAATTTTGTTTAATTAAAACCACATTATAAGGCTTAGATTATTCTTGAAAATTCAGGATGTTGCACACAAGGACCCAAAACTCAACCCTATGTGAGTATGACCTATTGGTTGGATGCATCATCTAAGAACAACATAAACTCCTAAAAAATCA
This sequence comes from Alisma plantago-aquatica, assembly GCA_963693085.1. Classification (NCBI taxonomy): domain Eukaryota; kingdom Viridiplantae; phylum Streptophyta; class Magnoliopsida; order Alismatales; family Alismataceae; genus Alisma; species Alisma plantago-aquatica. Next base: position 1,077,954,349 of record OY856411.1, read on the forward strand.
TTCACAACTAAAAGATACATAATTAACCCTCGTACCTTGATGATTCTTATCTTGGCTTATTTGGTTAAACCTTTTAAGGGTTGGAGTGAAATTGGTTGGTAGTACAAGGATGGATGGATTTTGAGGATGAAATCCTCTTTAAGGGGTGGAGTGTTGTAACATACTAAAACTTAGCATCTTGGCTCTAGAAACCCCAATCCATTGTATAAAAGATTGGTATGATTGGTTCTTTAGATTTGATCAAACTAGGATAAAATTATACCTTAATGCACATAGTTAATGTATGCAATATAGATAAATTGAAGGTAACTAGTATGGGAGCGCTGAGGCGATAGGGGGAGATCCTTGGACGTGCGTGTCCTTGACGGCGTCGCCGCCGTTCGCTCGGGCTAGGCACTCTGCCTACCGGAGGCCACCATCGCTAGTAGGTTTCTTCCCGTTCAAGATGCTGCCTTCGCCCCTATTGTGAAGGGTGACGAGACAATCCACACAAGATCGAGGGATGCAACTGGTCGTTGCGGAGAGGAGAAATAAGATGATCTCGACAGCAGTCTCACCGGAGGAGGTGCTTCCCGACATCAGGGTCGTGATGGACAGTGAAGGCACGATGCAAGAATCGCCGGCTAGGGCTTCAGTGGTGGAAGAGCGGAGGGATGATAGACACGAACGAGATGAGACCGAGTGGAAGGAGGAGCCAGAGTCCAGCAGTCCTTGGATGATGCAGCCGTAGGAAGATACCCAGGGTTCCGTTGATGAGGGAGCACCACCACCGCCACCAAGGGAGGAAGTTGACGTAACTCCTATGGTGATCGAGCCGGCCTGTCCGACGATAGATCTTATTGGTCCGGTAAATCAAGCGATGCGGTCATCTGAGACTAGAATGACGGAGGATATTGCTGTCCCAAACCCTAGGTAGGTGCCTGCTCCGACACCCATCTCACAGCCGGTAGGCTCGCTGCGGCCCCAGAGGAAGACACCGCTATATGGGATCCCCCACGACACATGCTTCAAATGTATGGGGAGAGGCCATTGGCAGGCGCAGTGTAGAGGAAGCAAGGTTTGCTATAAGTGTTGAAGACCGGGTCATGTGGCTGCTAGATGCACGCAGTATACGCCGAGATCGAGGCCGCCAGACGTACACTCAAGGACGACGTTTCCACCATTGCCGTCGGGCATCCCGGCCAGGGGCAGTCCACAGCACATCCCTAAGCGCATCACCGTTAATGTCGGGCCTGACGATGAGATGCGCAGAGTGAAGATGATGGCGTTAGAGAGGGAGGTAGAGATATCTTGGCCCTATGGTGTTCAATGGAAGGAGCTTTGCCCTTTCTTGCGACAGTGCTGGCCCAATGCTGCGGACCTATACAGATTTGCGGAACGTAAGGCTGTTGCTTTCTTCTCATGCGATAAGGAGGCGAAGGAAGAAAAGGAGAAGGGAGTACCGGATATGCACAGGAAAAAAATTGAATTGCAACACATGAGCAATGGAGAACATCACCAACGGAAGGAGGATTTCTGGTTTTGGGTAGCAGACATCCCTATTACCTGCAGAGATGATGACACGATGGAGAAGATTATATCACCTTTCGGAAAACTGAGGTTCATTTCAGACTGGCAGAAAGAAAAAGATGACTTATCTGGCCTGATTATCCTGGTAGAGGCATTCAGTGAAGATGTCCCTCAATTTGTATCTCTTACTTACGGGCAGCGTCGGACGTCTGTACAATTCTTCATGGTGGCAAGAGGGCCGGTGGGGTCATATAGCACGAAGCTTACTGAGTATGGGAGAGAGTCAGGGATACCTAGGGAGGCCTTAACTGTGCAGGAGAAGACGATTGTATCTAATGCCATGGTGGTTGTGTTAGACAGAGCCTCAGATTTGAGAGAGATCCCCCAGGCGAGGAGCCCACCCCCGGTCAGACAGCACCATAGATCACCAAGACGAGTGGTCGTGGATAGAGAGGGAAACAACATATTTTTGTCGAACAGGCGACTGGAGGATTTCATTTTCCTTAAGAGTAACTATGTTGATCATAGGAGGTCATCTGGAAGGAGTCATAGCAGACATAGAAGAGATGGTGATGATAGCCGGTACCACAGACGTTATCATTCCAGGACGAGACACTCAGACTACGACGATGAATTTTTTGATGGTTACTGGTCGGAATTGGAAGGGGGGTATAGCCCCTGATCATTTTTTGGCTCTGGTGATATCGACGGCACAAAGTTAATATGGACTTTACTTCTATTTTTTGGAACATCAGAGGGGAATCTAATAATCCTACGAGGAGAGTTCTAAGAAGAATTTGTGGTAGATATAAACCAAGTGTGGTGTGTTTGTTTGAGCCGTTTCTCCATGTTGAACAGGCCGCAGAACTCATGGACATTGTGAGACTTGATTGGACGGTGGATAATCAAGAGGAGGAAGGGAAGATTTGGTTCTATGCAGACAAAGATACAAATCATTTTGTTTTCAAGAGTCATAGGCAACACATCACGGTGAGTTTGGAGGCCAGCGATGGGGCAAAGTTCTTTGTTACATCTATATATGCCAGTTGTGATAACCTTGAGAGGAGGTCGCTGTGGAAAGAGATAATGACTATGGCGGAACATATAGGAGATGAACCATGGATGATTGCAGGTGACTTCAATGTGGTACGCAACATGAGGGAGAGACGAGGCGGAAACACTCTAGGATATCAGGACATGCTGGATTTCAATACCTTGATTGCGGATGTTGCTTTGGATGAAATTCTGTTTGAAGGTAGTCAATTCAGTTGGGTGAACAAGAAGATTCTCACACCTACTATGTGGCAGAGAATAGATAGAGGGTTAGTTAATGAGGCGTGGATGGTGGCAAGGCTGGCAACCAGATCGATACACTTAACCAGAGATAGAGTTTCTGATCACAATCCAATAGTGACAATTCCAGGTGAGCAAGCATTAGAGCGAAAGGTGGCACATTTTGTTTTCATGAAGGAGTGGCTTGAGCATGAAGATTTCTTAAAGGTGATTGAACAGGTGACTGGGCACCCATATTTTGTTTTTTGTCACAAGCTTAAAAGAGTTAGATCAGCCTTGCATAGATGGAGCAAAGAGTCCTATGGAGAAATCAAACAACGCATCATAGATCTGGAGGATGTGGTATTTACTACACAGGTTGCGTTCGATGGGAACCCAACTATGGCAAATGAAGCAAACCTGAGGTCGGCAGAAAATGAACTGCAACAATTGTTGGATGAAGAAGAGGTGATGTGGAAAGAGAAAGCGAGAATAAGCTGGCTTCAAGGCGGGGACCGTAATACGAAATTTTATCATGCTACCGTCAAAGCTAGAAGGAAGCACAGGAGGATTAATAGCATGGTCTTGTAGGATGGCACGTGTGTATCAGATCCAAAGATGATGGCAGAGGTGGCGGTGGACCTTTATAAACATTTCTTCAATGAGGTGGTGGAAACAAATGAACCTGATTTGGAGGATTTCTTACAAAACATCCCGGAATTGGTATCTATGGACGAAAATTTTTCCCTTCTCGCTGTCCCCCGTGAAGAGGAGGTTGTGAAGACCTTACTAAAGATGGACTCCTCAGCAGCTCCAGGTCCGGATGGGTTCACGGGGTTGTTCTTCCGGGCTGCGTGGTCCATCATTGGCGCAGATTTTATGAAGATGATAGAGGTTTTCTTTCGAGGAAAACCTTACTTTAGGGGCCTTTTCTACTGCTGAATTCTACTTATTCCAAAGGTGGATTGCCCAAAGAGACTTCCAGAGGACTTCAGGCCAATATCTATTGAAAATGTTGCCCTCCGTATTCTTGCTCGTATTCTCAGTGATAGGATGGCTCCCATGATGCCGAGATTGATTTCCAAGGTACAAGGTGCTTTTGTTAAAGGATCCGACATCACTCATCATGTCAGGCTTGCGAAGGAGCTGATGCATGACATCAATAGAGGCCAAGGGACACCCAATGTGATTCTAAAGTATGATATGTCGAAAGCTTATGATAGGACTGACTGGAATGTTCTGTGGAGAGTGATGCAGAAATTTAGGTTTAGTATGGATATGGTGAAGTTGTGCTTAAGCTTCTTTTCTAATACATGGGCTACCGTCACGATTGGGGACGAGACTGGAGGTTTTTTCCGATGAGTAGAGGCCTTAAGCAAGGTTATGCGCTATCCCCTTTCTTGTTCATTCTTTTCGAGGAGATTCTATGTAGAAAATTGCTGAAGATAGAAGAGGAGGGTCACATCTCAAGATTCAAGATAAGGGAGGAGGCGATTCCGCCAAGAATTCTATTATATGCGGATGACATTGCTTTATTTTTCAATGCTGATCAGAGATCGATGGAGAAAATTAAGAATATTTTTGAGGCGTATGAAAGGGCTATGGGGAAACGAATCAATAAAGATAAATCTATATGTGTAGTAGGTGGGAAAGATTTGGAGATGATAAATAGAGTGGCTATTTGTATGGATATGGGGGCAACAAAGATTCTATCACCTACCTGGGTATCCCTATAACAAAAGGAAGAATGAGACTCAACAACTTCGAGTTCTTGATGAAGAAGATTGTAAATAAATTCACAGCTTGGAGATCCAAACTCCTATCCTTCGCGGGAAGAAGACTACTAATCACTCATGTGCTATCATCCATTCCTGTATATACGGCGGCTGCGATTGGCGTTCAGGTGGGGATTGCAGACCACATTGAGAGGAAGCTTTCTCATTTCTTGTGGGCGGGCAGAGATGAACAACACAGGAAAGCATGGCTCGGTTGGCACAGAGTTGCAAGACCTCTATCTCAAGGTGGGCTTGGGATTCCATTGCTCCGTCTGATAAATGATGCTTTCGTTGGGAAGGCTTGTTGGGAGGTGTTGACGTCGAATTCAATATGGGCCAGTTTCTGCAGGAGGAAGTATGCCAATGTGGTAGCAGGTCGTGATAATGTCTATCATGGTTCCTTGAAGATGGGACTTTCTCCTTCTCCGTATTGGAAACGTATATGGGATATGATGCTGAGGGTGTTCCCTATGTGTAGATGGGTGGTAGGGAGAGGTGAAATTTCTTTCTGGGACTCGAGGTGGTGTGAGCAGCGGTTGACGCATCATGCTAGATTCTCTAGTGATAGAAGACATCCTTTTCTTGTTAAAGACTTCTGGATTGAAGGCCAGGGATGGGATTGGGAGTTACTGAGGATGATAGTTGACGATGATGGGTTAGATATCATCCGTGAATCTAACGCATGGATCGCTGATGTGGAAGATAAAATGATATGGAGTTCGGGGTTGAGAGGTGTGTTCTCTATGAGATCGTTCAAAAAACTATTGATGGTAGACAGAAGGGAGGGTCTGCTTGGACTGGAGTGGATTTGGAGGAGTAGCTTCCCTAAGGCAGTGGCATTCATCTGGAAGTCTGTTAGAGGGGCCACATCAACTGATGATAATATTAAAGCTAGATGTTGCATTCCCTATGTATCTCGATGCAAATGTTGTGAGGAGCCGCACGAGGAGAGCATTGGACACCTAATTTTCCATGGGCGAATGGTGGGTTTCTTTTGGGGTAAATTTTCCGAGCTGATAGACATGCATCCACCTACTGATGTAAGATCTCTAATAGATACCTGTGTGTTGGGGAAGGGGAAGAAACTAAAAGAGTGGCTAGCTGGAAACTTGGCGGTTCTGATCCCTTATAGCATATGGAGGTTAAGATGCCAAGCTAGATTCGAGGAGAAACATAGACCATTATCTCATGAGTGGAGTTGGGTTATTGCGGCGCTAAACATATAGCTGAAGAGGAGATATTTTGTGTTAGATACAGATAACACCATTTATACCCGGATGAGGGAGGCGAGCCTGACTAAACCGCGAGTCTTGATGAGACAGGTTGAGTTGGTGAGATGGCAGACTCCTGACCTGCATAATCTTAAGCTCAACCTCACGATCGGGAGAGATAGAGATAATCAAGGAGTTTCTCGCAGGTGGGCGGCGGGAGTTATAAGAAATCAGAGGGCTAATATCTGCCTTGTATTTAGAGCTTGGCTCAGGAGTACGGATTACATACTTGCTTATATGCAAGCGCGTGCTATCGGGTTGAAGATAGTGAGGGACCATGCACTGGTCATTTCGTGTATTGAGATTGATGAGGCGTACATGTATGACATCTTATGGAACAACGGGAAGGAACCATGGAAGACGACACCGTTCGTTAGGGAGCTGCGAGAGGAGCTTGATTCTGCTTTGATATATGGGTCCTTGGTTCACAAGGTCATCAACTCGATACCTCGTGAACTAGGGAAATGGGGCAGCATGTTGAATGAGCCATTCATTGCTTCATATGCACTGAATATGCCACGTAGAATTAGAGGTATGGCGGCGTTAGAGAAACGTAGAGTACCTTACATTATATTGAAGTGTGTTGTTGGTTAGGTTGTTATGATGTATCTGGTTTTTTTTATTGTTTTTACCTGCACTGTTATAAGCAGGAGCTGTAATTGTTGGATGATTGTGCCCGTAAGAGGGGTGTGGGATGAATAAAAGCGACCCCTGGCTTAACTAAAAAAAACTGAAGGTAACTCAAATATATATAGGCTTGCAACAAATATAGCACATTATGCGATAATAGGTTCTATAATCAACGTCACATATCATAATTCATTTATATTAACATAATGCATTAAATGTGTGCTAACATGTAAGTGAGTACATAAAATAAGTCACATGTGTTTCCTTTTCTAATTTATATTCACATATTGGTTAAGAAATGTTTAATGAGAGGTAAAATGTTCTTAATACAAAAATTAGAATAGTAATTGGCGTTTACATGTCCACAAATATAATTGGTGCATCATCACCTAAATAAATATTGAATTAATGGTCTTAATGGGTAAAATGAGAAAAATATGGAAATTCTTGCATAATTATTATAAGGAAACTCCCTTGGGAACAAGGTCAGGATAATATGACTCAACATAATGAATATTGATAATAATGACCAAATGTTATAATAAGTTTAAGGGTGTAGTTCCTTAGCCAAATTATACTAGAACTTATAGTAGGAAATTCCAAAACCAACATCTAATAAGAAAATTGAATTCATTGAATCATAATTAGTTAGGATGCCAAGTTTCAATTTTATTAAATAAGCATAGATGACATATTTTCATCAAGGAAGAAAACCTTAGTTAAAATGGGAAATATTAAATAATACATTAAATGTTCTCAAAAGGTAAATCTAATGGTAGACTCAGTTTCTACATGATGCAATTACATCATGCATCAATTTTCATTTGATTTGAACTTTCCTACATACCTAAACTAATTCAAGAAAGAAAAAAAAAAAGAGAAAAGAAATACAACATTTATTGAATTTAATTGATTTGGCAAAATAGAATAAATTTGGTTAAATTTCATGCTTATTTTCCCATTTTTTGCTTCTCCTTTTATTTTGGGCCCTTGATAACTGATCTGAGAATGCACTTATCGTCTTCTACCTTTCCGTTTTCCTTAATTTTTTCACTGACAGTGGCCTCAACTTTCTCTTTGTTGATTCTCTCCCTCCTATACATAAATCATGGAGATTCTTTCTCTATTGTATTTGGGAGGTCATTCGACACAATTTAAGCCTAAAATCAAATCCTCACTCCTCTTAATTTGGAAATCCCCAATTCATGATTTCTTCCCTTCTTCACTGTGGTTGTCGGGGGCTTCTACCCATATGTCCATATCAAAGGATAAACCTTCTCACCATCTTCGATGCTTCGGAAATGGCTCTGTCATTGCAATTTCTCTCTTCCCTACCCTCAACTCCCTAACCAATCTCACTTTCCTTTCCCACGTTACCTAAGTTTCCCTTGGCTGGTAGCGGCAGGATTACCTAATTCCACATCAAGCAACCCTCCTTGCATCATCTCGAAGCCGCCCAACACCTTGGTTGTTCCTAACTCTGGGTGTGCTAGTCTGTTGTGCTTGAGGTTCTTCTACTCAATGGTTCTAGTTTTGCAAAACACCCAAAAACCACTATGACCAACGTAGTACTCAAACCACTCCACGAGATGCTTCTAAAGTTGTTCGTGATGCTAGTTTTCCTTGAATCATGGTAAAACCAACTCTTACTACTTCATGTCCTCCATCTATTGATTTATAATTCTTCATGATCCTATGAACATGGCAAGAGGTTCGTTAGGCACTCTAGGTCACTGCTGTAAAACTACCATAGCATGTTGAGTTCAGTGAGAAGTGAGGAAGGTAATGGGCATCTTCATTGCCATCATTTCACAGTGATTTGGGCTTTTGGATTTTGGTTTAGAGCTTTTCAAGCATTGGTTCTTTATACAATCGTCACCCCTATGATTATCTATTGACCTTGCCAATTCATGAGATTGCCCCTATTTCTATTTGATTTTGCATCAGGCTCAAGTGGGAGATTTCTTCTTTTTCCCATGCCTTTGCTATTTTTGTGTGCCTAGTTGATGTGGCTCCGGGATAGCTGGCAAATATTCATAGTTCCATCTCAATATTACTTTTAAAATGAATATGTTGAACATGTGGATTTTAGGATTGACCAATATTCAAAATTTCATATTAAATTATTATAAATTGGAAAAATTAAGGAAAACATGTTTTTGGAATCATGGCATTTTTATCTAGCTAATGGTATCACTTTCATTGTAAAATTCCTACATAATTGATATGTGATTTTTATGGATTTTCTTAATTGGATAAAATTTCAAAAATTGATAACTGATAGTTTGCATGATAGAAATATAAAGTAAAATATATTATGTAATCAAAAAAAATGTAATCTACATGATAATATGGTTTTGATAGCATAACCCACTAATAATAAAAAGATGATTTTTTAGGGTTAATATAATTAATGTAAACCTGACCCTAATCTCATATGTACCTTTAATAGGTTACTTGTAAACTAAGATAGAATTATAGTTTTGAAATTGGACATATGTAAGCGTCATGTGAGGTATGATGCATTCCATATTATTCATATTGAGCATATCACCTATATTTACTCTTTGTCTTGGTCCTTGAAGACACAATACCCTATACATTTTTTTTTCTACTTTAAGAAGTTGACTCACGTGAGCTTGATGATATAAATCTTGTGTTGGATATTCTTATTGAACTCTAATTTGAGTATTTGATAACCTAACATCTTGTGGTGGAATTTGTGATCTTGTGTTGCACCTTATTGTAGAAAGAATTGCATGTTTTTTTATGGGTCCTCTGATCCCACGCCACAAATGTTGGATTTCTCATCTTGCTATTACAAATTGAATAGACTTCTTCTTGCCTTTTCTATTTTGTGTGTGTGAAAATAGACTATGTTTATCTTTAGTAACATGTATGCATGTACTACCATAATAATTGGGTGTGCCTTTCCATCCCGAGTGCGTCTTTCCACTTGTATTATATATATTAGGTGTGCCTTTCCTCCTAGGGTGCACCTTTCCACCCGACTAAGGCTTGAGATTTTATGAGTCTCAACCCTGGATAAATAAAAGCAGTCTAATTTTACATACACTAATTTGATCTATGAATGTTTTTATATGGAGAAAATTCTTCTATTAATCATATCCTTTTTTATAAATGTCCCATATATTAACTTGCTTATCATCATTTTAAAATTATTATTATTTTGATATCCACTGGGATAGTACTTTTCTTTTCTATGCAAAACCTTATTATATTTGATGTCCTTATTTCATAATGTTGCTCAATTCCCTGTTAACATGTATGTACCAACTTTTATGCTGATAACTCCCATTTTGTCTTCTCTCATGGGCTATTGACTGGCCTAAATCGTGCGTCCAAAAGGAGCAGATTGAAGTAGTCGGACTTTTAAATAACCCAACGCTTAGGCCCCCACAACGATAACGAGGTCCAAAGTAGCGATCGGGGTCGAACCACAGGGGCAAGGGTGGTCGTGCTAAGAATGTGGAATCAACACTCTACACTCTGGTAAAAGAAGGGTAAGACAATGTTCCCAAGGGAACAGTAAATCAAGAACGGTAAAACAACAAAATAAAAGGAAACAAAAAGCTACAAGAAAGCGTTATAAAGAAAAAGCTATCTCCAACTAGAGTTACAAGGAAGATTTAAGGTTTTGCATTTCATCAATTTTTAGGAGTTTTGTGCAATAGAACTTGAGGAGATAATACTATTTCCAAGGTAAGAAATGTAGGAAGAAAACTTAGGCATAACAAGCGGTAGAAGAAAACATCCAGTACACCTTCTCTCAAAGATGGTACCTCCAACTAAGCACCAACACCCTCTCTCAAAGGTAGCAGACTTGGGTTGGAGTGGAAAGATAACTGAAGCAACTCCGACCCTTGGTACTCTCGTACTCCCTAATTGGACCAAACACTAGAGTTACAACACCTCTCTCGAGGGAGTTGAAATGGGAAACACGATTCGATAGCTAGTCAAAACATGATCCAAGCATACAAGCTAGAGTTCAGATACTAAAAAGGAAATCATCCAACAAAAGGGGGCCAAGCATAGAGAAATAGGTATTAAAACTCCACTAATTCCATTAGCATGAGCATTGTATAAAAGGTTTTAGTTACATTGAGTAATAAATGAAAGTAAATGACTGTAAAAGGGGAAGATAGGTATCGCCTCCTTGATATAGGAGGGCGATATATAAAAGCAGATCCCTAACGTGTCTCTAACCTGATACCGGGTGGGAGCTCTGACCGACATGCCCATGTCGGGTGAACAGCCCCTGTCGGGCGACAGGCAGTGACAGGCAGGCATAACGGCCAAGGTTCACTACCTGATATGGCTGTATCAGGATACCACCCTCTCGGGCAGCATGCTGTGATGGGAAATCTTTATCGAGCTCGGTATCGTGCCAGGTTAAAGATATCTTAGGTTCTCGGGTTCCTTGTATCAGGTGTAGGGGCAAGCCGTCTTGGGCAAGAGCCAATCTAGGAACCCAATACATCAAGTGGCCTTCTTGGTCGTATCGGGCTGTTGCGGCTACCAGGACAGGTTCTAAGTGAACCACTCCCTCCCCTCTCGGGTAGGGGGTGTGCTCACCTAGTATCGCCCGATACGCCCTTGGAATGCGTCACACTAGCTCCTGAAGCTTTCCAAAGTTATCTTTCACTAGGGTTCTGACCCGTCCCATCGGAGTCCTATAGCTGTTATTAATAGGCAGCGGTTGGAAGAAGTTGCGGTTCTCTGGGCGCCACGTGTCTTCCATCGGCTCCATTAGCGTGGCTTCAGGGATTATCGACATGCGTGTCACCCGACACAGCGGGTGCCGGGTTGCAAGCGTGTCGGGTAGTCGTGACAGGTGGGCACCTGCCAGTGGGTGGCTCGTATCGTGTGACATGCTACATCGGGTGAGTAGTCGCAGTGGGTACAGCTCCCTGTCGGGTAAGCGGTGTATCGCTCGACGGGGTCTTCTTGCGCGACACACTCGTGTCACGCGGTAGTTGTATCAGGCTGATGCATAATAGGTAATGAGTGTGTCAGGCGATTGGTAGGAGGGCCGATGCTGGTAAACGTCATTCATGGGCTGGGCTGGGCCTTTTTGGTGGAAAGACAAAGAAAAACTCTACAAAAGGATGCAAAAATTTGTCAGAGCGTAGCGTAGTTTAGTTTTGTTCAAAACATAACAAAATTGATGGGAAAATAGTTTAAAGGGAAGTTTTTACCACAAAATATAGGCCATAAATAACTCCAAAAAGGGTGTTATCAACTCCCCCAAACTTAGCATTTTGATTGTCCCCAATCAATCTGTACATATTTTAAGGCTTTATTTTTGCGATACTTCTTCAGAATCTGACATAGTCTTCGGACAAGGGGTTTGAGCGAGTAATGAGATGTCTTAATGAAATTTTTTTTATGACTACGAACAACAGACTTTATTTTTCCTGCCTTATTTAAGAAAAAAATCTCTCTTCAGCTTTGTCGAGACTTAGGTGCATGATTCCGAAGTTAGCTTTCACACAAAACAGCTTTTAGGAATAGAAAGTTGGGTTTTTAGGTAGGCTTAAGACTTTTTGGGTTTTTCTTATTTCCCATTAGTCCATCCAGGTATGAGTTCGTTAATGGGCGAGTGGTCCCTGCAGTCCAAGCCAGATTGCTTTAGAGCAGTGATTTCACATCCTACGTACCACTGCCCCAGATCAACCATGCCTAAAGATGGGTACTTTTGGAATAACAAGTGTGTATATTTTTTTGGCACAACTCTAATGCTTTTATTCACTCTCATAAGGCTTTTCTCACTTTTTGGGATTTTTTTGATGGGTAGGGAAACAAAAGCAAGTTGTTGTTTGGGCAGCTTTTTCCTTCACATACACATCTCTTAGCTGTTGCGAGATTATTTTTCGAAATTGGCATAGAAAAGTTATAACATTTGTCATTTGAGACTGCAATTTCAGAAAAACATAACAAAAACTGGCACCACCTTAGACACAGAGAAAACAAGTTGGGAGAAGTTGTATTAGATTTTTACTATCGAGTGTCTTTGTACAATTGTATAGAGGCAAGGGGTTGTATATGCACTATATTGTATCAAACTTGTATATTTATATATACACAGAGTATGTTAAAAAGAAAGAAGAAAGAAAAAATGCAAAATAGGAGAAATTTTATACCTCCCTCACTGATATATAGTACCCCCAAACTTATCCCACATTTTGTCCCAGAGTAGTGAGAAAAGATAAGGTGAGGTAGTGATAAGTCAGTGAGAGCTAGCTGGTGAGCGCGCCTCCGTCAGATATAAGCTCCCACACATATTCTCCACGTTTTCTGTGGTAGTCGATGTGGTGGAGCTTGTCAGGCATTTGTTGTAGCATCACCAAGCTAGAGATCCATTCTAGCATGAAAATGCCGCAGTCATTGGATAGAGGAACTTGTTGTGGACTACTGTGGTCGAACTGAAGCTCGTTCCATTTGCTCTCTGCTGTCTCCAAGAATGGATGGAGCAGTGTTGCCACCTCTGTATAGTATTTCCTTACTAAGTGCTTGAGGGGTGTCAATGCTGTCAATGTATACTGCACCGGATGATCTTTGTTGCTATCAGAGCTGTTGTAGAAAATTCCTGCTCGAGGGCGAGTGTACAACGTCAGGAGCATCCAATGGTTGTAGTGCAGGATAGGCAGGAAAGTGACACGTTGCATTCTGCTCTGTATCTCTGCCAGAAAAGAATGTTTTGCTCCTAACTCATCGGCAAGGCAGGTGTCGTTGAATAGCATTGAATGGGCTATGTATGCATGTTCAAACTTTCTCTATAGTAACTGGATGTAGGTGGCCGCCACTGATATTGCCAAACATCTTCATTCTTTCTTTATGTCCCTTAAATCGTTAACTGGGACTATGACATTGTCTACCTCATAGATGATGTCTGTGGGGGTAGAGTCAGCTAACTTATGTAGGATCTCGTTTACCTGTTCCTGTGTTAGTGTAGAGAACGAGGAATGGTCGAAGTTGTTGATCATTTCTTCCAAAGTATCAGGTGAAGCGGGGCCTTCTTTTGAAAGTATTTCTTCTAGAACGTCCATCTGCTTACCTGCCCCGTAAACATCTGTGGCGATCTCGGCCGCTTCCTCTGGAGGGTTGCTGGGTTGGGAGGAATTAGCTTTGTAATCACTGTCCAACAACTCTTCTAGGATGCCTGTGTCCCGGAAATAGCGTTTGTCCTTGATCAGCATCAGCGCGTAGATGCTCCTGAGCTGATAGAAGTTATGGTTGTTGAGTTGCCTTATGAATCCAAAGACATGAAGCAACTCTATGGTACAGAGGACTATAAATGTGTTGTTTCTTCTTCCCTCTTCTTCTTGGATGGGGAAGTCTCTGATGCTGAAGAAATTCCAAATGTCGGAGTGGCATTGGATTCCATGCTTGATCACTCAGAGAAGACGTAGTGGAAGGAGCCTCAAGATCTTGTCTTCACGGTGTATGAATGTGTGTCGTGAGCATGGAACCTCCTCGTTGCAGAAGCTGAGAAGCTGGACATCATGATGCTGGAGGTCCACCACACATGAACCAATTCTTTCTGTGCTTGTAAGGGGCCAACACCAAGTTTGTGTTGTGGTCTTCAATATGCTTCAACATGTTGGCCACTTGCACAGAATCGTACAACCCCATCATCAGTCTTCTTACCAAGGTTGGGGTGGCAGTGTAGATCGGTTGTCGGCCTATCCTGGTGCTGAGATTCTCGAGTATTGCTCTTTCCAGGACCATGAATAGCTTCTTGGAGACGATGGAAGGCGAGTGGAATATGCTCCTCATCTCCCCTTGTCATGTGGAGAAATACCCATCACTCCAAACGACATCTTCTTCATCAGCTTGTGACCTTAAGACCTTATTTAGCAGTTTCTGGTCTCTGATCATTAAGTATCCGATGGCTTTCCTTTCAAAATCTTCCATATCAAAGGAAGGGAACTCCTTCTTCTAGGGGGTGTCTGTCATTAACACAGTAGATGTCCCCCCTTTCTCCCTCTGATACGTCAGAAGAGTCCTCCCCGACATTGATCGATTTGTCGCTGTCTTCATCTTCGTCCAGTGAGGCGGAGGGAGCAGCTTCTTCCATGCTACGGGAGCTTGCCTGTCCTGCTGGAGCCCCCTCAGCTGTCTTATGTGTCGTCCCTTCCTCAGGCATTGTGGATGGCGCACTGGAGGAGGAAGGGGACGACATCCCAGAGGAGGATGCTGATGAGGAGGGTTGGGAACCTGAGCCAGGAGGTGATGGAGACCTCCTTGGTTGTCTTGAGCGGGGGTGGCCATCCCTCCGGTTAAGCTTCTCCTCAACTGCGTCGAGGCATAGGAGGGCCTGTTGTAGTGTTGCGTTAAGTGTCTCTAGTTTGCTGAGAAGGCCAACTAGAGCTAGCAGCTGCCACTCCTGTTAGCTGAGCCTCTGCTAGAAAACAAAAAATTTGTGGGTAAGGGAAAAAAAGGTAACTGAGTGGTTGCTCGTTACCTCCCACAAATGGTCAAATTCTTGACCAAGGATTTCCCCCAAAGACAGAGGTGTTGCATCAGATCACCCTCTCGTTCTCATGACGCACCTCACATGTGAAGGTTGGCTCGATGACTGCTCGACTTCAAGCGGGTCTGAGCCCATCTGTACCGTCTGTGAGGGCGTCTCTTCAAGGTGAGGCATTGGCATCTTTGTGGCTTCCTCTGCCTCGCTTTCCAATGTTTGTAGAATAGGGCATGAGGTGGGTGGTCGTTGTTTTATCATCTGATTGTGGACGACCTCCTCTGCAGCTATCACCAGCAACGTTGGCGGTGGCGTCGGCGTGGGCTCCACAACCCTGAGCTCTGTATCGAGGAGCTCAACGAACTCCCCATTGCTGGTGTCTGGTTGTACCATCTCCTACACCATTGAAAGCACAACAGGAGCTTTGGGAGTTGTGGCTCTCTCTCCCGCAGAAGCTTCCCTCGGGGCTATCATCGTTGTCTCAGCCCTGGTTGTCTCAGCGACCTCCACGATCCTCATTACTTCTTCTATAGCCACGATAGTTGTTGTTGTGGCGGCCACGGCTGGGATAGGAGTAGCGACGACAACTTTATCAGTGGTTGTCGCCGATTGTGTGGGGGCAGTGGGTGACTCGGCAGGGACTGTGGAAGATTTGTCCTACCAGGCGTCGAGAGGGATTCGCCCTCCCGTTGCAGCCACCCTTTCTTGTATTCTGGCGGTGGCAGCATAAGCAACTTCAACCTCCAACGATTCAACTTCTACTTTGGTGAAGACCAGCTTTTCTACATCATAGTTGATGCAGATCGGGAGGGGAATAAGCTTGGAAGTTCTTGCAAACTTGTAGAAGTAGTGTCTGCTCTCCTTCTTGATAATGTTTGCTCGTTGCAAGAACTTTATGCCGATCCTGTCATCACCTCTAGTTCTTGACAGAATGTGCGGCTCCTTTGGGTACCCCAACCCTACCACGATCAGATTGATGACGCCACCCATGCAATACTCCTTAGTAGCATCCTTTATGGGGCAAAGCCTGTTCAACAAGAAGCATCCCAAATTGACCACATTGCCCTCCATCATGTACCGCATGAGATGGAGTTCTTCGGTGTAGATGTTGCTCGTATCGTACTTGTTGAAGAGGATACAAACCACTATCTTGTGGATGATCCTCCAGAAGCAGGAGTGGATGGCCGCCACTTTGCTTCCTGGCTTGTAGTTTGATTCACCGGTCAGTTTCTTCCAGACGCTGACCAAGTTGAAGCCATCATCCTCGCCAAGTCTGGTGTTGTTGTTCAGTATCTCCGTCTCATCTTGTGAGGAGGAGAATATCTTGTTGAGTAGCTTTTATGAGATCTCGTGCTCAGTGTTGTATAACCGGCCCTGCAGCCGGTCTGCTCCTCTGAATATTTTCACTTCCTTCGGCCTCTTCTGGACTCGCCGGAGGGAGGAAATTAACTCCTTTGTGAGCTTAGTATATGATCCAAATAGGCTGAAGCATATTGTCTTCAACCTGCAGCCCCTAAGACGTTGTCCAGTCTGTTGAAGATACCGAGGTGGTGGAAGGATGGATGATGGGTGAATCAGGTTGGTCGGTAGATCTTGACCACCAACTCCGTGTATCTCTGTTGATTCTCTTCGTCTCTGGGCACGAACCGTCCTGGAGAGTGAGCCAGAAGTTCTGCTACCGTTGAAGGGGTTGCCACCACTTCCGTCCTTGGCCTTTTCTCGACTCCAAATGTCCCCACTGAGTCGGGGTTCGGGCACTTCTGCCGGGCTGTAGTGGCTTCTGCAGTGGCCTTGGGGTTGATCCTTCGGCCATGCTTGTCTACTTGGACGACTGTCTACTTTGTGCGGGCCATTTCTATAAATATCAAACAAAAGTATGTTAAGTAATATTATTGTTGAATGGGTCATCTTGTCTGATATCGGGTGGCAAAAGGTGATATCTTGAAAAACTGAAATAGGTTAAGACTACACCAAACCCTTCATAAGCGAGTCGATATCAGGCAGGGGTAAATTAGTCTTATCGCCCGATTGGGGTCTGGCTGATATGGCACCCAATATCGTGCATCGTTAACAAAACAAGATCTGCCCGATACGGTTGCACGATATGGCCCTTGCGCGATACATGTGTCACCCGATGCAAGATCGGAGGCCGATATGGCTACATGCGTCAGAACTCAAAACTTATCGCACGATAGGGGTGGTATGGTAAAAACAAAGATTTACCCGATACGATCTCATGAGAAAAGATGTCGCCTGATACAGATGAACTGAAAGGCGATACACACTAAAACTTTATTAAAACAAAACTGGGCGACAAGGGTCCCGCCCGATACCAGGTATCGGTCGGGCGCGCGATAGATGTATGTCATGTGACAAGCGTGCATCGCGTGATATGAAAAATAACTCAAGTCTTGCACCCAACATGGGTATAACATAAAGGTATGGGATACGATATGCCCGACACGAGTTACATGACACGATAGGCATGTAGGGAAACTCGCGCGATACATGTATCCGGTTATACCTTTATCGTCTGAAGGTCGTGACAGGCGACACGGGAGCAGATGAAATATTGGCTGACATGAGAGCTAAAGCGAGAGAGTTGAATGCGTGATACGGGAGTAGGTGAAAAGTAAATGCAAGTGCCAGACATGGTTTACTGCAATTACTATTTATAGCGACTGCTAGTAGGGGTAAATTAGGTAAAAATGGGGCAGGCGTCGTGCAGAGAGACAAATCATTCCCGATGTGCAGTCTAATCCGTCACTTTAAGATTCGATATGGCTTTTTAAGCATGCTTCACGCCTCGCGGATCGCGTGTCACACGATACGTTGTTCGGAATGAGAATGATTTCCCGATACGAGCATCATTTGCACGACATGGGGCTTCCTGCCCGATATGAGTGTGTTGTGCTGGCGCATAAGCTCTTCCCGATACAGGTAGAATAGAGAAGATTGCTAAAGAAGCAAGGTAGAAAAATGATATGAAGAGCATTCTAAACAAAAATTTAAAAAGGAATAAAACTTAGATCGAAAGTAGTGGTGAAAAATAGAGATAAAGAGAGTGTTGATGGGTAAAACATCATTGGTAGGAAATAAGACTCCCTGCCTTAGATAGTATTACCTATCAGAGCTTCATAAAACTAAACCGGTGGCCCATAAAATGAGAGAGTTTGTGCATGTGGCGCATGCATTGACTCGGGCCTTATTACAATGATAATGTTCGTAGTGTTTTTCAGAATGGGAAATAACATCCTATTCTAAGAAAAGTAAAATTTTGGGCTGCCTCCCAAAGAGCATTGTAGTTTCCTTCGTCAGCTCGACATGCTTCAAGTCCTTCTATATGAATCCTTTTGCTTCTTACAGCGCTATTTCCGATCTTCGCACAAATGCTTCATCTTCATAGTATCTTTTGACTCTGTGCCCGTTCACCGGGAAGACCTTCGCTGGATCGTCTTTGTCGTATAGCTCCATCATCCCTGATGGATAGATCTTCGCCACGGTGAAGGGTCCATACCACCTAGTTTGTAGCTTTCCTGGAAAAAGATGGATAGAGGATTTAAATAATAAAACTTTATCACCTTCACTCATGTCCTTTTTCTTCAGGTGGGCATTATGCCACACCTTTGTACTCTGCTTGTAAATTCTAGCATTCTCATAAGCACTAAGTCTTAATTCTTCAAGTTCCTGGAGCTAAAGAAACCTTTTCTTCCCGGCTAGTTTCTGGTCCATATTGAGGCATTTTATTGCCCAGAACGCCTTATGCTCCAGTTCAAAGGGAAGATGACAAGCTTTTCCATAAATCAAGCGGTAGGGTGTGGTGCCCAACGGTGTCTTGAAAGCTGTTCGATATGCCCATAAAGCTTCATCCAGCTTAGCTGATCAGTCCTTACAGGACTTGCCTACTATCTTTTCTAAAATCTACTTTATCTTCCGATTGGAGACCTCAACCTGCCCTGATGTTTGGGGATGATACATCGTTGCAACCTTGTGACAGACGCCGTACTTGCATAGAAGCGATTCAAACTATCTTTCTACAAAATGAGAGCCGCCATCGCTAATGACGGTCCTCAGAACTCAAAACCTCAGAAAGATGATCCTGGTGAAAAGTTTGATTACTACCTTTGCATGATAAGTTGTGGTAGGAATTGCTTCCACCCACTTGGAGACATAGCCGACAGTGACAAGAATATAGCTGAACCCAAAAGAGGATGGAAAAGGGCCCATGTAGTCAATGCCCCACACATCAAAAATCTCAACTTCAATCCAATCAGAGAGTGGCATCTCATTTTGATGGGAGACATTCCCCATTCACTGGCACTCGTTGCAATATCTTACAAAAGCATGGGCATCCTTAAACAAGGTCGGCCAATAAAAGCCTGACTGGAGGACCTTAAAAGCAGTCTTTCTGCCACCCAAGTGTCCTCCATAAGTTGAGGAATGGCATTCCCTTAGAATATTTGGCACCTCTTCCTCAGGAATACATCTTCTATATAGATTATCTGAGCACCTCTTAAAGAGTAGAGGATCATCCCAATAATAATACTTTACATCTGAGAAGAGTTTCTTCTTTTGATAGTATGTTATTTTCGGAGGTAACTCCCCACAAGCAAAGTAATTACAAATATCCGCAAACCATGGTAGACTTGGCTCATTGGATCAAGCCATTAATAGGGCTTCGTCAGCATAGTTGTCGTTGATAGGAAACTGGTCTTATTCATTGCAGATTATCCTTGAGAGATGGTCTACAACTACATTTTCCTTGCCTTTCTTATCAATTATCTCATGATCAAATTCTTGGAGCAATAGAGCCCACCTTTGAATCCTAGGCTTAGTGTCTTTCTTTTTAATTAGGTGCCATATTGCTCCGTGGTCAGTGTAAACCTTTACTTTGGTCCCAATTAAATAAGATCTAAACTTTTCAAAGGCAAAGACAATTTCTAGCATCTCTTTTTCTGTTGTGGTGTAATTTACGTGTGCTTCATTTAGAGTTCGGATGGTGTAGCAAATTACATGATGTTTATTATCATTAGTCTGTCCTAGGACAACCCCTACAGCGAAGTCGCTAGCATCGCACATTAACTCGAAGGGTAGCTCCCAATCTGGAGCTTGGAGAATAGGGGGTGTTGCTAGGGCTTCCTTCAGCGTCTGGAAAGCCTTCAAATAATCATCAGAAAAAATGAACTATGCATCCTTGACCAACAAGTTTGAAAGAGGTTTTGATATTTTGGAGAAGTCTTTCATGAACCTTCTATAGTACCCAGCAAGACCGAGAAAGCTTCGTACCCCTGTCACAGACTTTTGGCGGGGGTAGTCTGGAAATAGCCTCAACCTTGTTTACATTCACTTCAATCCCTTTCTTGGAGACTTTATGGCCCAGCACTATGCCCTCTTGTACCATGAAATGGCACTTCTTCTAGTTGAGAACTAGGTTCTTTTTCTTCATCGCACTGTAGGACCAATGATAGGTTCTTCAAACAACCATCAAAGTCTTTCCCATAAATCAAAAAGTCATCCATAAAGACCTCTACGATATCTTCCAGAAAATCTAAGAACATTGAGATCATGCAACGTTGGAATGTTGTCAGAGCGTTGCACAGTCCAAACGAAATTCTTCGAAAAGCATACGTACCATAAAGACAAGTGAATGTGATCTTTTCCTGGTCATCCGGTAGGATAGGGACCTAGTAGAACCCAGAATAACCATCTAAAAAGAAGAAATACTCATGATGTGCTAGTCTTTCTAGCACTTGGTCGATGAAGGGAAGTGGGTAATGATCTTTCTTCGTTGCTTGATTTAGCTTCTTGTAATCTATACACATTTTCCATCCAGTGATAGCACAAATGACTACTTCATCACCCTTCTAACCTTTCACAACCGTCATACCCCCTTTCTTTGGTACAACATGAATGGGGCTTACCCAGTTGCTATCACTGATAGGTTAGATAATACCTACATCTCTCAGCTTGATAACTTCCTTCTTTACAACCTCTTACAACATCTGGTTCAGCTTTCTTTGCGGTTGAACCAAGGGTTTGGCAGATTCTTCCAAATTTATGCGGTGCATGCACAGAGCAGGGTTAAGTCCCTTGATATCCTCTACTGAATACCCTATAGCTTGTTTATGGAGCCTCAATTCCTTGAGAAGTCTTTCCAATTGTTCTTCAGTCAGACTGACATTAACTGTAACGAGATTTCTTTCCTCTTGATCGAGAAACTCATACTTCAAACCTTCCGACAACTGTTTCAGCTCTAGTTTGGGCTTAGGTGCCTTCTCTTCTTCTGGTGTCATTTCTAGGGAAGCATATTTGACTGTCTCCATAACTTCCTCACCCTCACTCAAATCTTCTTCGTTTTGATTTAGGTAATCGAGGATCTCAACAACCTCAGGATCTTTAGTTTCTGAATCATAATTGTTTAACTCCCTCATAAGAGGGTCTAGAACTGTGGTCTCTTCTCTTATTTCTTTGCAGTATTGGTAGTAGCTATCCATGAAGTAAGCAGACTCTAACATGGATGATCCCTTCATGGCGTCTTTCACTTTGAAATCAATGTGGTTGTTAGAGATGATCCCTTCATGGCGTCTTTCACTTTGAAATCAATGTGGTCATTTCCGACTCTTAAAGTTATGATACCTTCAGTGACATCAATCAGTGCCCTCCCTGTTGCCAAGAAAGGGCGTCCGAAAATGATGGGGCACTTTGGGTCTTCAACAGTGTCAATGACAAAAATGACACATGGGATGAAGAACCTCCCTACACGAATCAGACCATCTTCAACTACCCCCACGGGTTTTTTGAAGGAATGATCTGCCAACTCGATTCTCATGTTGGTTCTGACCATGTCAGTCAACCCCAATCATTGTGCGAGGCTTAAGGGCGTAAGGCTTATGCTAGCCCCTAATTCATCTAGACCCTTCCTCTCGGTGTTATCCCCGACAACAAAGGGTATAGTGAAGGCTCCAGGATCCTTTTTCTTCATTGCTAAATCAGCTTTAACGAAGGCCGTAGACATACTGGCCAGGTGTACCATTTCAATCCTTCTTCCTCTTCTTTTCTTTGTTACCAAGTCCTTGAAAAACTTGGCATAAGTCGACATTTCTTCCAAGGCATCCAGAAATGGCACCTCGAGATGGATCTTTTTCACCAACTCCATAAACCTTTCATATCTCTTCTTAATATGTGTTTTTATAAGTTTGTGTGGGAAAGGCACTCTCGGAGAGTATTGACTCCTTTTTCCGAACAAGTTCTCCATAGGTTCCAATTCTTTGACATAAGCTTGTTGGCTGCTCCTTCAGCTGATTTTTCTATATCAACTCCGGGCTCTGGTTCCTCAGGTCTAGCTGATTCAGGGCGTTCCACCATTTTTCCCGATCTTAAGACTACCATCTTGGTAGATTCCGTGTTAGATGGTATCTTACCCAAAGGATTTTTCATCAACTCTGCCATCTGAGTGAGCTGTTGGTCTATCTGGCATTGATGCATTTGCATATCTGCCATCTGGACCTGCATAGTATTAAGTACACTAGAGTTTGATAGTGCACTTTACGCTAGCTGATTGTTTATAGTGTCTTGTCTCTTGACGAAGTCAAAAAGGTGACCCACTAAGTCCGGCCGGCTATTGTTTTTTGTCTGGCTTTGCCCTTGAGCTTGCACTTGCCCTTGGCTCGTGTTAGCTACTTGACGGGGTTGGAAATTTCCTTGCCCTTGGTAACTAGCTTTGTTTGTCTAAAAAGAGTTGGTCTTGACGTACTGCCCTTGTCCGCTTCTCTTCTCAAAACTAGTTGGTTTCTTGGGTGGATTATCTAATTGATGTGAATTCTCTACGACATCCTTGTTGCCATAGCTGATACCTGGGTGATCAGGCCTCTTGAAATTGACATAAGAGACATTTTCACCTTCCTCCTCTTTAGTTTCACTATCGCTCGACTCTTCAGGTTGAGTATATACCGTGTCCTCCTTCACCACAGGTGACACACTTCATCACCTTCTCTAGCTGTTTCTTGCCCTTTACTCTCGACTCTTTTAGCTGTTTGACATCATTAGCTATTTTCTATATCTGAGACATGATTGCCTCAAGAGCCTTGTATTCGATTGACGGGCCTTCATTTGTGGCTTTCTTAACATGTCCTCTGTCGGTCCTGTCGTACTCAGTCTCGGCTTGTAGTTCAACTATGTTTTCAATGATCTTTTTAGACCTACTGGGCTTCTTCCCAAGAAAGTTGCTTCTTACAGCTGCATTTAGTGATACTCTTTCTTCAAGAGTCAGACCATTATAGAACGTTGTTATCAGGAAACCCTTCTTGTAGTTGTGGTGAGGGCAGTCCCTCTGATACTCCTGGTATCTCTCCCAGGCTTCATGTAGGTTTTCTCCTGGCTTCTCGGTGAAGGATGTGAATTTTTTCCTGTTCCTGACAGTCTTCTCGGTAGGGTAGAACTTGTTTACAAAAGCATCTGCTAAAGAATTCCATCCATTCAGAGATTGATGTGGCATTCCAAGGTACCATGACAGTGCCTTGTCCTCCAAGGAGAAAATGAAACCCTTGCAATAGATCACTTCTTGTGGCACTCCCCTCATCTTGATGGTGTCACATATAATTTTGAAAGCATCGAGGTGAAGGTAGGGGTTGTCATTCTTGGAACTTCCTCTAAAACTTTTATTTTGAATCATGGAGATAATAGTTGGCTACAACTCAAAGTTTACATCATCAAACCTTGGGATTATCACTGGGCATCTTGAGTTGTTGGCTTTCGTAGCTGCCAACTCCTAGAGAGTCTTTTCTTCTTCTTCAAAATCTTCACTGTCGCGGTCTCTACGATTCCGCTCTTGATTATGATGATTCCTTCTGTGCCTACGGTGATGATGACGTCCCTCGTGATGATGATCATCACCAGGTTGTTCTGATTCATGTTCTTCTAGCTCTTCATGTAAATGATCATTATTGTAACGTTCATCATCCCCATGTGGAGGTGGGTGTGGTCCAACTCTAGCATTTCGCTCGTCCTAAAAAAGAGGTGGTTCCATGCGAGGTGGCATGATGAACGGTGTTCAACCGAATAGAGTGCTTCTTCCCTGAGTACATGAATACAACGTATGATCAAGTTAGAAAACCTGAGTTAATGAAACGAACTATTCTGTACACATTCAGGTTAGAAGACTAAAAGAAACTGTGTTGTCAAGCTTATTTCTAAGCTTGAGGCACGGGAGTGTAGTTATTGGATTTGGGTTCGTTAACAGTACCATTTTGCCTCGTCCCCGACAACGGCACCAAAAGTTGACTGACCTAAATCGCGCATCCAAAAGGAGCGGATTGAAGTAGTCAGACTTTTAAATAACCTGACTCTTAGGCCCCCGCAATGATAACGGCGTCTGAAGTAGCGATCGGGGTCGAACCACAGGGACAAGGGTGGTCGTGCTAAGAATGCGGAATCAACACTCTACACTCCGGTAAAAGAAGGGTAAGAAAATGTTCCCAAGGGAACGATAAATCAAGAACGGTAAAACAACAAAATAAAAGGAAACAAAATGCTACAAGAAAGCGTTATAAAGAAAAAGCTATCTCCAACTGGAGTTATAAGGAAGATTTAAGGTTTTGGCATTTCATCAATTTTTAGGAGTTTTGTGCAACGGAACCTGAGGAGATAACACTATTGCCTAGGTAAGGAATGAAGGAAGAAAACTTAGGCATAACAAGCGGCAGCAGAAAACATCCAGTACCCCTTCTCTCAAAGAGGGTACCTCCAACTAAGCACCAACACCCTCTCTCAAAGGTAGCAGACTTGGGTTGGAGTGAAAAGATAACTAAAGCAACTATGACCCTGGGTACTCTCGTACTCCCTGATCGGACCAAACGCTAGAGTTACAACACCTCTCTCGAGGGAGTTGAAACAGGAAACACGATTCGATAGCTAGTCAAAACATGATCCAAGCATACAAGCTAGAGTTCAGATGCTAAAAAGGAAATCATCCAACCAAAGGGGGCCAAACATAGAACAATAGCTATTAAAACTCCACTAACTCCATTAGCATGAGCATTGTATAAAAGGTTTTAGTTACATTGCGTAATAAATGAAAGTAAATGACTATAACACAAGGACTTGAAATTGATAGGTTAGTAAAACAAGTACTTTATACTCAACCCTAGGTGAGTATGACCTATTGGTTGGATGCATGATCTAAGAACAACATAAGCCCCAAAAAAATCAAAACAAAAAGATATAGAAGTAACCTTAGTTCCTTGATGATGCATAGTTGGCTTATTAGGTTAAACCTGTTAAGGGGTGGAGGGAAGTCGGTTGGTAGTATAAGGATAGATACATTTTAGGGACAAAATCATCTTTAAAGGGTGGAATGTTTTAACATAATAAAACATAGCATCTTGACTCTAGAAAACCACAATCCCTTAGATAAGAGATTGGTGTGCTTGATTCTTTAGATTTGATCGAACCAGGATAAAGTTATACCCTTATGTACATAGCTAATGTATGTAATATAATTAAACCAAAGGTAGATAAAAAATATAGGCTTGCAACAAATTTAGCATATTATGTGGTAATAGGTACTATAATCAACATCTCATATTATAAATTATTTATATTAACATAACACATTGAATGTGCACTAACATGGAAGTGTGTACATAAAATAAGTCACATTTGTTTCCTTTTCTAAAAAATATTCACATAATGGCTAAGATATGTTTAATGAGAAGTAAAATGTGTTTAATACACAAATTATAATAACAATTGGTGTTTACATGTCCATAAATATGAATAATGTATCATCACCTAAATAAATATTGAATCAATGGTCTTAATGGGTTAAATGAGAAAAATATGGAAATTCTTGCATAATTTTATAAGGAAACTCCTTTGGGGACAAGGTGAGCATAATATGACTCAATATAATAAGTATTGATAATAATGACCAAATATTATAATAAGTGTATGGGTGTAGTTCCTAAAAATATATTATAATAGAACTTACAGAAGGAAACTCCAAAACCAAATTAATAAGAAAATCAAATTTGTTGAGTCACATTCATTACGATGCCAAGTTTTGATTTAATTGAGTAAGCATAGATCCCATATTTTCATCAAGGAATAAAACATAAGTTAAATGGGAAATATTAAAAAATGCATTAAATGTGATCAAAAGGTAAATCTAATGGCAAAATAAATTTCTACATGCCAAAATTTCCCGATGTGTCAATTTTCATTCTTTCTGAACTTTCCTAGGTACCTAAACTAATTCAGGAAAGAAGAAGAAGAGAAAATAAATACAACATTTATTACATTTAACTTATTTGGTAACAAAGAATAAAGTTTACTAAATGTCACACTTATTTTCTTTTCATCTTCTTTTATTTTGGGCCCTTGATAATTGATCCAAAAATGCACCCATCATCTTGTACCGTTTTCCTTTTCCCTAGTTTTTGCTCATAGTGACCCCAACTTTGTCTTTGTTGGTTATCTACCTCTAATACATAAGTCGTGAAGATTTTTTCTCCATCTTATTTGCGAGGTCATTCCACACAATAAGTCTGAACTCAAATCCTCTCTCCTCTCAATTTGGAAATCCCCAATTCATAATTTCTTCCCTTCTTCACTGTGGTTGTGGAAGGCTTCTACCCATATATCCATATAAAAGGATAAACCTTCTCCCCACCCTCAATGATACATAAATAATTCTATCATTCCAATTTCTCTCCTTCTTGCCCTAAATTTTGTAACCAATCTCACTTTCCTTTCCCTTGTTTCATAAATTTCCCTTTGTCATGAGGCGACAAGAGTACCCAATTTCCTATCAGGAGTACCTCCTTGCATCGTCTCAAAGCCGCCCAACACCTTGATTGTTCCTGAATTTGGGTGTGCTGGTCTATTGTGCTTGAGGTTCTGCTACTCGCCAATGTAACACCTTGCTTGTTCCTGAATTTGGGTGTGATGGTCTGTTGTGCTCCAGGTTCTGCTACTCACTAATGTTGGTTTGGTAAAACAAACCATTGTGATGAAGACAGTACACAAACACTCTATGAGATGCTTTTGAAGTTTTTCTCGATTACAGTTTTCATCGACTCATGGTAAAGCCTAGTCTTCCTACTTCCTCTCCTTCTTCTATTGAGTTCGGTTCTTCATGCTCATGCAGACATGGCGGAAGGTGCCTTAGGCACACCAGGTCACCACTCTGGCTATACCATGGCTTGACAAGTTTAGTGATAAGAGAGGAAGGTGATGGGCATCTCCATTATCATCTTCACGCGGTGATTTAGGGTTTTGGATTTTAGTTTTGAGCTTCTCAAGCACCAACTGTATGTAGAATCAACGCTCCTATGATGATCACTCAACTTTGCCTATTCACAAGATCGCCCCTATTTCTATTTGATTTTGCATCACGCTCATATGCAAAATTTCATCTATTACCTATGACTTAGATTTTCTTTGTGCACCTAGTTGATATGGCCCCGAGCCAACTGGGAAAGCTACATAGGGCCATCTCAATATTACTTTTAAAATGAATGTGCTGAATACGTGGATTTTTATGATTAACCAATATTAAAAAATTCATATTTAATTATGTATAAA
This sequence comes from Alisma plantago-aquatica, assembly GCA_963693085.1. NCBI lineage: Eukaryota > Viridiplantae > Streptophyta > Magnoliopsida > Alismatales > Alismataceae > Alisma > Alisma plantago-aquatica. Next base: position 1,077,981,879 of record OY856411.1, read on the forward strand.
TAAAAAAATAAGGAAAACATGTTTTGGAATTGTGATTTTTTCTCTCTACCTAATGGTATCACCTTCATTGCCAAATTCCATTGTAACTAATATATGATTTTTATTGTTATTCTTAATTTGATAAATTTCTATAGTTCATAACTAATAATTCGCAAGATGAAAGATAAACTAAAAATTGTCGTGTGGTCATGAAAATATAATCAACATGATAGTATGGTTTTGATAACCTAACTCACTAATACTAAAAATATGATTTTTAGGGTTTATATAATAAATGAAAACCTAATCCTAATCTCATTTGTGACTTTAATAGGTTACTTGTGGATTGAGATGGAATTAGGGTTTCAACCTTGGACATATGTAAAGTTCATGTGAGGTATGATGTGTTCCCTATTATTCATATATATAAAATCACCTATATTCACTCTTTCTCTTGGTCCTTTGGGACACAATACCCTATTCACTTTTCCCAATCTACTTTGAGAAGTTGACTCATGTGAGCTTGATGATATGAATCTTTTGTTGGGTATTATTATTGACCTATAATTTGAGTATTTGATAACCTAACCCTCTTTTAGTGGAATTTATGATCTTATGTTGCACCTTATTGTCGACATGATTGCATATTTTTTACGGATCATGTGACCCCACATTATAACTATTGGATGTTCTCATCCTATTATTTCAGACTGCCTAGACTTATTCTTTCCTTTATATTTTATGTGTATGAAAATAGACTAATTTTATTTATAGTAGAATGTACATATGTACTACCATAATAATTGGGTACACTTTTCCACCCCGAGTGTGCCTTTCTACTTGTATTATATATATTGGGAGCACTTTTCCACCTAGGGTGTGCCTTTCCACTATACTTAGGCTTGAGATTTTATGGGTCTCAACCATACATAAACAAAAGTAGTATAAGTATTTTACATGAACTAATTTGAACTGTTGACGTTGTTATATGTCAAGTATTCTTTTGTTACTCATATCCTTTTTGATAAATATCCCATCTATTGACTTTCTTATCATCAATTTAAAATTCTTATTCTTTTAATATCCACTTGCATAATACTTTCCTTTTCTATGGGAAGCGTTGTTATATTTGATGTCCTTATTTTATAATGTGGCTCAATTCCCTATTAACATGCACACATTGAATTCTATGCGAATAACTTCCATTTTTTCTTCTCTTGTGGGGTATGCTTCCTTCCCCAAGTGTAGTGTTTAGAAGACTGGACATGGTGACATGGACCTAATTAGATGGAGCAGACTCAGGGAGATAGACTTGAAATAGGTGGATATCCCTCTACTTAGATTCTGATGATGTTGCTTTCACGTAAACCCCAAGTAAGAGAATATTATGTACACTTGATGAACTGAATATAGTCATGATTTATATTCGAATACTATACTTTGGTATTTTTGTATACCATCATTTGAGAAATGAAAAATTTACGCCTATTCTAGCATACCTTTTTAGTATGTTTGGATTACATGGGTTTATTCCTCAAATTAAGTAGGGAGTGGATCCCCTCTTGGGTCCCACTCCTTATAAAATGGTATCAGAGCCCATAGTAGTAAGATTATGACTATTTCAATTTTGTCTCCCTTATTAGAACATTGCCTTACATAGTCACCCTCTAATTGACATGCTTACCCTAAAATTGATTTATATTATTCGTGAGATGATGAAATGACCATTGATAACCATATGAGGTACACATAAGAATCATGAAGAGTAAACCCTAACATGATGAGACCCTACTTGATCATACCCTATAATCTTAGTTAGTTGTGACTTTCTCTTTGTAAATTATGATTTTTGTCTTAGGATGGATTTGGGTAATGAAGATGTTAGCCTAGCATTATAAGGAGATCCTAGCATGGAAAAAACTGGGAGGTGGTTATCAGGAAAAAACTGGGATGTGGTTTATCACATTAATTTTGGGCCCTATCTTCAATTTTATATCACAAAGTTTTGACATCATATTATTTTCCTTATAATACTATATGTACAAAAAGGGAAGTTTTCTAGATTTTATTGAGGTTCTATTAGACTAAGTCACAATGAAGAGATGTAAGAATTTTAGTAAAGAAACCCTAAATTTAGTTAGATCTGAACCCCAAACCCTAGTTTGAGTTGAAGAGATAAATGTTTAGTTTACCTACCTTTTTGTCTCCCTTAAGCTTTAGAAAGTTGTACCCCATGATCTTTAATTTTGAGATTTTAATCCTAGGGTTGATAGGTTAATAACAAAAGGACCTCAAACTCAACCCTAGGTGAGTATAACCTATTGGTTAGATGCATTATCTAAGAACAACATAAACCCCTAAAAAATTCACAACTAAAAGATACAAAAGTAACCCTAATACCTTGATGTTCCTTAGCTTTGCTTTTTAGGTTAAACATTTTAAGGGGTGGAGGAAAGTTGGTTGGTAGTATAATGATGTATAGATTTCGGGGACAAAACCCTATTTACGAGGTGGAGTGGTGTACCATACCAAAACTTACGATCTTGACTCTAGAAACCCCCAATCCCTTTGATAAGAAATTGGTATGCTTGGATCTTTAGGTTTCATCGAACCAAGATGAAATCATATCTCAATGTACATAGTTCATGTATCTAATATAGATAAACCAAAGGTAACCCAAAACATATATGGGCTTACAAAAAATATAGCACATTATGTGGTAATAGGTTCTATAATAAACATCACAAAAAACAATTCATGTATAATAACATATACATTGAATGTGTGCTACATGTAAGTGAGTACATAAAATAAGTTACATATATTTCCTTTTCTAACTAGTATTCACATAATGTCTAATATATGATTAATGAGAAGTAAATTGTTCTTACATGAATTAAAATAACAATGGGTGTTTACATGTCCATAAATATGAATAATGTATCATCACCTAAATAAATATTGAATTAATGGTCTTGATGGGTTAAATGAGAAAATATGGAAATTCTTTCATAATATATAAGGAAAATCCTTTGGGAACAAGGAAAGAATAATATGACTCAATATAATAAATACTGATAATAATGACCAAATATCATAAAAGTGTAAGGGTGTAGTGCCTAAAACAAAATTATACTAGAACTTATATAAGGGAATCCAAACTCAAATGTAATAAAAAAATCAAATTAATTGAGTTATAATTAGTTAGGATGCCAAGTTTTAATTTAATTAAATAAGCATAGATGCCATTTTTTTATACGTGGGAACCATCCCCGAATGAGTGTCGCGATTGTGACCCCCGCTAATGGTGTAAGCCTCTGGCCCCCCTCGCCTACCCGCACAACGGGGGAAGCATTTAAATCATGCAGAGGCTGAGCTACACAACAGGATAAGGCTGGCTGGTGCAGCACCCCCGAGGGGTTTCGAATCCTTGTCCCTACTCTGGGGAACCCGTGCCTCTACCACCTGAGCTACTATCACCTCATCAAGGAAGAAAACATAAGTTAAAATGGGAAATATTAAATAATACATTAAATGTTTCCAAAAGGTACATCTAATGTAAAATTCTATTTCTTCATGAAAAAATAGCCCTTTGTGTCAATCTTCATTTGGTTTGAATTTTCCTAGACCCCTAAACTAATGTAGGAACAAAAAAGGATAGAAATGAAATAAAACATTTATTGCATTTAAATGATTTGGCAACAAAGAATAAAGTTGGCAAAATGTCATGCTTATACTCTAATTTTCTTTGCATTTGCTTTTATTTCAAGACATTGATAATCGATCCCACAATGAACTCATCATCTTCTACCTTTCTCCTTTCCCATATTTTTCCACTCACAGTGGCCCCAATTTTCACTATGTTGGTTCTCTTCCTCCTCTACATAACTCGTGGAGATTCTTTCTCCATCATATTTAGGAGGTCATTCCATTCAACTTAAGCTTAAACTAAAATCCTCTCTACTCTTGATTTGGAAATCCCCAATTCATGACTTCTTCCATTATTCACCGTTGTTGTTACCAATATATCCATATAAAAGGATAAACCTTCTCACTATCCTCAATGATCAAGAAATAGCTCTGTTGTTCCAATTTCTCTCCTTCCTACTGTGAACTTCCTAACCAATCTCACTTTCCTTTCCCTTCTTTCCTAACTTTCCCTTGGCTGGTAGGCGGAAGGAGTACCCAATTTGTTGTCACGGAATCCTCCTGACATCATTTCAAAGTTTCCCGAAACATTGGTTGTTCCTGACTTTGGGCATGTTGGTATGTTATGTTTGAGGCTCTGTTACTCATCAATGTTGGTTTGGCAAAACACCAAAAAACCACTCTGACCCAGGTAATACACAAACCACTCTGTGAGGTTCTTATAACATTGTTCCTGATGCCATTTTTCCAGGACTCATGGTAAAACCTAATCTTCCTACTTCCTCTCCTTCTTCTATTGATTTCCAATTCTTCATTCTCCTGGGAACATGGAGAGAGGTTCCTTAGGCACTTTAGGTCACCGCTCTGACTGTATCATGGCTTGAAAAGTTTAGTGAGAAGTGAGGAAGGTGATTGGCATCTCCATTGCCATTATCTCATGGTGATTTAGGGTTTCAGATTTTAGTTTTGAGATTCTCAAGCACTGGTTCTCAACATAGTTGAATTTTCTAGGATGATCAATAGAGTTTTCTATTCAAGAGATCACCAGTGTTTCTATTTGATTTTGCATCATGCTCGTATGGCCAATTTTGTCTTTTTCATGTGCCTTAGCTTTTGTTTGTGTGCGTAGTTGATTTGGCCCTAGGCCAGTTGGTAAATCTACATAGTATTGTCTCAATATTATTTTTAAAATAATTATGTTCATACATGGATTTTTATGATTGACTCGTATTCCAAAATTCATATAATTGTGTATAAATCAGAAAAATAAAAGAAAACATGTTTTGGAATCGTGATGTTTTCTCCACCTAATGGTATCACTTTCATTGTCAAATTCCAATATAGTTAATATCTGATTTTATTGATTTTCTTAATAGGATAAATTTTCTAATTCATAACTAATAATATGCAAGATGGGAAAATAGACTAAAATATGTTATGTAATAAAAAAACAATCTACGCAATAATATGGTTTTGATAACCTAACTCACTAATAATAATAGACGATTTGATTAGGGTTTATATAATTAAAATAAACTTAACCCTACTATCATACGTGCCTTTAATAGGTTACTTGTGGATTTAGATGGAATTAGGATTTTGAACTTGGACATATGTAGACTTCATGTGAGGTATGATGCATTCTCTATTATTCATATTGAGAAAATCTACCATATTTACACTTTCTCTTGGTCCTTAGCTCACACTACCGTATATACTTTTCTCTCTCTAATTTGAGAAGTTGAATCATGTGAGCTTGATGATATGAATCTTTTGTTCGATATTCACATTGAACTCAGATTTGAGTATTTGATAACCTAACCCTGTTCTGGTGGAATTAATGATCTTATGTTGCACCTTATTGTGGACATAATTGCATATTTTTTATGGGTCCTTTGACCCACGTTATAACTGTTGGATCTTCTCATCCTGTTATTTCACTTTGTCTAGACTTATTCTTGCCTTTATATTTTTTTGCGTGTGCAAATAGACTAAATTTATTTTTAGTAGCAATTGTACATATGTACTACCATAATAATTTGGTGCACCTTTCCACCTCGAGTGTGCCATTCCACTCGTATTAAATATATTGGGCGCACCTTTCTTCCCAAGATGCACCTTTCCACCCGAATTAGGCTTGAGATTTTATGGGTGTCATCCATACATAAATAAATGTAGTCTAATTGTTTTACATGCACTAGTTTGATCTGTTAATGTTGTTATATGAAAAGAATTTTTCTATTTCTCATACCCTTTTTATAAATGTCCCATCTATTTACTTTCCTATCATCATTTTAAAATTCTTATTCTCTTGATATCCACTTGAATAGTACTTTCCTTTTCTATATGATTTCTTGTTATATTTCATGTCCTTATTCATAGTGTTTCTCAATTCCCCATTAATATGCACATACCAACTTTTATGCTGATAACTTACATTTTGTCTTCTCTTATGGGGTATGCTTCCAACCCTAGGAGTAGGACCTAGAAGACTAGACATGGTGATATTGACCTGGTTAGGTGGAACTGTCTCGGGAAGATAGATGTGAGATAGCTGGATATTCCTCTACTTAGATACTTATGATGTATCTTTCGTGAAAACCCCAAGTGGGAGAATATTAAGTACACTCGATGAATTGAATATAGTCATGATCTATATTTTGCTTCTATACTCTGGTTTTTTTGATTCCATCATTTGAGAAATGAAAAATGTACACCTATTCCAGCATACCTTTTTCACATGTTTGAATTAAATGGATTTATTCCTCAAATTAAGTAGGGAGTGGATCCCCTCTTGGGTCCCACTCCTTACATAATATCTTTAAGCCTTAATCAGGGCATCAAGAGTTTAAGAAAGGGCGATTGTAACATCCCAGGATTTGAGGCATCGGGTGAAATGATATTTGAAAGGAATAATTGGACTACCCATATCACCAAAGTGCGACTCCTTTCCTGAGGGCTCAACACGAAGAACTCTATGGTTAAGGTTGCTCATCCCAGACTAGTACTAGGATGTATGACCTTTGAGAAGTTGATCCCGAACTGTGCATGAGTGAGGACAAAGCACACAACCAAGGTTGTGGTAGTTTGTGGGGACAATGATCATTCTTGAAACTCTACTATAGCCTTGGAGTATGTGATTGGGTGTAATGATATCAGGCTCGTTCTCCTCCAGTACATGGGCCCACATGGGAATTTGTCTTGCCAATATTGATACATATGGTCCAACCATGTCGGAAAGGTATATCGTAGTTGATGGAGCCACCCTTGCCATGGTGGCCATGATGGGGAGCTGGGTGTACATGATCCATTTGAAGTCTATACTAAAATAGGGAAGTTATCATGAGGCCATATCTTTGGGGCTTCATGTGGAAGTCAAGAGACTAAGTTGGGGAGATTTAACATCCTTGGATTTGAGTCTTTGAATAAAATGATCTTAAAAGGAATGATTGGACTACCAATTTCACTAAGGTGTACATATTTTATAGGGAGCCCATTACTAAGAACTTTGCAGTTTAGCTTGCTCATCCCAGAGTAGTACTAGGATGGGCGACCTATCAGGAAGCTGATCCTGGGCTATGTGTGAGTGAGCACATATCATGCAATCAAGGTTAGTGGTGGTCTTTGGTTCCATTTGACATTATTGAAACTTTACTAAAGCTTTGGGTAGTTGGTCTTAACATTATATTCTCCAAACCTTAGAGGCATCAACATGAACCTCTCTTTACCTTTCTTGGGTAACTCCAACCTACTCCAAGCTTTACTACTCATACGAGCTTCTGTGGCTTGCTTCTCCTAACACTCTCACAAGACAAAATTATGTTATTAGAGACCAATATCTTCTTTGAGGCTCTAGATATCCACAAATTGGCATAAATCCTAATATTCTATCTATAATGTATCCTTCCTCCCCTGTATGATTTTCTAGTTTCAGTTTGCTTACTGGACTTCTTATGGTGTTTGTTTCTTTATATAAGCATTGATAAAACTCAACAAAGATAATTGAAATCTCTATTTGTGTTGGTTTTGACTTGTGTGTGTGTTCCATGGGGTTCGTCTTCCTATTAGCCATGGTGGGAGATGTAAGTTGATCTTCTATTTGTTGTTGTTTTCATGTTTTGGCTCTTGGAACTGGTAGAATTTGGCAAGTGTCCATGTCATGTTGAATCCCAACACAAAATCAAACTTCACTAGGTTGATCTAGATATGTGTGTAGAGGTCTATCTATTCTCCTTGTTTTCAATCAACCAATCCTGATGATGATTGGACAAGAAAGCCCTTATCATGTTTTATCTTTGGGATGATCTGTAGGGCATCTCTATAATTTTTTCCCCATCTTCATGATTGGCCATGTGGATTTTTGACCCCAAGATTTTACTACTTTAACCTTATCATTAGTTGTGGTTGAAGATCTGATGCTAGGAAAATTAAGTCATTTAACTTTGATTTTTGAATTTGAAATTCGTTAGTTGTATTCATCATAGGAAGTTCATAACTAATTATCAGAATACTATATATATTCTAAAATTGTAGAAATATTCTCTACCTAATATTATTGGTTGTATAACCTAACTCAAACTAAAGAGTAGAATTTAGGGTTTGTGGATATAATTAAATTTAACTCTAATCTTTATATAAATTTTTTTAGGTACTTTAGGACCCTGATCATCGAATTGTACATTAGAGTATAGTTATGTATTGACAAAATAAGGTATATGCATGTACCCTATTATATTTTGCGCATTATATTGACTAAAAGACTAAACTTCCTATTTGAGGCATTTACTTTGGATAAGACACTCACTCTAGAATGAACTAATATACTACATGTTAGGATGAAATAAATATATAAACTCCAATGAAGTGAAACTGAGGATCTTGAGTAAGTTAAACCCCATGATATAGGGTGTCACATTCTTTTCCTAGCATTTAAGTGAGGTTCCCATGTAGCCCTGGTGTGACACTAAGATTTGACTTTAGAGTAGTGTCATGTGATGAGGATGATAAAGTTGTCCGACAAAGAGATGTTAACCTAGAAAATCTATGACTTGATCCTCACTATTGATTTTATATCCATCTTTGGTTTTATATCTTATAGTTTCTACCACTATAAATTGCTTTTCATTATGCTATTATATGTACAAAAAGTATTTCTAAATTTTATTGATGATTACTTGAATCAAGTCACAATAAAGAAATGTGTGAAGTTTTGGTATGGAATCCCTAAAACTCATTATAAGAAAAATGTTAAACCCTAGATCTAAAAAAAGTGACAACTAAGAAGGTGTGATCAGTCTCTAAGGTGCAGTGGACCCGCCATTCTTACTACTTAAGGTTGAGGAGAGTTGTACCCAATAATTTACTAGATTGTGAATGTGGACTCAGGGTTGTTATGTTACATGATAACTCATCCCTACATATATAAGATCATCTGGTTGGATGCATGACATATGGAACCCATATAGTAAATATAAATTTTAGGATTAATGCATAGTCCTAATACTCCTAGAGTTGTTTAGTCTGGCATATTACGTTGAACCTTCTAAGCAGTGGAGAGTAATGGTTGGTAGTGTATAGATGATTAAATTTTGAGTAAGAAATCCTCTTTCATTAGTGGAGTGTTGTAACATACCAAAATATAACTTCCTAACCCTCAAAATCATATTACATGGTTGGATGCCTTTGGGCTTAGTTTAGGATAAAACACCAAACATACTTTTAAGTTTTATCTTGAGGGGCCTTACTAGGATGCTAATAGTTACTATTTACAAGACAAATATCAATGATTAATGATGATTGGAAATTTACAAAATTAAACCATGACTCACTAAATTTGAACATTTGTTACACCTAAGATTGCCAATGAGATAATAAAGTGTAATGTATAAATTGGCAATACAAAAATTAATAGATGAAACATCAGAAACACACCAATTTCATATAATTCATGTCACTTGTAATTCAAAATATTAATACACCACTACCCCAAATAATATATATAATTAAAACAATGTACTTAAGAATGGTAAAATAAGTTAGAAGATGTGCATATCAGTAACAACTATGTAATGTATTCGTAGTTAGAAAAATGAATATACACACTAGTAGATGCACGTGTAAAAGCACGTGACCTTTATATATACAAAATAGATAAATTAGTGAATGTATATTGAAAATACATATCGATGACTATGAAAAATAAAAAAGGAAGCACATTATTCATAAGTATACTATACCACCAAACACTATTTGGTTTTTGCTTAACTTTTCTTATTTTGACTATGTAATTTGGTTGACACTTGATTTTCTTACTTATGCTAAAAATGAGTTAAACTCTTACAAATTATCTTCATACCAATATCATCATGATCCTTCAATATTTTATATGCATGATTGATAATATTGGATTTATAATCAAGTAAATTTAACTATTCACAAATTAAACAAGCTATATTTTTTTAAGGACACTAATTGATTGCAAAGTAATTATCATTTACGTTAAACCACATCACTAACTTCTTGTATGAAATTTCTAACCGAAGCCCCCGAAATATAATTGTTAAACCAGATCATGCGTAAAAGCAGTCTACCATTGTGAAATTACTAAATGACAATGAGATTATTCTACTGAAACTAACAATGCACAAATAAAAAAATAAAAAGTGTCCTCTTTGATTACTACATTTTCTTTTTGAAGTTGGATGACATAGTTGTGACCCCATCACCATAAACTGTAGTTTTGAAATTATTCTTAAGAATATTATTAGGAGGGTATCCTAGCAACTAGTTACATATTTTTCAATAAAAATAAATTTTGTTTGTGATTCTCATCCAAAAATGAAATCAAGTAGTGAGTGTTTATGTATGTTTACAAATAAAGATATCATCATATATATGTTCCATTTGATGTTATAATAATAATAAAACCATTTAGTTAATATTTCTACGTTGAAAACATATCTTAGTTCACAAATAAGTTTTTTAGTATCGATCTAGTTAATCATTATCAAGTAGAGTTGCCTAACTTCTTTCCTAAAATCATCACTTTTTATAATAAACGACACATTTTCACATGTTGTTGTGATATCTCTTAGTTCATATGACGATGAGACAAAAAGCCACATGTATAAAATTCAACAAAGTGTACCATATTAAATTCAAGATAAGTATAGTTCTAGTGGAACTATCTTGTACTCCATAATTTAGAGGCAATATTATTTAATGAGAAAAATATTGAAATCACATGAATGTGTAATTTATATATTATTTATAACAATATAACGTTTTGCAAATTGTTATGAATTTCTTGTCAAAGATAGTTTCCCATTCTGCACAGAGTTATGGTGACATATCCGTGATGCCAACATATAGTTATCACTAAATCCTAGAAACATAAGTTATACACTTAAAAAAACAATAAAATTAAAATACATAAATCCATGTGATTAAACTTGTGAACTAAATCAGCATTTTTTGCATCTTTTCTTTAAAAAAACATTCATCTTTTCTTTAAAAAAACATTGGTAAAATGTACAAATTCATTTTTTGAATATAAATAGAAATAGTTATACATAACCAAAGTGTAGTACCCCATATCTGCGATTTTGACAACACCATTGATAAATACAAAAAAATATTTTATTGATGGAGCTTGTGTACATAATGTGGAGTTAAAACACATATATAATCACAACATAAATCCCAAGTAACTTATTAGAGGTCCACGCATAACAAATAAATGTTGACAAATCAATACCAATGATATGTGTATATTTCATTTATGTAAGTGTATGAGCACTTGACATATGGGAAAAAAACAAGTTCAAAATTTTCCATTTAAGTTGTACCCTATGATTTTAATATACAATATATCATATTATAGTATGCTTTAACCAAAATCATATACTTTAACGCCTTCTTTCAAATATTAAAAATTGTATTTATTTTATGTCAGAAATGTTTTTCTCAAGTCACTTTAACACAATCACAATGCGTCATCATGCACTTGTACTCTGCATCATAAAAAAACCATTGACTATATCATAATTATGGTTTCACTATTAGTCATAACTTATCTAACTATCATCAAGGATAGATTTTTATTGAATATGGATTTTCTTGTATCGAAACACTCACAACATATCACATCATTAATTGGAAGATATGTATATAATACATGTTACATCGATGAAAAAGTATTATAGTCATTTCCTATATATATGTGTGTGTGTGCGCATGCACGTGTGTGTGTGTGTGTGTGTGTTTATATATATATATACTTGACATAAGACATAGATATAAGTTTCATGACATTGGTTCTTTTACAGTAACTATATATTTTTCTTTAGTGAAAGAAAATATCATAGCAAGCTTTTCATCTAACAAATTTTGTTCTACCCACCTTCATGTTCTTTATCATGTCTAACAACTATTAGTCATTGATTCATGGTATAGAAAAATGGATCTCCCAATTCGACTAAAGAAAGTCAAGGAATAGAGAACTGGTCTTTGGGAAGATAAATCTTTGGTGTAAACTTCATTGAAATAAAGTTACAATCCTCTTTATAACTTTGCAAACCAAACGAAACTGAAAACTATATTTCATATTTGGAATCGAGCCACCATAAAATTCATAGAATCAACATAAATGTTTAAATCATATTTATGTCTAGGGTACATGTCTTAGAATCATTAATTAGCTAATTTTTTTATTATTGGTATCATATATATATATATATATTTATATTTATATATATATATATATAAAGAGAGAGAGAGAGTAAGGCTAGAATACACTCGTGTGCATTCGGAGCAGAATACACTCAAGTAGTTTTTCATGATGCAATATTTTTTTCAAAAATCTAATCCATTGATCTTCTTTAACATCTTGTGGATAGCTCATACGCAAAATTTGAGCACATTTGGACATTTATAGGTCATGTTATAAAGATCGCAAAAAATATGCATTTCAAATTAGTTTCACAAGTCGATTTTTTTTCCCTTGGATGAGTGACTTAAACTCATCCAAATGAGCTTAAAATTTGTATGTAGCCTATTTATACTATTACGGTGAAGATCAATGGTTTAAATTTTATAAGAAATAGTCTTGATATGCAATCACACTTGAGTGTATTCATGCGATCTGTACACTCGAGTGTATTCTAGCCTAACTTTACACACACACACACAAATATATATATATATATATATATATATATATATATATATATATATATGTATGTATATATATATATCTGTGTGTGTGTGTATAAGAGGTTCATGTATCATATGCTAATCGATGCCACTTTTTTCAAGGATCATAATTACATGTTTGGATCATGTGGCATCACACATGTCGAAAAACTGTAGTTATACTTGGAGATTCTTCGTATAATTTATCCTGCATAATTTATATTTGTAAGTGAATAAATATTGTATACTTTTCACCTAAATTTCAAATCACTCGTATAATACTTCATTCTGATTCAACGGAAATACATATATGTTTGTGTTTGTGTTAGTTTTATAGATTTTATACGGGGTCTAATAATGAATATGTTGATTAAAATTTATAATTTAAAGCTTTTTATCCATGTTATATATTTTCATTTATATACATAATTTATTATTCATTTACCATTCCTATCGTAGAATTTGATGAATATTGGACTCGATGACCCAATTGGTGCAAATATCTATTCATATAACTTAGAGTGTTTCTTTTGAGGTTTCTTATTCTTATGATTGTAAGATTTATCCTCTACTTAGCATTTTTTATGATGTGAACATATTTTATTGAATTCTTAGTATACACCATAGGGATGAGTCAAGACACGATTGAAAAAAAGCTATCCACCCAAGAATGCATGTGCATATGTGTCATTACAAATTTCCACTACCTTTAAATGGGTGAAAGGTATGGATATTGTTGATTGTTTAAGTTTGAATTTCAATTTCATTTATAAAAACATATCCTAGTGAACATTTCCCTAATGTGAAAAAAATTGGTGATTGAGGATTATAGGCTAGATGATATTGTCAATAACAAATTAGGTGGTATGAAAACTAAGTTAATGAATGCAATACTTCACATTCAACTGGTGCAATAACCAAAATTCAATATAGCACTAGAATACTAATATGGTCCATAAATTCTATAAGAATAGGTTCTCTTAAAAAATGAAGAATATTAGAGGCTACACATTTTGTCATTGTGATTATGTACAATATGATCAATTTCCTCACATCCAGTTTTAGATAACTGAGATTTACATAATTTGTTAGCAGTGATGTTTATCTTGGATGTGACTTGATCATGTTGTCATAAGTTTACTAAATACATTATTGCTTAAATTATGGAGGTAAGTATTCAAATGAGGCTTAAGGATAGGATATGTAGTTTAATTGTTGAGTACTACATATAAGATACCAAAATAAGGATGGGGAACAACTATTCATAATCTATGGTGAAACTATGTCAAGTAGATAAGTAGAAATACAAAAGAGGCTCCAATACTTCTTTTGATAAGAGTCATTTAAAACTATTTTGAGAATGATTGCATGAAACCTAGAGTTTCTTTCCCTTTTTAGGTAAAACTGTAGTGAACATGTAACTATTATTCAATGGAAGATGTACCGAAACATTACATTGTGAACAACTTTCATTTTAATTTTTAAATTTAAACTAATTTATAATAATAACAAACTTATTACTATGAATATCGCACGATTAGCCTATATTTTTTTCAAATAAGATTATTTCATGTAATCTATAAAATTTTGGCATATAATATTGAGCTATATGTTATAATCCTAAATATTTATTTGTTGATAGCTTCAAAAATTTTATGTGTGTTTTCTTTTATCCAATTAATTGTTTGAACCATTTTATAATATAATAAAGGGATTAATATTCTTCTTTTGATAGTAGTTTTATAATGTAATATTATTAAATGTGATATATTTATATATCTGACAATTAATATGTTTTATGTATTATATTTTAGTATATATATGTGTATATAAATATAGATATACCATAAATATTTTTTTCATATATAATCATGTTCAATACATATTTCGTGACATTGTATCATTTTCAGGAACACAAACTCCAATCCCTAGTCAAGTTGGAAAGGGAGAGGGCAACTGGGAAGAATTAACTAATAAATGATGCAATAAGGGAACATTATTTTATAATTTTTTATTAAAATGACTTTTGTTTGTGAGTACATAATGTGCATGCTACTACTCCTATAGGATTATTTAGATGCCATAGTGTTATGATGGTATTACAACTTCATGAATGATTTCTCAATCATCCATAATGAAGTACAATGTGGAAGTATTATTTACCCTCTTTGACATGACTTATAATGAAGTAGGGACTTAAGATTGACCTTAGGAATGAGGTGGAATTTGGTTGGAACAATATAGATTGGGGAGAAGATATTACACATGTAAATGACTTTCCAATTTATGAAGATTTGAAAAGACAATATATTTGAACTGTCCTTCATATGAAGTTTGCAGCAAAACTAACATGTGGAAGAGAAAAAAAATTGTAACAAAAAAAATATTTTTGCATTACCAAATAGAGACTTACTTGATTTGAAAATAGTATGACAATTACATAATTGAAGGTTCCTATCTTCCTAGTTAGGATGTCAACAGTTTACCTATATAATTATTTCTAGTTCTTGTTTTTTTACATTTTATTGAAGTGTATATATTATTGCTCATACCTTTTGTGTAGGAAGTTGTAAGTTACAGGTTGCATTGGTGCTACATCACATGACACTTTAAGGGAGATTAACAACACACTTAGAATTTTTTAAATTAACAAGTTCTATGACTGAGATAAATAATGTGGTATATAAAGAAAATGTAATCTTTTATGATATGGAAAGTTAAAGGCTTATGTGTTTATATAGAATAATGTTTAGGGAAATAAATACACTTGAAAAAATGGCAACTAACTGGAATTCCACTTGCATAAGCCAAGAGAAAGTAGTTTTAGGCTAATCTATAACAAAACTTAAAAGTCATAGAGAATATGGTAATGACCCTCAAGTTTTCATATGAAACACATATCCTTTTAGTTTCAAACCATTAATTTAAAACCAAATCTTCATTCAACTTGAAAATAGAAATACCTCATTGAATTTACAAACAATCTAGAAATCATAAGGTCAAGGTTGTTGTATCAAGAAACTTGATTCATAAGATATAGTGGTTGATGTCGAAACACAAATATGACTAAATGATAGTAAAGAAATAATATATAAAAATTGAAAGAATCAATATATGCCAAAACACAAAAGCATAATAAGATATATAAAAGAAGTAATGGGAAAAAAATACCTAGATCGGCTTAGATGTGCATGTATGACACATAGAACAAAGTGTGTCTATGATGTTATATGGTTTTTATGGTCAAATGGTTCAGATATGTCTACATGATGTACATAACATGTTTAATTAGCATCTAACACCTCAAAATGTACCTATACATTGATAGTAAGTTAAATATATGGTGATAACAAAGAAGATCTCTAAATTTGAAATTTTGAAAGAAAAAGAATTCACATAACTAAGAAAATGTACTTAGAAAAGACATGATTAGAGTCAACATTGTTATATAGTATAGAAACTTGTTACAAGAAAAAGATGATCATGGACAAAGATGGATGTCTAAGTTACCCACCTTATGATATTGAATATCAAAAGTCATCCTGTCCTAGAAGACATTGTATTCCACTTGTATCCTTTGTTCTCTATGTTTGCATATATATGAAAAAGCTGAATAGCAAGGAATTTTTTTTTATCTTAGTCTAAGTATATAATTATGAACACAATATGTCATTGACATGAACACACAATATTGATCTACAAACTTATAATAAAGAACTAAAACAATAATAGTTGTTAATAATCCCATGCACAAGCAACAAAAACTATTCTATAAAATGGAATAGTAAATTACAAACCTAACAACTATTGACTAAATGTTTCTTGGACTACAACATCAAAATGAAACAAATATCAAGTGTATAATGTTTCTAGGGATGTCAGTGAATCAGTCTAGGTCATTTTGGATCGAACAATAACACGTTTATGTAAAATATCCCAACCCAGGACCAAATTTTTATAAAGTGGTATACTCAAAACTAGATTAGGTTTCATAACATGTAGTCAGGAACCACATTTGGAATATATAATTTTGTTACTTATTAATGATGTGATACAATTTATTCCTAGTGAGAATTTGAACTATTTAAATTTTTCTACCAGGACTTGACCCGGATGGAACAAAGTCTTCATTTCAAATCAATCAACTTTAAATTCTAACATCTACGTTCAACATAGAACCACCCAAATTGACACAATTCAAAATTGGAACCAATTTTTTCCGACTCAGGCAAGAAGAGGTTCACCCTTTAAAAAAAATAGTAGCCCTAAATATTTCTTCCATATTATCTATCTTGCATAAAGATACATAAAGGTAACAAGTCATAAAAACATACGTTGTATTCATTAACTAATTATTATAAAATAGGAATTGTTCACATTTTGAAATAGTTATTAGAGTGCTTGTATGGGTCACCAACATCTTCACGTCATTCATTGATGTTTTCATCATATTTTTCTCAAATGATCTCATTGCATCATTGTTCCATGTTCGGATAGGAAATATATAAAACTAAGGCATGGTTTGATGTAGCTTTGGCCATCATCGTCAACAACTTGAAGCTGGTGAATGACCGTGAATTCTTTACCTAGTGGGAATTTGGTGTTGATTACTCACTTCATGCGGCTTCTGGGGTTAAAAGTACAACATGCAATCCAGTAGTTTAGTTCAAAGTTCATCTATTATTCTTTCTTATTGCTTTATACCCATGTTTTTTATCCAAATTCTTTGACGGATATGAGTCTCCATGGTTCTGAAGTTAAAAGTAGAGGCTCCAGGAGGAGTCAATGGCACTGTACTGTTAGACATCGGTCTCAAGAAACTTGGTCTGGATCATTTTCGGATCAAACTACAACACGTTTATGTAAAGTATCCCAACTCAGGACCGAATTTTTCATAAAGTGGTATAGTTAAAATTGGTCCAAGTTTCATAGAGTTCGGATTTGCTGTTTTTAGTTTAATGAGGGGTAGGCTACTTTTTTCTTATCATGCAACACATGTACCATCTCATTGAATAGTCGGGTGTGAAATTTATGCGCATGACATGTGGCATGGTGAGAATGTGCATTGTTTAAATTTGACACCAAGAACTTGACTCAGATCGAACAAAGTAACCACCTAAAACCAACCAACTTTAAGGCTCTGTTTGGAAAAGTGATTGCTTCACATACGGTGACGGTAAAAGATCAAACGTCAACCGTGGGTAGTCAAAAACATTAGTCCTAAAAAACCAGATTGACAATCGGTAAACTTTTGCATACTTTTCACACTCATTTGCGATTACCTAATTGAGATTAATCACCATACCAATTTTACCCTGTGGCTCATCATAGATGCATGACCGTCATTAAAATTACCGTGTTGCCAAATGGTTCCTAATGAATATACACGTTCAACAAAGAACCATCCAAATTGAAAAAATTTAAAGGCGGAGCCCTGTTTCCCCGACTTAAACAAGATGAGTTCACCCATTCCAACAAAATTTGACAATCCTAAATATTTTGTCCATGCTATCTATCATCCATAAAGATACATAAAAGTAATAAGTCATAAAAAACAAACGTTATTTACATTATATTCATAAACCAATTTCCATGAATTAGGATTTATTCACATTTTTAAATAGTTAATATAGTATATGTTCGGGTCACCAACATCTTCTTCAATTTATTGATATTCCCATCATTTATTGTTCAAATGATCTTGTATCATGATTTTAATCATCATTGCATGTTCCGACAAGGATATATGAAACTAATGCATAGTTTGATATAGTTTTGGCCGTCATCGTAAACAACCTGAAGCTGGTTAATGT